>CAIGQQ010006052.1:6628768-6722944 GCA_903798035.1 Danio albolineatus | reverse complement strand
TTTATTACTGTATTACTTTCATTCAATTGCTATGTCTAAATATGAACGCTGTATCAACAATCACATGTTGGCTGTAACCATCATGCTTAAAAGCACATGTTGACATAACTCGATCATTATCTTCGACATTACAAATGATTCACTTCTGTGTTCAGTATTTCCAGCACACACAGACAAGACGCAGGGTCAAAGATCATGTTCTTGTTTTGTACTCTCGAATTGCTTCAAGTAAACAGCAGGAATTCTGAAATCCCTGACTCATTCCTTCATTCCCACAGTCTTGATAACACTCACAAATCAATCCGAACAGACTTGAAAAAAATGCATTTATTTATGTGGCTCATTTTTTTTAACTATGCATTTTCAACAAGAAAAAAAAATAAAATCATAATTTATATTAACAAACCAACAGCGGCATACGCATTGAAGCCCTTCTTTTCTGTACAGCCGAATACACAGTAAACGGATGAAATGTTTCTAGCAGAGGTGAATGGAATAATTGGTCAGACTCCCGAATGCTACAAGGTATCACGAAACCGGTATTACAAAATAATGCAACATAACCGTAAGCTCCTAGAAAGCCATTTCAACAACATCTCCTTTCCTTCTGAGAAAATAATAATAATAATAAAACCCAGATCCACTAATGATTAACAAAACTCTATGAGCAAGTACCGTATCATCGTCATCATCATAGATCCAAAGAATTGCAATTGACCGCAAACGAAACGCTACTTATAATAACAATAATTTAGTTAACTTAAATGCACTATTTGTATATTCAGATGACCTTTATCTGTACACTGATACAGCATACATAAACAGCTATGCAATATGCGCCATTTACATAACACACAAACGAGCAAAACAGTTCTGATAACAGCCATTCTTCTTCTTCTTCTTCTTTAAAAAAAAAAAAAAAAAAGCTACTGAATGTCTTTGGGTGGTTTTAAATGAACATTCACGTCCACTCGAGCTGCAGGTTTCAGTGTCTTTGTGCTTTATTTGGAGGGTTCGGCCAGCAGATGGACGATCAGCTCGTATGTGGACAGCACTATGGCCGTGTTGGGGATTTGCCTGATGAGCTGTGGAATGAGTCCTCTGTAAAACGCGGCGTAACCCTCTTCTACTGCCACAAGGCGCGCCGTCTGAAAGAAGTACTTGTATTTGCTGCCTTCTTCTCGAAGTCTCGTCCGAATGACCTCTGAAAGAGACATCGGGAAGTTAGAAAGGGATGTAAGAGTCTGGTTTTGAATTAGGGTAATGAGAAAGCTTGTTTTGTTTCTACACGTAATCATTATTGTGAGGATAACTGAGCAAGTAAATCTTTCACGGTTATTTAAATTCTCAAAAAGTAGCTTTGTTAGTTATTATTATGGTTTTTATTATTAATATGGTTAGTTCATAGTTAGTATAAGTTGAAGTTCATATATAAATATGGAAAAAACTTTTGACTTTTCAGTTAAAAGTTCAAGGATTGGTACTATGTTTGCTTAAAATGCATATAAACAGGTCTAAAAATCTTGAATGAGAAACATGTGTCTTATTTTATGTGAAAAAAATAATCCTGAAAATAAAATGTAAATAAAAATAAATAGATAAAAAAATCTCCAAATAACAACATTTGTAAAAAATAAATAAATTAATTTAAAAAATAATAATAATAATATATAATAATGATAATTCTCTCACCAGAATAAAACAAAAAAATAGGTTTCTTAATTTAAAATAATTTTCTCAAGAAAACTAAAAATCATAAATCCAGAGGATTTCTTTTTTATTCAGATTTTCATTTTCATTTCTTAAAGACTTCAGTGTAAAAAAAAAAAACTTGAGTGGTCAAATAGTTCACATATACACATGAAATAATAATAATAATATTAATAATAATAATAATAATGATGATGATGATAATAATAACAATAAATACTATTATAATTTTTCATCTAAAAAAAAAAACTACGTTACCTATAAATATATCATAAAATTGAATTGTTATTAATAACATATAAACATTATAAACAACTTATACATAACTCGTAAGTAGGGCCACACAGAATCTGCGACCGCAGAATTCCACAGATGTTTAGCCCGTCATTGATTCTGTTTATTGTAAATGTGTGTAAATTTATATTCATTTAGTTTTTAATTTAATTTCAGGTAATATTATTGACTAATATGAAAATATTCATGTGATTTATTTACAATACAGTTTGTAAAGTAATAATTTCTGTCTTTAGTAGAGATTTTATATGAGAGTCTTGCTTTGTTTACCAAATAAAGTGGATCTAATTGGATTCACATTGTAAACATTTAATAAAAATTAAAAAGGTATTACATTTTATTTTTTATAAACTCCCAAAATCATTCAGCATAAATCCGCAGAAATAGCAAAAAATGTCTCTGATTCTGTCTGGCCCTACTCATAAGTTATTATTATAAATAACAAACTTAATTAAATATAAGATAAATTTAATAAGCAAATATTATAAATGACTTATAAACATATTTGTGCTGATATATGGTTTACAAATATATGACTTGAATGTTCCTCACAGTTTGTTTAGCAATTCAACACCTTGCTATAAAACTTTAAATACATATTTCACATTGTTTTACCCATTAATATCAGTCATTTCACTGTATTTCTAATGCCCTCTATGCCCTGCCTTAAAAGTAGCAGCAGTCTTCTAGCTACAGCGGAAGCCATCCTTGTATATCTTTAGACATAAACCGGTTGACGTTGGTTTGTTCTGCCTGACAGGTAATAACAACCTACCATGTGGATAAGCTATGCAGGAGGCGCAACCCTTGGCAAATGCAGCTGCAAACATGAGGCCCAGGAAATCTGAAGCCCCTTTATCAGTGTCCGTGTCAGGCGTGGTGAATCGACTCTGTGCCAGGTATTTCTTCAGCGTCTCGTAGATGAGGAAGCAGATCATGGTCTCCGAGATGCCAGCGTACGACGCCGTCAGGCCCCGGTAAAAACCTCTAATCCCCTCAGTCTTGTACACGTACCGAGCGCATTGCAACGCATTCATTTTCTTCTCCCCACGTGCTCTGCAGAAAAAGGGATGATAGGTCAGGTCATCAGGAAGAAATGGATTATGGTCAAGGATTTAACATGATTAACTATGAGGAAGCAGTTCTGGTTTTAAAACCGTGGGTCGCACTTTGTTAAAGCATCTTAATTACTATGGAATTACATTTAAATGATTTGGTGAACATTTAAACAATGCACTTATGTATATACAGGTTTACATTTAAAAAACACCAGCATGTAATTACATTTGTGAATAATTTCAGCAATTACATATATAATAAGGGCGCCACGGTGGCGTAGTGAGTAGCACGTTCGCCTCACAGCAAGAAGGTCGCTGGTTCAAGCCTCGGCTGGGTCAGTTGGCATTTCTGTGTGGAGTTTGCATGTTCTCCCCGTGGTTGCGTGGGTTTCCTCCGGGTGCTCCGGTTTCCCCCACAAGTCCAAAGACATGTGGTATAGGTGAATTGGGTAGGCTAAATTGTCCATAGTGTGAGTCTGAATGAGAATGTAGGGATGTTTCCCAGAGATGGGTTGCGGCTGGAAGGGCATTCGCTGCGTAAAACAAATGCTGGATATGTTGGCGGTTCATTCCGCTGTGGCGACCCCGGATTAATAGAGGGACTAAGCCGAAAAGAAAATGAATGAATGAACATTTATAATAACACTGTTGACCTATCAATTACACCTTAACCCACTCTTAAAGGGATAGTTTGTTGGTTTGTTGAACACAAAAGAAGAGATTTTGAAGAATGTTGAAAATGGGTAACCATTGATACCATTGGAACCATTCATAGCAGGAAAAACAAATACTATAGGAGTCGATGGTTACCGGTTTCCAACATCCTCTAAAACAGTGTTTCTCAACTGGTGGGTCATTTTTAGTGGGTCGTGGAGTGTGTGGTCAAAAAAAAAAAAAAAAAAAAAAACATACATTTTTAATTTATTTTGCTTATACGGGACTTTTATTTTGAAAAGCGCATGCGACAACAGTTCAGTTTAGTTCATGAGAACTGAACATTTCTTTACCCTCCCTAATGTTTACAGTATGTCATTTTTACTTTGTAATATTTCTATAATTTTATACATTTTGTTAAATGACAGCAATAAAATATTGTTTATTGTGTTTGTGATTTCCTTATGATTTATCCGTCACTACTTGTGTATGTTAACAAATAAATACAAATTAACTTCAGAAAATTATATTATAGTTCCTAAAAATTTGGGTCGTGGCTTGATGACCATGTAAAAATGTGGGTCCCGTGGCCAAACCAGTTGAGAACCACTGCTCTAAAACATGTTTAGTTTTCAAAAGAGAACGGAAAGCTCATACAAATAAGCAAATGATTACAAAATTTGAATATTTTTAGGGTGTAATATACCTTTAAGTCCACCCATAACACCAAACCTGCTTCTTACATTACCAATACCCCGCATCAACACCACGAGTGAATTGCAATTCAATATGAACTAACAATAAACTTGATGTACTTATTGAGATGCAAGTACAGAGCGCTTCAGGTCATTTTAGTGTGAATGTTTAAATCAAGACTTGCAGCTTACATTTGCATTGCACAATGTGGTTTGCGTGTAAGATGGAAGAATTAAATGACAGCCTATTTTCAGAATGTACCATCTGACATACTTCTCTCATCTGACCCTAGCAGTGCAATGCCGGTGCCCTTTAAAGTCAAATATAGAACATGCCGCCTAAGCCTCGATTGGTGCGTCAAGGTGGATATTTTAACAGCAGCAGGCCAGATCACATGCTAAATCGTCACGGTGATTGTGTAACGGGGAGAAGGAGCTAATGGGCTAACGTCCTAAAACTCAACGCTCTCATGATATCGGAAGATGGACATAATTCAAGGTGTGTGATGCAGAAAACTTGACATGTGCCCTCGTGCGAGTTTCTTGTTAGGAGTGAAGCAAGGTGAAACTCTGTAAAATGAACGTACTTCTTCTCGAGCTGCATTCTTGTTTTGACCATCCAGATGGGATTCATCAGGGAGTTTGTGATGAACGCTGGAAAAAGATAAACAATGCAATTAGGGATCCTTTTTAATTTTAGGAATTCGCTTGCATGTATTTCTTCCAAGTTCTGGGAAGCACTATCAGCAATGTTATGTAAATATTTCTTAAAGGGATAGATTGCCCACAAATCTCAATTTGATGTTTAAGGGATAGTTCACCCAAAAATTTAAATTACCTCATTTATTCTCTCACTTTTATGAGTTTATTTCTTATGTTTTAACACAAAAAAAGAAGAAAGTAACCATCAACTTCCATAGTAGGAAAAAAAAATAACAATATGGAAGTCAATGGGTACCAGCATTTTTCAAAATATCTTCTGTGTTCAACAGAGGGAAAAAAACAGGTTTGGTTTGGGTGAACTGCTCCTTCACTCATCCTCAGGATGTAGGTGACTTGACAGTAAAACATTAAAGAAGATTTTATTTGAAACTCTGGTGCTTGGTGATTCATAAAATGTAAATCAACAACTACCAGCACTTTGAGAGTAAAAATAAATAAAAGCAAACACATGCAGTACAGGTAAAACAAAATGAATGTGTGTTGCCCCTGAAAGTACATTAAGGTGCCGTGAAGCAAAATGAAAGCAAAACAAACTCATTATTTACAAGTCATTACAACCTTTTTGACCACAGTCTCATCAAACAGTCCTCATGATTGTATCAAGTATATCAAACTGTAGGAATCTGTGGAAAAATCAATCCTCCCATTTGAACAGAATTTCACTTTTGCAGAGATTCCAGGACAAGTGCTTGGATTTCACAATGAATCTACATGAAATCTAAATTATGATTTCGTAAAAAATAAACAATTGCACATTTCATCATGGAAGCACAGCTCTACGATCAGATGTAAATCTTCCTTGCGTACAGAATCATATTATAGAAGGATTTATTTCAGACTCTCAACTGAATTCAGAAGTGAGTTTGGAGTAAACCCAGGTTTTTAACTGTGGTATTTTCACGTGCTTTCAGATGTAGCAGCAACACAGAACAGTAGATTGAGAAGCTACACAAACAGCTGTCAAATAACAGTATTATCTGTATTAACAGAGAATCAAATCAATTAAATCATGTGCAATTTTTGTGTAGCTTGTCAGTGTAATATATCTCGGGCAGTGCAGTAAATGCTGCTTCAATTGAAAGCACATGCTAGAGATTTACAGCTGATTTCAGAACTGGTTTCACTGGCAAAATTCACAATTACCAAGGTAATGTCGCTATAAATGTCTAATACCTTACACATGCACAAACCATTGACCTCAGTGTTTCATCAAGAGCCACAAGTATTATTTTTATATTGCCTGTATGTGTTTTTTTTAACTCTCAAAGTGCTGGTAGACCATTTTTTCAGCTAAACATCTGTAATGTTCTCCTGAGTGACAAGCGACCCTCATCTTGTATGGTTTGTTAATTGTAAACTGTTCTTTTTGGATTTCTTTAACGAGCTCTCACCTGCAAAGCCTGCTGAGGACATGTGGACGACTCCGCTGTTTGGCACAAAGATGCCATTGAAAGTTTCTTTTGACTTTGAATAAGCTGCAAAATAGATTGCCCTGCAGAAGAACAGACAGAGAACAGTACATTAGCGCCTCTGCTCTGTTGAACTCATCACCCCCTGCTTCCTCGGTCCCACGCATGACAGTGCAGAGTTCATTTTGATGTAAAAGAGCCATTTGCGCTGAAAAGCTGCCAATGTTTTATCAGGCCGGCCAGCTTGCAGTGAGAGCTCCTGACAGTGCAGAGAGTTCTCAATGCTGAATGTCTGGAAAAGGCGACACAAAGAGCTGAATAAGCACCCGCATCTACTGCCATGTGGGACACAATGACTAAACAATAACTGCAGCATTCAAGAGTACAAACGCTTCTAGCCTGCTCTGAACTAAGAAGTGCTTTAAATGTAATTTAGAATGGGAAATGTAGAGCTTGTGTTCATGTGGAAAATCTACTAACTAACAATAATGATGATGATGATGATGATTATGATGATGATTTATTACAATTAATCATTTTGTCATATTTCTCTCTTCATTTCACTCCACTTCACAATTTAAACTTTAAGCTAAAAGCAATGTTACGGATAATGTTTTAGTAATATTTATTATACATATTTTTACATTTATTAATATTACATTTATACTTCTAGCAGCATATTTAACAGTACAGTATTGTTCTCATAAGCAAATATATGATATAAGATCAAACTAAACCAAAAAACACTGTTACATGAATTAAAATAAACATTGTAACAGCTAATTGCCAAGGAAACTGTACTCATTTTTTTGTTTTACTTTATGTACTAAAATAAATAAAAACTATACAGAAATCAATCTTAAAAACATCACAAAAACTAAAAATTCATAAAATACTGTAACATAGTAGCTATATATTGTATCTAAGATCTTCTTCTTTGTTCAAAAGCGTTCCATTAACACCTCTATGGGCCAATTAAAAATAAAAATCTACTTCACAGCTTTGGTTTACTAATATATTTAACTTATCAAATTCTTAACCTTGCTTTACACATAATGGAACATTACCTTGAAGGGGCAACACCAACGAGATTTGGACCCAACCCTCTGAATAAAGATCTTGGTCCCTCTTTTTCTAGAATTGACCTGATGAGGAAAGAGAGTTAAAAATTAGATGGGCTTATCTTTATAATCTGCCCGCACGAAAACAGTTCACAATCCAGTTTCACAGTCTGTTTTGAATAATGCAATTTCCAGAAAACTAGTGACACAGCTCTTCACATATTCACTTCCTTCATGATTCACCACTTAAACTCAGCTAAACATTAAATACGAACAATAGTTTGTCACATTACTTCCTGAAATCCTCTTTTGTCATCAGTGGTTGATAATATACTACTTCCTGAAGGGAAGACACACTGAAATAGCCTACATTTACAGAAAAGCAACTGCTTCCTCATGAAAAAAACTTAGCTTTATTGCCATACCAGTTTCATGGCCTATACCAGGGATCACCAATCTCGGTCCTGGAGGTCCAGAGTCCTGCAGGGTTTAGCTCAAACTTTTCTCAAAACACCTGCCTGGATGTTTCAAGTACACCTAGTGAGAGCTTGATTAGCTTGTTCAGGTGTGTTTCATTAGGGTTGGAGCTAAAATCTGAAGGACACCGGACCTCCAGGAACAAATTTGGTGATCCCTGGCCTATACCATGCCAAGAACACGTCATTTAACATCTAGTTAAACATAAACACATTTAGTAAAACTTAATTTAGAATGCACAATTAGAATGCACTAAAACAGTTGAATAAAATCAACTTAAAAAAGATCAAATGATGAGAACAAAATAAATACAACTTTATAGTAAGTGCTAAATGTATTATAGATAATCTATAACAGTGTTTAGATAAGTTACTTAAAAGTTATGTACTAATTACATCAATTACTATGCATTTAAAACACTATACCTGAATTTCATTGCTCTAAGGAATTTGATTAACTGACTCAATATACTGCTTAAAATCCCTATAAATCTCAGTGAATAAACAACACATTAAATCAAGCCAATTTAGCTTTAATTAAAAAAAAAACTTTAATATTTTAATAACAAACATAACATTCCTTAGTTTACAAACAGCATTACGGCATAAAAAGAAAAATTAAACATTATAGGTATCAAAACAAAGCAATAACCTATTTAATATAATCAATATATTATCACTAATTTCCTACTCAGTTCATTGTTTCCTCAGAAATATGACAAATGCGTTCTTTAGTGGAAAAAACAGAACTATTCTGCAAAATACCTGAACTAAGCAAAGTTACTTTCCTCTGAATTTGTGTATTGTTATAATTTTTTATTCAATTCATTGTTTCTTAACTGCAGCTCTGCACAAGAAGTTTGACTAGAGGAAAAATGGTCATGCCCAACAGAGCCTGGTTTCTCTCGAGTTTTTTTCCTTCACTTTCGTCAATTAGTGAAGTTTGTTTCTCGCCGATGTCGCCATTGGCTTGCTTGGTTTGGGACTGCGCATCAGTGGATTTACTCTTCAGTGTTTGGACTTTCAGAAGTGAAAATGAATCCGCACTGAACTGAACTTCAACTCGGAAAACTGGACTGATGCAGTTTAAATTTTCTAGAACTTCTATGTTAAGCTGTTTTGACACAATCTACATTGTAAAAGCGCTATAGAAATAAACATTTAAATTGAAAATAGAAATTGAATTGCATAAATTAAGCACGTTCAGTCATTTTGATTTAACCTTCCGCTGAAAAATAGAATGATTTATTCTCCAATTTATTGTAAAACAATATTTGTATATATAAAAATAAATACTCTTGTTCTCTGAATCAATTTATACAGAACTGTTAAACAAATGCATTATTGGCAAAAGTGAACAGTAATTTGTTTTTGTTTTTTTCAAAGGATAATCATTGAATTACATAACTAGTTATTTTGTAACCGATTACACCCAACTCTTGTCTTTAAATGCATCTGTAAAAGTTTGTTCTGATAACAATCACACCATTATAAATAGAGCAGTCCAAAAATATCCGTTTTATAGAGATGTTACGGCTACAGTAGTGAAAAATGTCCTTTTTTCCCAAGGTATAAGCCAAACTGTCCTTAATTGAAATGTCTCTTGAGGTCTGAATGTCACGTAGACCTGAACATTCCCTCACAGTTGCTTACTTCAGGGACACTTTGTGTTTGCGGCTAGTAACCCGAGCACAGCAAGAAGGCATCATGTGACTGTGCAATGCTGTCTCCGTCTACCCAAAATAGACCTTAACGCTTACAGTATGAACTCCTTTGCCTTTACATAACACTGCCTGCTAATGGCAGCACAAAGCCTCCTTATCATCATCATCATCATCAACAGCAGGAAAAGAGACGTTTTAATCAGCTTTCATGTAGAAGATCAAAACCAGATGGTTAATGCATTCAGATTAATGTATTCAGATGCAATTTGTTGCCACTTTAAAGTCTGCATGAAATCTAAGTGCACTATGCTTATTTTGTTAGCTCATATTCTTACTCTTAAATTGAATCGGTGCAAGTTAATCCACTAAAAAATGTGTTTATTTTGGTAATCTTCTATAGAGAAAAGGAATCTATGTCTTGGCAAGTTGCCTTCTGCCATGTTTATGAACAATCACAGAAGTGCACAATGCAAACCAACGCAAATAAACACAAAAAAAGCTGGTTTATGGCGATATACATATTACAAAAACTCAGAATGAAATGGACTAACACGTAGATATCTTAATAAACGCTCTCTGAAAAGCTGAAACTATGCATTCCATAGTTAAAGAAGCCAAGAACGGATACAGACGGAGGGGGTCAAATAAATGAACCAGCTCATCTGTAACTGACAGGTTATAACTGAGCTAAAACAAGAAATCATATACTGTACATATATGGTTTTATTCCTTATTCGTGATGTGAGCACTTACGGAATATTGCTGATGAGTGTATCTACACACATATTTTACAATAAATCAATAGAGATCATTGGGATCCAGGTTCACGTGTCCTAACTACTCAGAATTCTTTGTGCTGTAACGACACATTGCCGTTCTCTATTATAGTCTGATCATTTGCTTCTGCCTGTGGAGTGGTCATCCTTCTGTTGACGTCAACTTGAGGGCTTCCATAGCAACTGTATATCAAATCCTTAACTCCACCTCTCTGACTTTTAGTTTGTTATGAGAGAATGATACACAAAAGAAAGCCCCGTCCCCCACTCAATATTCCATTTCAGTTGGAAGCGCATCAACATACTATAATAAAAGCCTAGGCAACTTCCAGTTCACACAGATTTGAAGAGGCTTCGTCATGTTCATGGTGTTCATGGTGGATGGTTTCATTGTATTTTTTTTTTCTTGGCTTGCTTACCGTAACACCTGTAGTAAACCAGGAGTGACGGATCCTGGTCTGATGACGCCGGCACCATTGAGTGTGCCCAGCTGGACCTGGAAAACTGGCCTGAGAGTGAGGCCGGATGACTGGAGCCTGGTTTTTAACACCTCGAGGGGGCATGTCATGATGGCACCTACTGTTCCACCACATCTGTAAACAAAGAAAACAATGTAATGTATAAAGGGTTTTGAAAGGACTGCTATCAACACTTTATTAATACGCTTCTTGTCTTGAGAAGCAAATGTTGAAGGGTTAAACAACTGTAAATTGAAAATCATGTGATTAATTACTCATGTTCATTACTCATTAATTATTCATGTTCAGAACACAGATTTTGGATGAAATCTGAGAGCTCCCTCATCCTCCATAGACAGTCTGAGACATTCGAAGTCCAGAAAGGAAACCAAAACATTATATGTGACTTCAGTGTCTCACATGTAAACATATGAAGCGCCTAAAAAAAACCTTTGTCCAAAAAAAAAGTGAAAATGTTTAACTTTAATGTTTTTGGTTCTTTTTTTGGACTTTGAACGTCTCAGGACCAGTGAGATCTCGCAGGGAGAGCTTGAATTTAATATAAAATATCTTACTTTATGTTACAAAGGTGAACGAATGTCTCAGGGGATTGGAAAGACATAAGGGTGAGTAATCAATAACAGAATTTTCATTTTTGGGTGAACAAACCTTTTAAAATTATTCTGACACAGAAGACTGAAATGTTGACTTATTCAAACCATCATATGAATAAGTTAGTTTATGAAAAGAAAATGCTTAAAAAAAAGCCAACTGTAAATTATACTAATATTTAATCATATTTTACTAGCCTTGGTAAGCAGAAAAGAAAAAAGAAAAAAACTTTACCCATGCAAGATTTTTGAATAGTATACTTTTTACCCAGAATTTACATTTTTAAATGTAACTATTCTTAGAATAGAAACATGTAAAGTATATACTCTAAGATTCTTTCATCTGAATAAATCTAAATTGCATACATTTTTAAGCATATTATGTTTAAAAACATAGAAAATATGGAAAAACCTTTCTGATGTTTATTTTTGTCTTAATTTCTGTGTAATATATTAAGTTTAATGTTCACTTCTGTTTTTGGGGAGGTTTATTGAATCTGCTTTGATCGGCATCATGAATAATAATAAAAACAATAATTATTATTATTATGTTAAAAGACTTCATTCATTCATTTTCTTGTCAGCTTAGTCCCTTTATTAATCCGGGGTCACCACAGCCGAATGAACCGCCAACTTATCCAGCATTTGTTTTACGCAGCGGATGCCCTTCCAGCCACAACCCATCTCTGGGAAATGTTAAAAGACTTATGTAACCTAAAAAGTGTGCTATGGACCAAAAAACAAAGAAAAGGTTGAGGACCTTCAGATTAGATTTGGCTGATGTTACATTTGCTGTTTGTGGTGATACTAAAATCCAATTCAAACTAAACTTTAGTCGCAAATATAAATGCATGCGTCAGCAATGCTTGCGGACAACCAGCCTGGCTGTTGAAAGAGTCAAGAGTAAGAGCGAGGTCAAGGAAAACAAACTTAACTTCATCAAAGTGGCACAATATGACGCAGGTAACATTGATCGTGATTCACATTACTAAATAAAACAATAGTTTCCACTATAACCTATATTACACCAGCAAAGAATACTTAGGTAAAAAAAAATAATAATACAAATCTGTGAAGACGGTACAGTGGAAAGCCACTTTAAAGTCAAACATAGGAATGAATCTGGTCACCTGATGTGTTTTGTTCATTTCGAATAAATTGAGGAAGGCCAAAAATCACAGATCATGTTTCAAAGTCACAACATGTTGACGCAGATCATGGGTCAAACTACTGGTGAAGTAAAAGACATGTGAAGAGCACAGTGCCTCTGACCTCAGCACAGTGAATGAGGGACAGATTAATCACAAATCTGTCTGAGGAGCACATTCAGTTACAAGGGCAGACGTCCTCAGCCTTAAGCCCAAACACTGATGCAAGACTCCTCTTGACTTGCTCTACAATGCTCTCCTCCTAATAAAGTGATCCATATTGCAAAACACAATGAGTAATGTTTTCCTTTTTATGGAAGAGTGTTTTTTACTGGCAAACAAAGCTTAGGGGCATGATTACATAATGCCCATATTGTGCCATCAATGTTTGAATAAAACAAATATGCAAATGTCTGTGCCCTTCAAAGCAAGTCACCTGCATCTAACTAACATGCTATTTCGCTCAAAACTCTGTCATATAGTTAACTAAATGGCAATGGAATTATTAACGTATAACTTTTGTTATATATAATGCAAATGTTCGATGTTGTTTTCCTTGTCATTTTTTTTCATGGAAATCCCTGCTCAGGAATATGTTAAAAACTAGAAAGAGGGAGGAATATAAATGTTTAAAGAAATTACATATTTTAAATAAAATTTCTTCCTTTTTGCAATATTCAAAGTTTAGAATATTTGTACTTGCTTTATTTTTATAATTTGTTTATAAATTAATCTATATTTTGATAGTTATATACAACAACACAATATATTTGAAGCAATATTAAATCAAATGATTTTATGAGAAAAATATGTACAATGTACAATATACAGGTCATTTTAAAACATTTTAAAACACTACCATATCTTGAAATTCAGTTCAATTTAGGAAATGCTAATTTATTAAAGAGCAATATTATCGCTAATATCACATATGCTATTCTGCAAAAGTGCTGTATGTATTATGATCTATGAAAAAACGTTAATTCATTTTTTTCTATTATATTGCAATCTTAAGAAAAACAAAGACTCAAACTACAAATTTTAATCTTTTAAAAAAAAAATATATATATATATATATATATATATAGCCAGTTTTAATTGGCAGTCCCTTTGCCAGATGTTAAAGGCCTATAAACAAATAAAAAAAATAGCAATTCAAACTATAAACAATACTCAAAAAGCAATTATAGCAAGAAGCAATAATTAATTTAGGAGTAGAGTTATTCAATTGTAAAACAACACTTATATTTCAAGAGTAGT
This sequence comes from Danio albolineatus, assembly GCA_903798035.1. Taxonomy (NCBI): domain Eukaryota; kingdom Metazoa; phylum Chordata; class Actinopteri; order Cypriniformes; family Danionidae; genus Danio; species Danio albolineatus. The sequence continues at coordinate 6,708,947 of CAIGQQ010006052.1, read as the reverse complement.
GTAAATTTCTATATATTTTCTAAAGATATATTATTTTGTGCTTGGCACCATTAAATTAGTTACAAACCCGTTTGTCGTTACTTTTCTGCATAATAATTTAGAAACAATTCAGTCTGACACATTTAGCCAGCAAACAATGTGACATTTTTTTAAATGTCATAGGTCATTTAAACACATTCTTGACTCTAGTGCACATGCTTGACAAGGGTACAAACCCATGTGCCCTTGAAAGAGCCAAGCATTTCCCCAGTCACAATAAACTGTCGCAGGTGGCATTGAAATCCCTGCGCAAATGTAATGCATTTAAACGCGTACAAAACACGGGCAACCGTTTTCATTCTAATAATAAACTGTAACAAATAAAATTACATTAAATTATCCATACAACATCTTTCGTATAGCAGCATATCACTATAAATGGTAATTTAGCAGGACACAAAAAACACGGAATGACCTTGAATGATTGTATGTAAATCGAGGCGCTTCTGTTTTACATATTCAAAGATTGCTGGAGCAAAACATCTACGAAGGGAAGATTAAGTAGATGTTTATTTGCTAAATGCTCACTTCAAGTGCACATGTACAGCTGCTGTTGTTAACACGTGTGACGGTAATGTCCATGAAGAGCTCGCGAGAGACGCGTCTCTTCTCGTGCTATGATTACGTAACGCGTCACGGTTCTGTATCTGACAGCCTAGACCGAAATATATATTTTAAACCCTAGGCACAATTTCCAACACTTACTAAAATAAGCATTAAAACATTCTGTTTTAATGTAAATGTTCAGAAAAACTGCGCGCGGATGATGTAAAACGTGGGTGTCGGGTGACTGGATGCTGCGCTGGCTAGTTTCACTGCTAGCTAAAAAGCTAACAAGAACTGTCATCATCTAAACACATCTTCGGAGAATCAAAGGGGACATATAAATAACAGGAAAAAAATGGTCATAGAATTACTTTATGTCTGGTATCTGTGTACAAGTCACCGCTGTGCTTTTAAGGCTTTTGGCCTCATATCTAGCAACGGTAATGCGCGGTTTCATAAAAAATAACATAACGTTAAATGTCACTTTCACTCACCCCCCTGCGAAGAGATGTAACAGCGTGTCTTTCTGCGCCATTTCAGAGAACCATTGTTCCTCGCAATATGTTAAATAAAAAAGTAGTCACTGAGGCCGACGGCCTGATGATGCTCGACTACCGGCTTCTCTTGCTTTAAACCCGGATAAAGCAGAACATGAGAAGTTACTGGACACGCGTCATAGGGGCTGGACGGAGGTGTGTTCCTTGACGTCACGCCATCGGTACATCCAAAAACAAAAACTGTAAAATTAATAGAGACATGGAATCTCAGCGTACTTTGTGTGAATTAGAGGATGAGTCTATAAAACACCTGTTTTTTGAGTGCACATATACCCTAATGTTTTGGTTGGATGTTGAATGTCTTATATTTAAACTTACAAAAATTAAAAATTCAGTTTTCTTGTAGAGATTTGTTTTATATGCAATAATAATAAAACTTAAAATAAAATAAATTATATAAAATAAAATAATATAAAATAAGCAAAAATTTGTTTAATAATTTAATTATTATATATGGGAAGTACCATGTACACAAACAAAACCTAACATTTATTTGTTTAAAAAATCTTAAGCATTATATCAAAACCCTAAAAAACATTAAAAACAAAAAGAGCTATAAGGATGCATGCACTTTTGGAATCATTTTCTTATGCGATTTTCTTTTATAATTTATATATCCCTGTAATTGTATTTATTTATTTTATTTTTTGTTCTCTCTTGATTTGTTCCTTTGAAGAATTTGTAAGCAGTATTCCTCATTTTTTTATTGTCATGTTGTTATATTTTTTGTGTCTATTTGTTATATGAGTTGTCAAAAAATGTAAATTTTAAAAATGTAAAAATTTTTACTTTACTGAAAGTAAATAAAATTATGGAATTTAAAAATGTTTAAAAAGTTTGAATCTGGGAAAATAAATAATTAAAGAAATATATATTATAGTATAAATATTATAAGAAATTATGTAAAATAAGGGTTTCCCATGTTTCCTCCGGGTGCTTTCGGTTTCCCCCACAGTGAATAAACTACATTGGCCATAGTGGTTGTGTGTGAATGAGTGTGTATAGATGTTTACAAGTACTATGTTGCAGCTGGAAGGGCACCCGCTGTGTAAAACATATGCTGGATAAGGTGGCGGTTCATTCCACAGTGGCGAGCCCTGATGAATAAAGGGACTAAGTTGAAGGAAAATGAATGAATGATGTAAAATAATGTAAAATATTTTTCTTTTTGGTGTTTTCAGTGATGAATTTAAACTAATCTAAATAACAAAATGGAATTAGCCATGCATAAATATTTGTTGAAATATATGTGATTTTGAAATGTAATTAGTTTTTAGATAAACTTCGTGAGCTAAATTAATCAATTATGTAGTTTTTTTTTACATTTTTGTTTAGATTTTAAAACAAATAAATAAAATAAGTTGTTTGTAACATCAGTGAATTAGATTTAGTAAATTACTAACAACTGAATGCAGCCAATAAAGTACATATAGCTGTTTATTAAAACAATGCACTGCTTTTTGATGGGAAACAGCATAAATATATGATGCAAGACGCAATATAAAATACAAATGTAGCAACCTAACGCATAGTTTGTCTAAATTGATGGGAGACTCTTCCAGTGTATTTGTTGTTATCTATGGTGTGAATGTAACACCATGTTCAGCCCTTGGCACGTAAATGTCATTGGACACAACAAGCTGAGCAGCCTATGAGAACACGGGGTGTGTGATGGGAGTGAGCTAGGAAAATTCAAACCACACACCTATTAAATATGCACTGATAAGTGGGTCGTTGAGGGTTGTTGACACTGTTAATTATGCTGGCTAGCAAAAAAAAAAAAGCCTAAAGACTATGTTTACTGTACTGAAGATATTCACTTGTTAATGATAAACTTTTCTAGAAAAATAACAGAATTCTTTATTGTTTTCCTGTTAAGGATCAGGAGAAAATATTTATGGTAGTCATCCAGTAGAACAAGTTTATTTACCTTTTATAGATAGCAAAACTATCACCACTGCTGCTCTTCTTGTCTTAAACAAAACACAATCCATCGTTTAGTGTTACTATGCTATTAAAATGACTCAGTTTAACATACTGGATGTATTATAAAAATAATAATTTTACTCAGCGATGACAGTCTTGGGGGTGTTTCTAGTCACATGCTTTTTCTGGCCACATGTATTTTAATGACAGACTGTCTTGCCAAAAGCTTACATAACATGACTTGGCAAGTAACGTAGCTCTGTCACAGATGAATGCTAACTTTGAAAATTCACAGACGAGACAGCGTGGATCTAATATTAGCTATTTCTTGCTATTAGCTGTTTATCTCACTGAGGAGATATCAAATAACCTCAGTCCAATATATGGATCTTTTTCATTCTGGCAGTGGGGTTCAGGTGGTTCACAACCTTCAGGTTCGGGGTCAGCAAAAAAATGCAGAACAGGCAACACACATTCATTGCATAAGCAGGAAGTATGCAATAGTGATGTCAATTTATCAATAGAGGTGCATGGTTGTATTATTTCCCCTCCCCCTAAGAAACATTGATTAAGTGACAAGCTGATTTATTGTGGTTTGATATGTTCTTGAAGATGCAGCAATATTTGAATAGATATTGTATGTTATGCTCACTAATAATGATTTAAATGATTATTTTATAATTATTTGTAGTTAATATAGCTTGAATGTGTCACTTAAAAATGTACAGTTACAAAAGGATGAAATAGTAGTCCACCAGCAGTTTTATCCAATAGGCCTACATAAATATGCAAACTTGCATAACAAAATAACCACAGTAATAAAACTAAAAAGGAAACAGCGCCACCTTTAGGAGAAACTTGCGAAATTGACGTGGGGGAAAAAAAAAAGAGAAATGCTCACTTCGATATGTTTTTACTGGTTGTTTTATAAAACATTTCTGTTTGTTAATTTATTATGGATATTGTGATATTTTAATATGTTAAGCAATAATCATTCTTCCTACGTTGTTTTATTTGATTATATTTACGTCTTGTTTTTTTTTAAACAAACTGACGATCCATAAACAGATGTGAGTCAAATCGAACACCTTTTTCGATTCAGGTACACAGTGTGCAGAACAAATGCCATTTGATTGCAGAAAGATCTGGTGCTCGGAACCTTTGAAGGTTAAATCTGTTGGAAGGGGAACCTCCAGGAGCGCGGTGGAGGGCTTGACAGCGGGTCGAGGAGAGGAAGTTACGTCATGGATTCAGAGACAACAACAATTGGAGTTCGCGGTATTTGTATCATTTCTAAATAAATAATAACTCTAAGCAAATAAACAGATATCGTTTGATCTAATCTGTGCTTGTTGTGCAATCATGGATGAGGACTCGGAAGAGTCAATGATAAATGATAGTTCGGGATTTACAGAAGTATTTTCCAAAAAGAAAAACACTAAACGTAAGAAAGCCATGTATAAAGAACAGGAAGATTATGATGACACGTTTAACAATGTGGGAAGTGGAAATAAAAAAAAGACTAAAACGAGTGAGAAAGATAATAGAAAAGATCAAACGCAAAATGAAATGCCAGGATATAAAGTAATGATGACGTTTGAAAAAGCTACAAGGAAACATCTACATCCAATTGGATTATCTAAGGCTTTGGATAAGCTAATCGGAACAGTTAGTTTGGCAAGATGTCTGGGACAAGGAAGAGTACTAATAATAGTTAAAGATATTGCACAAAGAAATAAATTGCTTGGGATAAGAGAGATGAATGGAGAAAAAGTAAGTTCAAAAGAAATAGGAGTAGCCAAAAATGAGAAAGGGGTAATTACTGGAGTTCCAACACATATTTCCAACGAAGAGATTGAGGAAAATATAACAGGAGGCAAAATAATCAATGTGAGGAGATTGCTTAAAAATGTAAATGGAGATAGACAAGAAAGCATGAGCATTTTGCTGACATTTGAAGGGAAAATGCCTGAAAAAGTGAAAATGGGATACATCAGTTATACAGTGAGAGAGTACATTCCAAAGCCATTACGCTGTTTCAAATGTCAGCGAATTGGTCATGTCGCAGCAGTATGCAGAGGAAAAATGAGATGTGTGAAGTGTGGGGAAGATCATGAATATGACAAATGTACAAATGATCTAAAATGTTGCAATTGTGGGGGTCCACACAGTGCTGCATATGGAGGATGTGAATTTCAGATAAAAGCAAAAGAGGTACAGAGATACAAGACGGAACACAAAGTTTCATATGCAGAAGCAGTCAAGAGCTGTGAGAAAAAGGAGGTAAGAGTGGAGAAATCAATGACAAATGAAAAACAACTGGAAAGGAACACTGAGACTGGAAACAGAAGAGAGAATGATTGTTCACATCACAAATGTATAAAGGAAAATGACCTAATAATGACAAAAGAGAACTTTCTGGTATTCATTGTCAAAGTGATTAATGTTACAGCAGTAATGACAAGCAGGTCAGCAAAAATTAAAACAATTCTAGATGCTGCAGCTGAGTTTTTAGGAATTACAGGGATTTCTGCCCATATGATACATGACATTCTCACTCGATCAACAATAAATGATGCTTCTCAGATATCTGATTAGCTTAATGGTGATAAATATCCTACAATGGAATGCAAGAAGTTTGATTGCAAATGGGCAAGAGTTTAAAAAATTCGTTTTAGAGTTGGAAGATAGACCAAATGTTATATGTGTGCAGGAAACATGGCTTAAACCAAATATTCAGTTTGTTTTACAAGGATATAAATCTATACGTAAAGACAGGGAAGGGAGTCAAGGAGGAGGGGTAGTTACATTCATAAGGGATGAAATGACGTACAGAGTCCTGGGAGGGGTGGAAGATTTAGAGTGTGTTATTGTGGAGGTATTCTACTATGAAAATTCACTGTTAATATATAACTTTTATAATCCGTGTAAAAACATTTCAATGAATTCACTTGAAAAGGTTGAAAGAGGAAAGAAAGAACTTTGGTGTGGGGATTTTAATGCTCACAATTGGTTATGGGGGAGTAAAAAAATAGATGATAATGGGGAAATAATAGAACAATTTATGGAAGAAAGATCTTTAGTATGCTTGAACACTGGAGAAGGCACAAGGTATAATATAATAGACAATACAGTATCATGTTTAGACCTAACGTTTATATCAAATGAAATAGCTAATATTTGTGAATGGAAAGTATTAAGCGAGAACACAATTGGAAGCGATCACTTTCCAATAATATGCCAATTAAAGGTAAGGAATTTTAATAGTAGTCTATATCTTCAGAATCGGTGGAAATATGAGAAAGCAGATTGGGTAGCATTTGGGAAATACTGTGAAGAAAATTTAGTTGGGGTTAAAGAGGAAACAGTTGAAATATTATGCAAGTCACTTACAGATTTAATATTACAAGCAGCTAATTTATACATACCTATAAGAACTGCAGGTGAAAAAAAGAGGAACATTCCATGGTGGACAGAAGAGTGCAGCAAGGCAATTAAAGAAAGAAATAAGGCATTCAAACAGCTTAGAAAAAACATGAATTTAGATAATGTGTTAATATATAAGAGAGCAAGAGCTAATGTAAGGAGAATGATTAAGACTGCTAAGAAGGAGGGATGGAGGAAATTTTGCTCAAAAATGGGAAAAGACACCACCATTGATCAAGTATGGAGAATGTTACAAAACATGAGTGGTAAAGGGAAAAAAAGAAAACAAATACCAGTGTTGATTGAGAAGGATGTAACTGCCATATCAGAAATTGAAAAAGCTAATATGCTAGGAAATGTTCTACAAAGATTATATAGTATAGAATTGGGGGAAGAGTATGAAGAAAACAGAAGGGAATTTATGGAAATGAATCCACATATTATACATAATAAAAGTAATGGAAATAGTTGTATGGATGTAGATTTTACCGCAACAGAATTAAAAAGAGCACTGGGGAAATGTGCCAATACTGCCCCAGGTGGAGACAGGGTAAGTTATATCATGATTAAACATCTATCAGAAAATTTTATTTTATTGATTCTTAAATTATATAACAAAATATGGAAAGAAGGAGTAATTCCAAAGCTATGGAAACAAGCAATTGTAATCCCGATTCAAAAACCAATGAAAGATCCTACAAAACCAGAAAATTACAGACCGATAGCATTAACATCAAATTTAGGTAAATTAATGGAAAAAATGATAGTGAATAGAATTAATTATGATTTGGAGAAAAAGGAAAAATATAGCAAATATCAGTGTGGTTTTAGAAGAGGGCGATCAACTATAGATGCATTGAGTAAAGTCACGAATGAAATAGAAAAGGCAATTAATATGAAAGAGTTCATGGTAGTTGTATACTTTGATATTGAAAAAGCATATGATACAGTTTGGCGAGAAGGACTATTAGCTAAAGTGGATAAAATGAATATAGAAGGAAAATTATATAACTGGATAAAACAATTTCTAACTGAGAGAACATTTATGGTTCAAGTGGGAAATACTCATTCTTCATCTTTTAATGCAGAAAACGGTATTCCTCAAGGAAGTACAATTAGTCCAATACTTTTTAACATAATGATTAACGATATTTTTAAAGATTTAGGACCTGGGATAGGAAGTGCTCTTTATGCTGACGATGGAGCTATATGGAAGAGAGGAAGAAACCTGAATCAAGTTCTTAAAAATATACAAGCTGCTATAGATAAGGTAGAAAAGTGGAGTAATTTTTGGAGATTCAAAATGTCAATCAGTAAATCATGTTATATGATCTTTAGTAGGAAAAAGAAGATATCAAGTGATATTAAATTATCAATATATGGGAAACCATTAGAAGAGGTTAAAGAATTTAAATATTTAGGGATTTGGTTGGATAGCAGGTACACATGGAAAAAACATATTGAGGAAGTGGAAAAGAAGTGTAGGAAAACTCTAAATGCAATGAGGGCAATAGCAGGTAAAGAATGGGGAGCAGAAAGATCATTAATGCTCACAGTGTATCAGGCTTTAATTAGATCTGTCCTTGATTATGGGTGTATGATATATGCGGCAGCATCAAAGTCTATCTTAAAAAGACTTGACAGGATTCAGTATAGAGCACTTCGAATATGTATAGGAGCTGTTAAATCAACACCGGTTAATGCTTTAATTGTTGAAACAAATGAATTACCATTATATCTGCGTAGGGAGAAATTGGCACTGGCGTATTGGTCATCTATTAAAAGCTATGCTGGAGAAAACATCGTAAAAGATGTTTTAACAGATTGTTGGGAGTATACAAATAATAAAGGAAGAGGATTTGGATGGGATATACATAATATGGCAAGAAAACACCAAGTATTTGATATAGTGGGTAATAAAAGCCCAATATGGAGTGAAGTCCCCTTATGGATAATACCTGAAGTTGAAATCAATCTTGAGATTTTGGATAAAAGAAATGAATGGGAGGAATCAGGTACACTTAAGCAAAACGTGTATAAACATATAGTTGAAAGATTTTATGGGAGTACACAAATGTACACTGATGGATCAAAAAATACAGATAAGGGGATGACTGGAATAGGAGTGTATGTTCCTGAGTTGGAAGTATCCATAAAAAAAAGAACAACATCAGAATTATCAATATATTCTGTTGAAATGGTTGCTATCATTGTGGGACTCATGTGGGTAGAGGAAGTGACTCCAGACAGAGTTGTGATTTGCTCAGACTCTGCTTCAGTATTAAAATCATTAGCCAGTCATCAGTCATCCAGAGAAGATCTAATGAATGAAGTATTTACATTAATATGGAGAATCCAAAGGAAAGGAATTCTAGTTGGATTTTGTTGGATTCCAGCACATATAGGGATTGTGGGAAATGAAATAAGTGATGTATTAGCTAAAAATGCAACTAAAGGAAAAGAAATAGATATTAATGTTCCGTTAAGTAAAGGAGAAATTAAAAGTATTATTAAGGAAAATGTGACAAGACATTGGCAAGATATATGGAATACAGACTTGAAGGGAAGAGACCTGTATAAAATCAAAAAGAATGTAGACACTAAAATGACTATTCATGGAAGGAATAGGAAGGAAGAGGGGATAATTACCAGACTGAGATTGGGGCATACCGGACTGAATAATACATTGTTTTTAATTGGTATACATGAGAATGGATTATGTGACTCTTGTGATATAAAAGAAACAATCGAGCATGTATTATATGAATGTTTAAAATATAGAGAAGAAAGAAAGGAACTAATTGAACATATTAAGGTGAAAGGAAAGGAAGTTAAAGATATAGGATATCTACTGGGGTATGAATTTAATTATGATCATGTTGGGTATAGGACTTTAATAAAATTTTTATATAATACAGGATTAGACAAAAGGATTTAAAATAATATAACTAACAATAATATAACTAATAATAATATAGATAAAATATAACTCAAGTAACTAAATAAAATAAGGGTTCTGTTCTGGAGATTAAGGAGTTCCGTGTGCATGGGGGAGGAGCTGAACACGCAGCGCCAACCGGCACCTGGACTCTGGGGTCTGTGGAATTGGAGCAGAGCAATGACAGAATCTGGTTGCACAACTTGCACAGTAGGTGGCGATATGCACAAAGAATGCGAATCGCCAAAAAACGAAGAAGAAGAAGAAGAAGGGGAACCTCCACACTCAATGGACCGGAAGTAGATTGAGTCACATTGAACAATTTTGGACCGGCGAGGTATGCTTTCTGGTCGATTTTTAAGAAGACAATAACCAGAACTGGCAAATTATTCGTATATGCTTTAATATCTGTAGACTCAATAGTTTTTTTTGCCAACATAATAGTGATTTTCCAGCAATGCTAACTATTATCATTTGAAGCTAACGTTATGAAAGCCTGCAGCGAATGCTAGTTGGAGTGAAAGACATTCCTCCAGTGTGAACTGCATAGTGTTTTGTATAATGTAAATTATTCTGTCGTGTTGATGTCAGTATGCTTACAGTTAGTGATTGTATTAGTTCTGGTAATTTTGTGCCTTGAGGCTAACGTTCAATGTCATTTTGGCTTCCTTTGGCTGATCAATTCTTTGGGCTTGTTCTTTTCATTTTAATGTGAAAATGTCGTGTGTTCATCTCTTTGTGGTGCCAGCACTTCATATCTATAAAGGTCTGTCTGTCTATATCTATCAGAGCGAAAGAGTTGACAATATTGATTAGAAACTAAACACAAATACGTTTTCGTATATGAGAGATACTAATTATTTCTATCAATATTACATATGTTACAGCTATCACTCTGTTAAAGGTTAAAGTATTTTCATATTAAAAGATGTGCAAATATCTAAATATCCTAAATGATATACTTTTACTTAAGAGTCAAAGTTAGTAGAAATTGTGTAGAAATTGTATAATTTTATGTAAGTTTAAATTAAAAGATGAATAGTATTTACAGTATGATCAGAGAGTAAAACAAACTATTAATATAAACTATTGTTTATATTATGTTTTAGCATCTAAAAGTTTATCTTGCATGACTCTTGCATGAAGGCAGCATTTGTGCATGAAGGCACCTCGTAAACCTGATTTTGGACAGTCTTCTAAGAGAGCATAACGATTCAATCACGTAAAACAAAATAGGTAGAGCTTTTGTGATAACTAAGGGAATATTTGCTTACTACAATACTGACTTACTAGAAATGTCATCAAAAGTGAAAAATGTTGGTTAAAAAACATACGTTTACACACAAGCGGTGCTTTAAGATGCCATTTTTTTAGCTCAACTGTCAAAAATGGAATACACACTCCCACAGGATTATGGGGCAGTGAATGACACCTTTATGCTCTCTTCAAAATATGATCAGGGGAATGTATCTCATTCTCAGGAGACAGAAAGTGAAGCAGTATTTTAATTCAGATGTGTCCTGGTACCTTCTTACCTTGGAATGCTGCGTTTTATATGCACGCCTGTTTTTTAGATGCACCCCATGTTTACTCAACAAAGTCAAATCCTTTTGGAGAATCCATTTGTGCTGGCTATTCTTGATATTATGGGAGCAGCTTTTTAAAAAACATTTACAAGTTACTGTCATTTGCCAAATACATGTTAAAGTTGGTACAGTAATTCACCGGTACACAGAGTCCTTTTGTTTGTTATAGAGATTGAAATCATTATAGAGAATTAAATCATCATTTACTCACTCTAGTGTGGTTTCAAACCCTTGTGATTTTTTTTTTTCAGTTTTTAATACTCTAAAAAAGATATTTTGAAGAAGCTGAAAACCTGAAACCATTGAAACCCTTAGTAGGAAAAAACAAATACTATGGAAATCAGTGGCTGCAATTTTCCAGCTTTCTTTTATTCTTAATTTATTCTTTTGTGTTCAACAGAAGAAAGTCAAAACAGGTCTGGAACAAGTAAAGGGTGAGTAAATCATTGAAGACTTGCCATTTTTTCCTGTGAACTATCTCTTTAAAGGAAATAACATGTTTAAGCTAAACAACTGTTTATATTGTGTATTTTCAGCACATGATGACACTTTCTTGACGGTTATCAACGGCCATAGGACTGTCAACCATGTTTCTTCCGAGGGTTGTTTCACGACTGAACCTGCTTTCCAAAGTGTCCAGTAAGCTCATAGCATGTTGTTATTGATGAATCATTTCTCATTTTGATATGCTTGAGAGCAATTCCATGCAAATATCAACCTTGCCCTGAAAAAACTAATAATTTTCACCAAATTAGTGAAACTCTGTGTAATTTTGTGTGTGCAGGCTTGTGTTTTACTGTACTGTAAAATACTCGAAAATTTCTCTGTCAATGTTTTCAAACAATTACATTTGATTTTCCAAAGTCAAACAAGCGTCAATTTCACATCTATCACATCCATAATGAAAAATTTGCTGAAATGCTAAAATGTTAAATAAAATCAATCATGTTTGTTCTATAGTGAGCCAACTCTTATCCTTTTGTTTAGCATAATTCACAGAATTTCTACAAAGTATGTTGTATACTGTAAACCCGCTAACTTTTTGTTTGCATCCATAACGCATATTTATTTTTCTCATTTAAAATCTAAAAAAATGTTTACAGATTGATATTTTTCTTGTCCCATAACTAGGACCACACGGAATCTGCATGCGCAGAATTCTGCAGATTTCTGCAGATGTTTAGCCCATCATTGATTCTGTTTTATTTACTGGTGTAAACGTGTGTAAATTTACATTTATTCAGTTTTCAAATTAATTTCAGTAATAATATTGACTAATATTAAAATATTCATATGATTTATTTACAACACAGTTTGTAAAGTACTATTTTCTGTCTTTTAGTAGAGATTTTATATGAGATACTTGCTTTGTTTACCAAATAAAGTGGATCTAATTGGATTTACATTGTAAACATTAAATAAAAGTTAAAAAAAGTATTACTTTTTATTTCATATATTAAAGTTATGATACTCCTAAAATAATTCTGCATAAATCCACAGATTTTTAACAAAATACTATGCAGAAATAGCAAAAAATGTCAACTGATTCCGTCTGGCCCTACATATAACTCTGTGGTTAGTTATTTTGGAAAATAGAAACATGTTTCAATGTAATGTTAACATATACTTTCTCTGTGAATTTATGTTTTGAGTATTTATTGCAAATGTCACATCTTTAACGCTGGAGTTGCTGTTGTACAATGTTCATTTTTGTCTCTTCCAGGCTCACTGCAGACCCAGAGCCAGGTATTAACCAGTGCTGTACCACACTGCCATTTCAGCCCTTTCAGAGCATTTCACCATACAAACAGATGCTTCACTTCAGCTGCTGACAACACACTTCCACCCAAACTATGGACTCCTCTTGAGCCTGAGTTAGAGGAGGTACTTGTGCCCCGCAAACTATCAGTTTCACCCTTAGAAAGCTGGCTTTCCCTGCGCTACTCTCTGCCTCCACTGCTTGAGGTTTCACCGCCTCTGGACGAAGGAGAGATTGTAGGAAAATCTTTGGTTCTGCCTTCAAGTTCTGTACCATTACTGGAGGACGAAGAGCATGCAACGCCACTGAATTGCAAGAATGTTCTGGATATCAGACGGAGGAAGATGAACAGGCACAAATACAGGAAGCTGCAAAAACGGACCAAGTTTCTGAGGAAGAGAGTGAGGGACTCCAGGAGGAAGAATAAACAGGCATTACAATCTTAATATAATCAAAGCCTTCTTAATAAAAAAGTATAACTATAATTATAAAAAATAAGTTCTGTAAATAAATGTGTGCTGTCTTATTTTTACAGGAAAGGTTTGAGAACGACCTTGGCAGAATTCTTAGACGAGCTGGACTGAAGAAATCCCCTGAGGGATGCACAGTGCCCAAAATCTATGTCAGATCGGGTCGGTCTAAATGAGATGAATCTGTAATTTAAATATTTTTGACTCGTCTTTTAATAATACCATTCAGTGTACTGTTTATTCTACCCTTTGGATTGAAACAGTAGTTTGAAAGAATGTACAGTGGTAATTGCTGTAATTAAACATCTTACAGGTGATTTATGTGTTGTGCATTGTTTTAAGAGCATACATTCACGCAAAACAATTTTTAGCGGTTATTTTTTTGTTTATTTCAGAAACTATATTGCCTGGTCACCACTAGGGGGAGCAAATCGCCTCCATTCACACTGCTGCGTTTTTGTGATCATCCATTTTTCAACAAAAGCTTTTATTTTTGTTTTGAATCTCTATTTAGCTAACCAAGTCTGCATAATTTCGTTATTCATTATGCATAATTGTGTTATTTCAAGGTCAAAAGTTTCGAAAAGTGTTTTGTTAATAAGAGTTTTGTTGTGTTCGCACAATTCATATCATTGAAAGCTGAATTTCGCAGTGATCGTGTTTTGTTTTCTTAAAAATACTTTAATTCACGGACTCATTAAAGTGATCAAAAGTCACAATAAAATGACTTAAAATAGTTTCATAAATATTTTATCTGATGATGAACCGTTTTCTATCACATTATGCATCATGGTCTACATAAATGTGAAGCAGAAATTGTTTTCAACATTAGTGCATCAATAATTATTAATCATAAAAGAGCGACAAGTCAGCATATTTATATTCAATAATGATACTGAATGCTACTTACCTCTAATTACAAAAATGATTTTCATTTTAAAATATTCGCGTGGAAATTAGTTCTCTTAACGTTGATATAAATTTAATTTGTTATTGCATTCTTGATCAAATAAATGCAGCATTGCATTGACGTCGTTCAAAAATGAAAATAATTATTACCAAGTCATTTTTTTTCTCAAACGTTCATATTTTTTTACTTTAAATATTACAAATTAAACTATTTAAACTATTTATTTTATGAAAATATAGTATTTTAAAAATCGTATTTATTTCCTTATTTTGATGTATATGTCATGCCGGTTTAAGATTTTAGTTTCGAGGCTAATGGAAGAAAGATTTGCAGTGAATAACAGAGTTTAGTATTTCATGATTCTGGAGGAGGAGCGTGTCGGTGGTTCAGACAAGCAGACGGCAAAGGTTTTTGTTTTCTGTCGCTGGTCGACGAACTTGAGAGGTGAAGAAACAATCCTTTGAAAAACACCGTTTCATCGCGCAGCAGAGCTAACCTCCATCTTCAACCACAATTCAGACATGTTTATTGTGCTATACAGTAAGTAGGAAAAACTTTTCACGCCACGATTTTTATAAATTCTTTATATTTAACTTATTTTCGATGTTGTTTTACTCTGGATTTTTTTAAAAGTTACTATTGTACATCGTTTAAGCAGGGCACGTTTGTCAATTCTTCACATCGTTTTATGTGAAAAAAAGTTAAAATATATCTGCATATTTGATGAAACTTTTCTCTTTTCAATCTTCTCAGCTCTCTCTCTCTCTCTCTCTCTCTCTCTCTCTCTCTCTCTCTCTCTCTCTCTCTCTCTCTATCTCTCTCTCTCTCTCTCTCTCTCAACTAGTTTCTGTCTCTGTTTTTTGTCTAGTTTATCGACATGTTTGTTGTCATGTTGTGCTAAATTACGTTAACCTGTCGGTCATATATAGCCATGGAAGACTCCCTACGAGTCTGCAGCATCAGCAATGATGGTTAGCGGTGTTTTTTTGTGATTTTTTTTTTTATCTATATATATTTTAAGTGTGCAAAACATAGTCTATGATGTACAACTCCAGTAAGTTCACATAACCAACAACTAGAAAGTGTTTTCTTGCTCTTTTGCTCTTGCTTTAGGTTTCTGGATTTGCAGACTGGATTCTCTGTCTCAGAACTAATCAGAGGAGTCAAGTCTTGTTTAGACATTGTCATATGTTAAGTCAATTACAGGTTTTAAAATTTCCTTCTTCATTTTAGTTTACATTTCAGTATTGCAAGCCCTATTAAACATAACATGTTTACTTTGGTAGCGTTTTTAGTATTTAATGTGTTTCTTTCAGTGTTTAACTGAAAGTTGAAATAATACAACTAAAATAATTTGTGCCCCTGACCTTTTCTGTTTATGGACCTCAGGTTAAATATATAAAGTTCAATTACAAGTTCAAGTTCAAATGCTTGTTTTAGTTAATATAAATTGTATAAATGAATGAGTTTGTTTTATACACTAAGCTAATTTTATATTTTAATGTGGCTACACATCAGTGTTTAAATGAATTGTGTTAAAAATGAATTGGCAAAGCGCAAATCCCCCCTGGATTCTTTACACATCTGGAAATTTGCAGACTGTAAATCCTGCAAATGTAAAAGGTGATTGCAACATTTTATCTCACAATTCTGACTTTTTGAAATCCAGGCAAAAAACAAAACCCATAATTGCAAGGTTGTGAGAAAAAATATATAATTTCTCAGAAACATTAAATCTCAGAAGGTTGGTTTACATGATTTCCCACAATTCATGTTGTGAGTTTGTCTTTGTGCAATTCCTCATTTTACTCAATTTTGTGTTTACATTATATATACTCACACTCATGACTTTATAACTCTATAAAAACTTGCGGCTCTGAAAAAAGTAGTCAGAATTGTGAAATGTTTACTCATAATTCTGACATATGGTTTTCAAATTTTCATGCGACTGCTATAAAAAGTCAAAATTACCAAATTATGACCATAATTTCTTGAGCTCAAGTAGTATATTTTCTTCTTGGAAAACATTTACATTATTTTTAGTGTTGATTTTGCAGAGAAAGTACTCAGAAAGTCAGTATTTGTCTTCTGGTTTACAGGCTGTCGAGAGGGTATGAATGGATCTTCTGTGCTGCTTTTTTCCCCACTCATTTTCTTTGTCTTGGCATAGCAGCAAATAAAACATTTAGTAATAAGTCTTCTGCAGTTTTTCTACAGTCATTCTATAATGCTTGTATTGTTGTTCTCGTTTCAGTCTGCAGTGCCTTGATTTTACCATGTGGTGAGTGAACAACACAATGGTTTGATAGGAGTTCTCCAGTGTTGTTAATATTGAATTTACCCAAATGAATATACATGTTTATGTCTTTCAGCCTGGACACAAAACACCATACCGAGTGTGGTTGTAGAGGCGAGGAATATTACAGTTCCAGTAGGGTCGGATGTGGTTCTGCCGTGTCATAACCAGAAGATGGTTTGGAGGCAGGATCGTCTGCGAGACCGTCAGCGAGTTGTGCATTGGGACCTGATCCAGAACCAACCTGATTACACTGTGGAACGCATTTTAGACATGTTTTCAGGGGGAACGGAGCGCTTGTATAATGACTACAACAAAGGCAGAATCACTATTGCAAAAGACGCCTTCAGTGATGGAAACTTCTCACTAGTTATTAATAGTAAGTTCATGCTTTTTAGACAATTCTGTGCCATTGTTTTTATCCTTTTACTGGTAATATATAATGTTCGGGTTTTTTTTGTTGCAGATGTGGACATGAATGATAAAGGCATATATACCTGCAACCTGCATCACCACTATTGCAAAGTTCACCAATCCGTTCAAATCCAGCTCAACGTCACTAAATCACGTAAGAGAAATAAACCTGTCGTTTATACATTGAAGAAGAGCTCATACCCCTGAACCTTTGTTAAATCTGTTAATTTTAAGCCGTGCTTTTACGACTTTTGTATTTTTGACTGTTCATTATTGTCTTATGTCACAATTAAGATCTCAAAAAATGACTTAATGTCATTTAACTCACAGTTATGTTTTTTTGTGACTACCTCACAATGACTCTTTGACATAAAATAAAATTTATTTTATAATTATAAATTTTCTCACAGCTGTGACTTTTTAATCCTAGAATTTTGACCTTTTTTTCAGGGTTGGGAGTTTATATTTTGATTTTATTATTATTATTATTTTTTATATAACATTTTTTAAACTACCAAAGTAATTTTTTACTTGTATAACTGTCACAAAATGACCTTCTATGTCTTAATTATAGCTTCAATGTATAAGAATATGAAATTTTATTTTACATTTATGGCTTTGTTTCACAATTATGAGTTTTCAATCTGACATTTTTACTGTTTTATCACATACACTCACCGACCACTTTATTAGTTATACCTGTCTAACTGCTTGTTAACGCAAATTATTAATCACATGGCAGCAACTCAGTGCATTTAGGCATGTAGACATTGTCAAGGCGATCTGCTGCATTTCAAATCGAGCATCAGAATGGAGAAGAAAGAGGATTTAAGTGACTTTGAAAGTGGTATGGTTGTTGGTGCCAGACGGGCTTGTCTGATTATTTCAGAAACTGCTGATCTACTGGGATTTTCACGCACAACCATCTCTGGCATTTACAGAGAATGATCCGAAAAATAGAAAATATCCAGAGAATGCCTTGTTGATGCCAGAGATCAGAGGAGAATGGCCAGTTTGAGCTGATAGAAAAAAACTGATTCGAGCTTATAGAAAGGCAACAGTAACTCAAATAACCACTCGTTACATCCGAGGTATGCAGATGAGCATCTCTGAATGCACAACATGTAGAACCTTGAGGCAGAGGGGCTACAGCAGCAGAAGACTACACTGGGTGCCACTCCTGTCAGCTAAGAACAGGAAAATGAGGCGACAATTCACACTGGGTCATCAAAATTGGACAATAGAAGATTTGAAAAATGTTGCCTGGTCTGATGAGTCTCAATTTCTGCTGCAACATTCAGATGATAGGGGCAGAATTTGGCATCAACAACACGAAAGCATGGACCCATCCTTCCTTGTATTAGCGATTCAGGCTGGTGGTGGTGGTGTAATGCTGTGGGGGATTTTTTCTTGGCATACCCATTTATACCATCTGAGCATCGTGTCAATGCCATCTCATAAAGTGCAAGTCATCTCGGACATTCTTGAACATGACAATGAGTTCCCTGTACTCAAATGGCCTCCACAATCATCAGATCTAGTCAAATCAGATCAAATCAAGTAGAGCACCTTTGGGATGTGGTGGAACGGGAGAGTTGCATCATGGATGTGCAGCCAACAAATCTGAGGCATCTGCGTGATGCTATCATGTCAATATGGACTAAAATCTCGGAAGAATATTTTCAGTATGTTGTTGAATCTATGCCACGAAAGATTAAGGCAGTTCTGAAGGCAAAAGTGGTTTCTGGTAAGGTGTACCTAATAAAGTGGCCGGTGAGTTTATACTGTATGATTTTTTTATCTCTTACTTTTAATTTATCAACCTTAATTTTACATTTCTTTTGATGTGGAAACAAGGAAATACTTCTTGACACATTTATAAAAATATAAAAAAAGATGATTTTCAATTATGTTACAAATGTGTAAAAATATCAAATTTGTCTGATATTGTTTTAGTTGTGGCTGTCCTGTAAAAGTGTATTGATCATTAATTCATATTATTAAATCATTATCAAGTATTGATCACCAATCAAATATAAAATCATTAATCTGCCACCTCATGCTTTGAAAAGCCACTTTATGTCAATCTCTGCAGCTCGAAAGGAAAAGCGCATCTGGGATGGCAGTAAATCAGTGTTTGTGGTTCTGGTGGGGAAGAGTGTGGTTCTTCCCTGTGTGGACCGCAGGCAGTTGTGGACGGAGAGTAAGTGGGACGAGGGCCAGCAGCAGGTGGTCCACTGGGACTGGCAGGCACCGGGAGTCACCCGTGACCGAGCTGACCGCCTTATCGACATGTACGCCTCTGGAGAGAAGCGGCAGTACGGGCCACTCTTCCTCCAAAAAAAGATGAACATCTCAGCCGATGCCTTTTCTCTAGGGGATTTCTCTCTGAGCCTCAATAACATTCAGCCTGCTGATAAAGGTCTGTTTTCCTGCCATCTTCACCATCATTACTGTGGCCTGCATGAAAGACGGATCTTCAGGGTGATCCTTGGCCCTTCTGTCCAGCCTTTGCCTCCAGTGCGCTCCTCTACCGAAGCACAGAAAACTCCTGCTTATCCTGTCCTGCCTGCTGATGATCCAAGTAAGAAAATCTTTTCTTTTGATTTAGTCATTTACTAACTTCATGTCCTCCCAACCCTAAATGACTTACGTTATTATGTGGAAGGTAAATGATACATTTAAAGTCCATGTGAAATCAACATTTACAATGTGTTTTGCTAATGGATATTGTTATTCTTTTTTAAAAATATTTTATTTAAGCTGCTTTTTTCTTTTTAAAATACTCACATTGTTATTCTTTAGGTGAACAATTAATCGGAGTAAACTAGTCCACAGAAAATAAAGTTCTTTAATTAAAGTTTGACCATTTGCTAAGTGGCGTCCTTCAGGTTAGACGTCAGTTTGATGACTTCAGCTACAATATTCTTAACACTTACTGTTTGTTTTCTGTGAGGGAATGATGCACAAAAAGAAAGCCCCTCCCCTGCGCAATATTACATTTTATTTGGAAGTACATCAAAATACTGAAATAAAAGCAATTTCTGGTTCATGTGGCAACAGGATTGGTTGGATTTACTCAGAATGCCTATCTCAGATAAAACACTCACAGTACATGAGGATAGAACTGTATGATGCAGTTTAGTATTAGTTTTAGAAGAATTGACATGCCGTTTTTGCCACTAAAGGGAACAATGTTTTTAATAGACCATTTTGATGGATATAAACAACAACAACAATAGTCCCAGCGCATTTCCTATTTTACATTTTTAATTTCTATAGCTTCTGAGAATCCAAAAAGAGCCACATATTGATAAATAATGTTATGATAGCTGTTTTAACATTAAGTTATGATTGAATTGCCCCTTGTAACAGTTAAGAAATAGTTTGAAAACAAGCAGGAAATGTTTATGGGCCAATGACATGACCACATTGAAAAGGTCTATAACACCAGAATAGTTCGCCATATACTTTCCACATTATATTTCAACTCTATTCTGACTCTCATGGTAAAGGCATAGTTCACCCGTCATTAACCCTTTACTTTTTCAAAACCTATTTTAACTTTCTTTCCTCTGTAGAACACAAAAGGAGATACTGTAAAAATGCTGATAGCTGGTTCCCTTTGACTTCCATGTATTTTCCACCCTATTGTGGTAGTAGTTACCAGCAACCATTCATTCATTCGTTCATTTTCTTCGGCTTAGTACCTTATTTATCAGGGGTTGCCACAATGGAACAAACCGGCAACTATTCTACCATATATTTTATATTTTATACAGCGGATGTCCTTCCAGCCACAACCCATTACTGGGAAACACCAGCAACCAGATTCTTCAAAATATCTTTTTTGGTGTTCAACAGAAGGAAGAAACTCATAAATCTACATGAGGGAGATTTTTCTTGGTGAACTATAACCATATTAAGTGGTGAACATATCATTTACAAATACACCTTTTTTAATGTAGACATCATTCGAACTAGATATGAACTTTAGGGTGATTAATTTTAAGCTGTCTATGAATAAAGAAAACATTTGCCCACAAAAACTTATTTTACTGGTTCAGACAACTCGGAGTAGTTGTATGGATAACGTTTAGGGTGCATTTATTGCCCCTTTTCAATTATTATGACTAGAAATCTATGACAGAAGTGTGGCAGAATCTTTCAGGAATGTCACTTTGTTGAAGACAAAATGTCCTAATGTAAACTGTGTAAAACACTTTTTTAATCTTTAAGTTCAATCGAAGATGAAAATCTTTGTAAACTCTTAATACATTCTTGTTAAATTAAATAGACTTATTTATGTTTTTATTAATCGGACATGCTTTTTGATAAGTAAAATGACATTTAACCACTAAAGTAGAGTCCAGAATAAACTGAAACAGAGTCAAAGGGTCCTCCATACATTTCTGTGTTTTCCTAATCAGCTCTTTTGCTCCTCCCTTGCTGTATATTTGGGTTTGGGGAGGAATGTTTCTGGACTATATTTACTTCCTCCCCTTTTTCTTCTTTGTTTACTTTTGCTGAACACCGCTGCTTGGACTCCTCCAGAGTGCATTGGGAATTTTACAGTAATCTCTCCGTCTCTCTCTGTTTTGAGCAGTTTTTAACATTGACTATAGTCTTTGTTCAGACTCACTCCAGTCATTTTGGCTCTGTCCCTGTCGTCTCTGTGTTTCAAAACACTTGTAAACATGAGTCTGTACGAGTGAATGTTTTCTACAGAAATGCAGTGAATAGGTCATAAAGGAGGTGGGGGAGGTTTTATTGGAAGACTGCTTCTTATTTCCTTTGCTTAGCAATGACTAGGCTCGATTAAAAAAACAAAAACTATTACAGCCCCACAAGCAACATCTTGCCTTCCTGGGGTTTGCAGATCTTACCATCATTGCTCAGACAATATTCCCCGTCTTGTGCTGTCAACGGGCTGTTTTTCTGACATGAAAAGCCACATCTGTAGAACAGCTGGGCTGTTGTAAGATGAAAGCTCGAAGCAGGAATGGTCCTTGTTAGATTCAAATCTTCGCATGTCTGTAAACCTTTTGTCCTGGTGCACTATAAGTAGAAAAAGAGGCCATAACATCAGTTAGCTGTGGTATTGATTTATTGTATAGTCTAAATGTGACCTTTTGTCTTTCTTAAATATGAAAAAATATATATTTGTATAAATTAATAATTATATTATTATTATATTAAAGTATACATATGACTATATATTGTTCATATATAATTACTATACGTACATTATACTATATACTGTATAACTATAATTATTACAATTAATTACATTTTAAATATATTTACTACAATCCTGTAATTTATTTTTCATATAAATTCATATCACAAGCTGAAAAAATAATTTCTTATTTTTTATCATCACTTCTTGCAATAGTTTAGATAACTTTAGAATATTTTAAAATTAAATTATGCTCTTTTTTTAATAGACGTTTTGTAGCCCAGAATTTGTTGTGTCTTAGTTTCTCTCTCTCTGTCCAAATAATAATGTTTGCAACAAAAATGTTGTGAATAGGTCATAAAATGAAGCCAACTTTCTCTCTTTCTAACTTTGCTTCCTTTCAATATACTGTCCTTTCATAATAATGTCCAAAATCGAACTTTTTTTAAAGTCAGATGACTCTGATTTGTGTGTATTTGTATTTTGATATATTCTGTGTTGTTAAATGTTCAACACTTAAAGTAATAACTCACACAGAAATGACAATTAGCTGTTAATATACACTATACAATTATAAACATAATTAAAAAACGTAGGTGACTTTTTTTCTTTTTTATAGAACAATAAAGATTTTTTAAATCTGTGCTGAAACTACATAAAATCCAAGTCAACAACTAAAAAAGTATTTTGAGTGTCAATATTAGTACCATACTGTCGTATTAATCATCCTATTAAGAAATTTTGAGTTGATGTTGTTTATAATTATTAGTCATAATTATTATTATAATTAATAATAATTATTTAGTATAATTAATAACAATTATTATATAATTATAATTATTTAGTATAAGTTGCAGCATACAGGATTAGCACAAGTAAAATTGCTCAATGATCGTAATAACACGTTTCCTTGCTTTTTGTCGTAAATAAGGAGCATCAGGTCCTGTGTGAACCTCTACCTCATAGATTTGTCATTATATGACTGGAAGCTTGTTATGAATGGTCTCAAAACTATTTACAGAGGTTGCAGATTTAACAATATTGTAATCAGTTACTTGCATAGATCGCCCTCAATGCTTCATAAGACCTCAATGTGTCATCAGTAGCCATTAACAAACCTTTTCTTTAGCTTACATGTTGACTCTCAAATGGTAACCATTGACTTGTAATTTATTATTTCCCAATGGCCTTATTACTTTGCTAAAAATATATTATTTAATCTTTTGCTGAAGAAACAAAGTGACCTACAACTCGCATGACCTCAGGGTGTGTAAATTAACAACACATTTTGTTTGAGTCAACCGTCACTTGTTACACTAATATGATCAGTCTAAGCATGTGTGACTCAGTGAACGTATTATTCACTCGAATGATACACGCTGGCTATCACTTTGTTTTGGGGTAAAGAAGTCATTTTCTGATTCACAAAACTATAAAACACAAAAACAGCAGCTTTAAGGGAGTTGTTAAAGGGATAGTTCACCAAAAAATGAATATTAACTCACCATTTACTCACCCACATGTGTTTGTTTTCTGTTAAACACAAAAGAAGATATTTGAAGAAAACTGGAAACCTTTAATTATTGACCTCTCAGAACTTATTTACCTCTTTAACTTTTCCTACTTTGGAAGTCATCGGTTGCTGGTTTCCAACATTTTTCAAAATATCTTCTTTTGTGTTCAATAGAACAAAAAAACTCAAACTGGTTTGGAACAAGTGAAGGGTGAATAAATGATTCCAGATATTTTATTTTGGGGTGAACTACTAAGTATTACACTAATCTGATCAGTATGTAACTCGGTGAACTCCCCATTATTCATTTGAATGATACACGCTAACTCATAAACTAATCATAATATCTGTTAGTTCTGGGGTAACAAAGTCGTTTTCTGTTGATAAGCTATATGCACAGGATTCATACTGTCAAACACACAAACAGCAGAATTAAGTGTGTGTGTTTGGTTACTGACTTGGGCAGATTAAATCCAAATTCTCCCTGTTGTTGTGGGCTGCTAAATAAATGTAAAAACGTCTCCAGACAGACTGACCATGAAGTGGTGGTATTTCTCTCCGCCTGCACTATCGCTTCGCGTTCTGGTGGTTTGAGCGTTTTTTCTGTTTCTCCATTGCTGCGGCATGACATCAGGTCTGGAACTCATTACGCCTGTTTTGGCCATTCTGACATGAAACTTTGCTCCTCTCCTCTCTCACCAGCCAGGCTAAAATGGGAAAAACAAGGGCTTTTATTATGCCTTTTAGCACAGATTAAAATAATCAAAACCTTTAAAAAGATAAGTTCTAACTCATCTGGTGCTCCTTTTACCTCTTGGTGTGCAGATACAAATGTGGAGGCGCCTCACGTCCTCAATGTAATCCTGCCGGAGAATCAAACTCATCTTCTTCATCAAGTGGCCTATATCCTGGTGGTCTTTCTTGTGCTTCTGTTAATGCTCATTGGCATCATAATGACCACGAGGTACTGCAGAAAGAAAGGTACAATCAGTGAAAGTGGATTTAGGGTGTGTTCACACTTGCTTAGCTTGATTTGATTCAAATGAACTCTATTTTGATCGCCCTTTTAAAGAAGTTCATTTAAATCAGTTTGTACAATAAAATAATGAGTTCCACACAATTCCCTAATGTTGTCCCAACACAAAATCAGTTAAATAAACTTAATAGTTATTACAAATGTAAGCGGATTGAACATAAAACAATTAAGTTGTCCCAACAAAACTCTCATGAATTATGATGTTTTAAAAAAGTGGTTTTAAAAAAGTAGTTTGAACAAACGTTTTTTGAGTGCGAGTGTCCACCAAACACAGGCCAGGAACAAAAATGAATCACTTCCAAAGGAATTTTAGAGCAAATTGATTGAAAAATCAAGAATTTCTCAAAAAACATTTTCATTATAAACTATTTCTTTTAGGTGATGTTGCAGATCTCTTAAGGAATGAGAATGAACCAATTATTTACTAACCTTCAAGCCATTCTTGGTGCACTGTAAAAAGTGATTAGTTACTTAAAGCGAGTAAACCAATTGCCTTAAAAGCAACAAGCTGACTTTAGAAACATAATGTAAATAAACCCATTGTTACGTTGACTTAATTTTTAGAATTATGCTAATTGTATTCAGTTTTTAAAGTCAACTAATCCCTTTTTCAGACTATTTTAGCGTGTCTGTTTTCAAATAATGACTGTAATTACTACAACATTACATATTTGGTGCTTCATTAAGTCTATAAAATGTACAATTATAGCCTGTATTGAATTTTGAAGACACGCTGGAGTCT
The DNA here is from genome assembly GCA_903798035.1 of Danio albolineatus. NCBI lineage: Eukaryota > Metazoa > Chordata > Actinopteri > Cypriniformes > Danionidae > Danio > Danio albolineatus. The sequence goes on along the minus strand of CAIGQQ010006052.1, from coordinate 6,683,610 downwards.
GGAACAGCAGATTTATTTAAGTTACTGCATCTCATTTTGCTAGATACAGAAAAGCTGATAAAAAAATATATATACATAATAAAGGTGGGGCGCCACAGTGGCGTAGTAGCACGTTCTCCTCACAGCAAGAAGGTCGCTGGTTTGAGCCCCGGCCGGGTCAGTTGGCATTACTGTGTGGAGTTTGCATGTTCTCCCTGTGTTTGCGTGGGTTTCCTCCGGATGCTCCGGTTTCCCCCATAAGTCCAAAGACATGTGGTATAGGAGAATTGGGTAGGCTGAATTGTCTGTAGTGTATGAGTGTGTATGGTTGTTTCCCAGAGATGGGTTGCATCTGGAAGGGCATCCGCTGCGTAAAACATATGCTGGATAAGTTGGCGGTTCATTCCGCTGTGGCTACCCCAGACTTATAAAGGGACTAAGCCGAAAAGAAAATGTATGAATAAATCAATGAATAATAAAGGTGATTGGAAAAAAGTGATTATTTTTTATTAAAAACTGAGTACAATTTGCATAATTATAAACACTAAATCAACTTAATAGTTCCAAGTTACAATGGATTTGCTTCCATTATTTTTATAAAGTCAACTTGTTGCTTCTTAGGCAATTGGTTTAATCACTTTAAGTAACTAATCTCTTTTTACAGTGTGTACAGTATATGACTTTCTTCTTTCAGACTAACACAGAGTAGTTTAACATTTTATCCTATCTTTTTCATGCTTTATAAAGGTTTTGACTTCCAAACGCATGCAAATCTGTCCTAAAAAGAACCCATATGCCGCATGGGGTTAGCGCATGTCTAATGAATTGGATTGATGTGTTTTTGACTGCTTTTTTTCGACAAGTGTTTTGGCAAGTCAGTGATTTGAGTTTATAATTTAAACATTTAAAATATTTTGCTTACAAAAACACATTAAGACATATGTTAACCCCCTGGCAGGGTACACTTAAAAAGTTTTTTGGCTCATTTGCCAAGTAGCAGTCAGTGATTTGAGTTTATAATTAAAACAATTTAAACATTTTGCTTACAAAAACACATTAAGACACGTTAACCCCCCGGCAGGGTACACTCATAAAATACATTTTTGATGCTTGTTCAAACTACTTAGATAAAATGAGCTGAATCAACACAATTCTTAAGTTGTTTGGGATAAATTAATTGTTTTATGTTCAGTCCACTTAAATTAACATAATTGATTTGTGTTGGGACAACATCAAGGAATGTTTTCTTTTTACAGTGTATGGGTTATTATAGGAACCTTCAAAAATAAAAGCCAGGATTAAACTGGGCAAGCCAGATAAAGTTTTAAACTGCTCTGAGTGTGTTTATTGGTAGATAAAAGTTATATTTATACTGAGTATAACTTGTTGGAGAGGAAAACTGTCTCTTTGAGTCTTAAAAATGTTGTGAACCAGGATTTGATGTATCATATTCTGTTTTAGTCTGGACCAAACAAAGAAAGCCAAAATGACAGCTGTGGACTCAACCTAAGTTTTGCTTTTATAAACAAGAAAAAGAAATCATTGTCATTTTAGTGAAACTACATGATAGCCAACTGAACTTTTGAATATAATTAATACCTATGAAATTATATGCTTAAATCTTCCATCTTTTGACCTCTTATATAATCTCTGTTTTAGGGCATGAGCTTGATGTTGGAAGGACTGAGCGGTAAGGGACAAAAATAAACTATTAACCATCAGTAAATATTGATGGGAAATTATGACATGCTTTTTTAGTATCTTAAATATATTAATGGCTAAAATCTAATGACACTTTATTCAGCTAAAAGTCTACAATTATATATACAGTAAGCAGCATAAATGTACAAGTTTGTATTTTTGAGAAAGAAAGTGATATACGTTTGTTTAGCACATAAAATAAAACCAGAAACAGTACTTTAAATATATGTTTACAAGGCAATTGTGTACCGATTTTGGTTCTCTAAAGTTTCTTAAATTGCACAGTTTTCTCAGTTCACTTTCACAGTATCTGATCCAATGTCTTTGAGAAAAAAATCATGTCTTTTGTTTTATTTGGCAGTGGTCGAATGACATCCATTGAGCTTGATGTCACAGAACTGCAACCTTATAATCAGGAAGACTTGCAACTGGGTAAGAGCAATCACAATTTTCCATGATTTTTTGTAACTAGTGCTCTGTAAAGTCGAGGGGAAGAAGGATCATGTATTTTTTTCAGCCCTCTTTTTTTACATGGGACCTTTTTTTGCTCTCTGGTGCTCCTTGTGCACTGTAAAAAGCCATTAGTTACTTTACTTCAAAAAGTGAGTAAACCTGTTGTAACTGTTGTAACAGTTAAGTTGACTTAAAGTCATTTTTATTGTATGCACATGATTCATTTGCTTAATCATTTTAAGGCAACGGGTTTACTCACTTTTTAAAATAGTCGCTTTTTAAAAAGTGTGGTAAAATTACATTACATAACATAAATTTTATATTATGTATTTTTACTTTGTAAAAATAATGTAAATATAATATATGTACCAAAATGTCTCTAAAGCAGTAGCTGTGTTCAGAAGGTGTACAAAAAGCAACACAGTCTCATTGTGAAAACGTACCCCCGTATACATTTCTGGAGAGCGTGAATTATGTAGCCAGGGGTATTCTGGCTGCATTTAACCTTTAAAACAAACGTTATGGGGCAGTATGATGCAGCTGATGGCTTCTGTTTTTTTTTTTTGCGCTACCATTTGACCACTTACTGTACCTCCATGTGAACAGCTTTTCCACTGTTACCATTTTTCCCAGTGGCTCACCACGTACATTGGCAAACTTGAGACGCAGAGAGGAGTTGACCATGACGATGGAGTTTGAGTTCAGCAAAGAACGGTTCCAGAAAGCTGGTAAAAATAAAACAAGGCAACCCCCCCACCCCCTCAAAAAAAACAAAAAACAAGTAAATAACAAGGTGCGAACATGATAAGATCTGAAAACGGGGTAAAAATCATGTGGCCGCAAGGGTTTTTCTTTGTCTGGATTACTTTTGAAAACACTGTCAGTTAGATTTAGGTAAGAGGTGACTGGATCAATCGGCACTCTTGAAAACACTATTGGTTGGGTTTAGGGATGGGGGTGGTTGGGGGTGATTGGTTGGTCAATAGCGCCCTTTGGTGGATTTACGCGAGAACACCAGGCGCGAATGCCACTTGCGAGAGAGATTTGAGACCTGAAAAAGTGTACACAACGGCCTCTGGTGGATTCGCAAAACAAAAACTTCAATAAAACGTAGTTCCTGGGACATATTTTGCATCTCCAGAAATGAATACAGGGGTTCGTATCAGTAATGAGCCTGGGCTTCCAAAAAGTGAACCTTTTAAGCCAGTGGTTCTCAAACTGTGGTACGCGAACCACTAGTGGTACACAAGCTTCGTTCTAGTGGTACGCCGAGGAATCAATGAATAATTAAAGTAAAAAAATTAACACACTTTTAACCCTTTGACGCATACGATAACACCGATGTGATCAGTAAATTAATTTTAATATGCTAAACATTTTGTTTAAGTGAACTGTGCAGTGCTGTAGCTGCTTAATTAGGCCTACTATGCTACTGTACTTCGACACCGGTTATTATGGTGGTACTTGGAGAGACAATTTCTTTCTGAGGTGGTACTTGGTGAAAAAAGCTTGAGAACCACTGTTTTAAGCTATACCAGTTACAGCTTTTATAGCTTTATTTATGAAAATGTGTGGTATTCAATTGTTTTTAATATAATCCATTATGTCCCGTTAACCACTAAAGTCACTAAAGCAGACACTTGGCAGATCATTAAAAAATTGCTTTGAAAACTGAACTATATATGTGTATATTATTTTAAAAAAAGTAAAAAAAAAGTTTGGGTTTTTGTAGTTGACTAACATAACGAAGCTTTCTCTTTCTCTAGACTACAAGAACAACATAATGAAAGAAAGGGCAGAGGCAAACAACTATCCTTCTCCAAAAGTTATCGATTTCAACAGAGGTACAGTAACGTGATTTCAGTTAGCCTCTATCTTGACAACCAGATCAGATGCAGTATGCTCTATTTATACTTTTTTTTCTTTAACCGTTTCTCACTTAAAGAAATGGAGAGAATGTCATGGAAGTGAGTGAAATCGAGCTGCTGGCTGGTCCAGAGCGAGCTGAATGAGAACAGACTTTGCATTGAGAACAGGAGTGGAATTACTGTCTTCTTTTCATTATAATAACTGCTTACATGATCTTATAATACTCACATTCTGTCGATTTAGATAAATCAAATGAAAGTGAACTAGACTTCTTATCATAACCGCAGTGTACCATAAGTGTAATTTTTTAATTAAAGTTATAACATATGCCAAATGTGGTTAGGCGGTTTGCTGAATTCAGCATTTTGGTGGTACTCTAAAATTCTCTGTGGTAGAAACCACTGTAAGTGTCTGAATCTGAATGGAAATATCCTTGTAAAACTCAGGAAGCAAACATATAACTGTGGCTTCAGGTCTAAATAGTCAAAGATGGTACACAATTGAACCTCAAAAGGCAAATAAATGTACTATTTATACTATTCTGTTTTCTGAAAAACCTGCTTCTGACACAGGATCAAAGTTAAAAATATAAAATTTGACTTTTTAATCTCACAATTTTGACTTTCACAATTCAAATCTGACCTTTTGTCCATACAACTTAGTTTTTTATCACACAGTTTTGAAAAATGTGCTCTAGTTATGTGATAAACAGCAAAAATTTTGGAAAACTTTTATTTTTTAATTTTATTCTGTACCAGAAGCAAGATACTGATATGTGTATGCATCTGTTATTATGTTTCTTCTGAATTTTGAGTCCTATTGACCAGGACTTCTTTGGTCCATTGTGTTTTTTCATGTTTTTTTTACGTTAAAGTATGTAGATGTATGTTATGCCACATTTTGCTTTTCCAATACAAGCAAGTTCCATTTATCCTTTCCCCCTGTTATCATTATTTTTGTTCAACTTTTTCTTAGGTCAGTATTGTTCATTTCCACAGGTTATGAAGCATTTATGCAGTAGTTTTATTTGATCTGGAATGTACATTTATCTTTAAAGAGGCCGTGGATCATCATGCTGGTATAGAGGACCAATACAATAAAGTTTGTTCTGAACTAATTTGTGTCATTAAGATTAATTCCATTTAAACATTAGACATCAAAGCTCCATTTTCTCAATTTGTCTATACTTCTTTACTGTGTCTGCATGCAAATCGAATAATGTTAAGCTAGCTGGACTTTTCTAAGGTTTTGTAGTGAAATGTAATCAATTTATTTAAAATAAAAAACAATAATAACAATGCATGCTTATTTATTGTTATTTTACTATTTAATTATAGAATAACAATAATATTGCATTATTATTATTATTATTATTATTATTATTATTATTATTTGTACAATATAGGGTTTATATTTATACAATGTAATCGTAAACACTAAAGCAATAAAATGATAATGCATTGGGATAGTAAATAATTCAGAACAAAAAGGGTATCCAGCTTACAAATATGTACTCTTTAAATAGTAAGAAGTGCCTTTTTGGAGACAAATAGTTGTTTGAAGTGTACAATAAGCAAAGAGGAAGAGCGTTCTTGGCAGAAACATGTTTGTTTGAAATCATGACATCTGCGACTTCCTTCAGCATACTCAAGTACAGTAAGTGTGCAAGGAAATACTTTAATTCTAATTCACCCTGACTGGAGTCTGGATTACTTTATAGGTTGTTTTGTTTTTTCTTAAAACAGCCACCTAATAACTGAAGAAGTCCAAGGACCGAGCTGCCCTCTGCTGTTAAGATATATAATAGCCCAAAAGATTCATGCTTGCACAACAACAACTTATGAACATTATACTTTTGTGTTGTTTTATTACACTTTATTGTCACTCTTATCTATTTTATTTTTGCATGTTTCTTTTTTAATGTACAGTTTGTAACAATATGCACAACATATAACTGAAATGTTTTGGTCTCAACGTTGAATAATTTTGGAATATTTAACATTAACACTGTACTGTTCTGTCTAATCATGCTATGTACTACAACCAAATAATAAACTGTTGTGTCCATCACAATTCCTAAATAAATAAAGGCAAATGGAATGTAAAAATGCCTATTTTTGCACAATTTAAAATGTATGTCAATATATGTTAGGAAACCACAGCTAGTTAAAAACTTGAAAGCTTTACAAACAATGCAACTGTTTTTTTTTGGTCTTTCTGTCATTCTTTTTTGTTTCGTTTCAAACTCAAATTTCCTTTTATAGACAGACATAAATAGACAGAGAAACAGTAAGATGGAAAATCAGGCAGACAGGTTTATAAACAGAACAACAACACAACGATGGACGAATAGATGGATGGATGAGACAGATTTGTTTGCTTGTTCAAGCTACTTATTTAAAATGAGCTGAATCAACACAATTCTTGAGTTTTGGGGGACATCCTAACTCTTTTTATGCTCAATTTTACTTACATTTGTAAAAACAATTAAGTTAATTTAGTGAATTTGTGTTGGGAAAACATGATTGAATATACCCAACATTTTTGGTGTAGATAGATAGACAGATAGATAGATAGTCTGTGCACAGAAGATATAAGATAGTCTTGGTATACAGAAGAGATAAATAAAATACATTTTACGTTTTTATTATTATTATTATTATATTTTAAACAATTTTAAAGGTAACTAATAAGTTGAAACCGTTCTTGAATATGTCTTGACACTGTTGATGCTGAGGTAGTGAATTAAATATCAAATATTGATTAATGTTTAGTCGTATGTCTTCATTTAAATCAATTCAACCATTAATCTTTTCTTTAACCTTCTTTAAGTTCAACACATGTAATGGAAATTTGTGTCTTTGCAAAGGTTTATCTTGTATGTTTATGCAAGGACACATGAATTGCAGTGTTTTAACAGCTGTTGTCTGAGCCACATGAGTTCAGTCGAGTGACCGTCTGGGAGTCAGACTGCCGCTAGAGGGAGGTCTACCTCTACGAGAAAGCAGGAACGGTAAATTCTCCTGAACTCCAGCTCGTCGTAGGGATGTGAACCGTCCCTTCCTGTTTTACTGGCGATCAGAGAGAAACATTGACGCCGCGATAGAGACGCGCAAGCTTCGATTATGTCTGGAACCGCTCGCGCCGTCCGACACCGGGATTTTTGTTTGCCTACGTAGACCGGCAACCAGCCCAGCAATGTCGCCTTATAGCGCATATATGACACTTGACGAGTTGTAGTCTACAAATATACACATATTTGTATCGCGCTGCAGCAACCCTTGCTCCTTCTTCTGTCAATGATTGTCCTACCCATATAAGCCTACTCATGGCGGAGACCAAAATTATATACCATATCGACGAAGAAGAAACCCCTTATTTAGTGAAGCTGACGGTTTCTCCGGAAAAAGTCACGTTGGCGGATTTTAAAAATGTCCTCAACAACCGACCGGTCAACAGTTACAAATTCTTTTTCAAGTCTATGGATCAGGATTTCGGGTAAGTAGGGAGAATTATGATTTGCTCGTGTATTAGTGTGTATTAGTATTGAACAGCCCGATCACACCCATGATCGACTCAGCAGTTTGGCAGTCACATGCTTTATAGACGCTGTCAAACCTGGAACGCGTTCGGAACGTTTTGCGTTCGTTGTGACGTTGCTACATTGTTGCATTGTTGCTGCTGGCACCTGCTTTGAACCCATGTTTTGAAGTGCGCGTTCCTGCGCGGGTGCGTGTGCTCGACTCACAGCCCACCGACACCACCACTGTGGCAAGCCCATTGAACATGTATGTTCCTTTAAGTAGAGTCGGAAATATGTGTAAACCTGTTTCCTGAATAGAAATGAGACCTGTTACGGTTTATCTCACAGATCTGCCCTCCCCCAACAAGATTTGAGTGATACATATTCGTTAATTCGAAAATATATCCTCAGAATTTAGATATATAAACAGCTGTAAGTTATAAAGTCCAAATCTGAGGCAATAGAAGACTCCATTTTTTTTTACAGTTGTGAGTTTATGTCTCACAAATCTGAATTTATGACACAAAATTATGACTTGTTATCTCTCAATCTGAATATTTTTCAGGGAATAACAATTTAAAGGTTTATTGATGGTTCACTTTCATGGAAGTATCATAATTATGATCATGTGTGATAATAATTTGTGATCATCCCACAAATGATCAAGGAAGTCGTGTTTACAAGCGAGAAACATATTCTGTTGAGTAGCTAGACCTGCATATTTTTTTGACCCATAAAATTTCCTGTTTACTTTGTGCAAAATACTTTTACAGATACCCTTTACTAGTAATCAAAGTAGGATATTTTTCCATTTCTAGTTTCAGTTCTGATATTGTTTTTAAAGTTGAGTTAATTCAGCAATTAATAATATTTAGTAAACCAGGAACTAGGTCTTATTGCATGCTGGTGCTTATTTCTTTACTGTAATAATATTTACCCGTAAATAACTATTAAACTGTCACTGTTTACAAATTCGGGGCACGGTGGCTCACACTGTCACCTCACAGCAAGAAGGTCACTGGTTCGAGTCCTGGCTGGGCCAGTTGGTATATCTGTGTGGAGTTTGCATGTTCTCCTCGTGTTGGTGTTGGTTTCCTCTGGGTGCTCCAGTCCAAAGACATGCGCTATAGGTGACTTAAATGAACTAAATTGGCCGTAGTGTATGAGTATGTGTTTGCAAATGAGTGAATGGGTGTTTCCGAGTGCTGGGTTGTGGCTGGAATAAAACATATGCTGGAATTGGTGTCAGTTCATTCCACTGTGGTGACCTGTGAATAAGGGACTAAGCCAAGGTTAAATGAATGAATGAATGTTTACAAATTGCAAGCATTTTTTTCTTCTCATAATTGTCCCCTGATATGCAAAGTATCAAACTGAAAAACAGATTGGTGTGATGTAACATCAATTCAAACTAAATCTGACTGAAACAAAGCTCCTGGAGTTTGAAACAACTGCGCCAATGGCAGCTGGCAACTATAGCTGTTTTTTGGGCTGAATCAATGGTTCTGTTTGCTTAACTTTTACATTCTGGTTATGGTTTTATTTTCCACCATGGTACTGATAATGGAACTTTTTGGAATGTAATATAAATCCTTTAGTTGTTGACTCGGTAATACAAATGTAATTTAAACAGCAATATGGAAAACGTTAAGTTATTTCTGTTTTTTTTAGTTTTTTTTTTAGTTTTTTTCTGAAATTAACTTTTTGTCTAGAATTCTGTTCCCGGCTTACATGGAATAGGGATGGAATTTTGGAATTCTTAGAACAGTTTGGCAAGATAGTGGAAAATTAGCTTATGTAATATGTACAATACTGTTAGTGTGGCTCTGAATCTCTGCACTCTTTAACAGCTACCTTTCTGGTTCATTTTTATCTGTTCAGTCTGTTGAGACCAAACCAGACATCCATGAGTAAAAACATAAACACAGAGGAGGTGATTTACAGTAGGAAATTAAATAAGTTATTTTACTGAAAGTTAAGTGACTCTTTTTTCTAATGTTAATAATGCAAAGCCGCTTTCTTTAAAGAAAAATATAGAATAAAATGTACATTTAGTCATTCATCAGATTCTTTTATCCTAAGAGGCTCAAAAATATATAGTTAGAAATGTTTTATATTATGAGCATGAATTGTTTTGACTGAGCGCTGAACTGCAGAACTTGTTCAAGCATATCTACACTGATACAATCAAACTTCTGTATTCTGAGGGTGAGTGAAGGATGGCAGAATATTTTTAACCGTCTCTTTAAATGAGTACTGGTCAGAATTAAAACAAGTACTGATGTGTAGTTTCAAGTAAAAAGAAATCAATTGAATTACTTGGAGCAGGGGTGTCAAACCGCAGCCCTGCAGAGTTTAGTTCCAAACCCGCTTCGAAACACATATCCCTAGATTACACTTACAAGATTTTAAGCCCAGCATGAGCTCAATTTTCAAGTTAATGAGCTCGGCGACAGATTGTGCTGTGATCGTGGGAAAATCAGTGGGTTATCGGTCCCCAGCAGTCTTAATGTTTGAATTGTTGAATGATGCACCAAAGAGGCTCATTTGCTAACATTTTGCTAAAATCCAATGTCTAACATGTTACGTATTCTTGACCAGTCAGCTGACTCATCCGCATATCATATGTCGTTATGATCTACAGCCAATGAGAGAACCAGTGATGGCATGACTGGCCATTGTATTCACACACTAAACAGAAATGTTTGTGTTTGGCCAGATTTGTCATTGAATGGTCGCACTCGCTTCACCCTGCATTCAAAAAAGCCACATCTATCAGCTGAACATTCAGATATATGAGCACTCTATCCACTGACAGATCAGCTGTTTGATGATGCTTTCAAACACTCCATTAAATGCTTTCAGAGAGATTTCAAACACATGACAGAGTTGTTGTCATGTTGTGTAGTGTGTGATTCCCTCTTGTGGATAATTTACATAGTGTTGCAATGTGTGAAATACCACAGAGATTTAAAGACACAAAAGCAATGAATGTAGTCTAAACGCCACAGTGATCTGCCGATGTTTAAAGTCATGTAGTGTAAACAAGGCTTTACCTGTAGGTTTCAAATAAGCCTGATGGTCCCAATTAGTTTGATTAGGTGTTTAATTAGGCTTAAAGCTAATCTGTGCAGAGCTGCGGCCCTCCAGGAACCGAGTTTGACACTTGTGATGTTTAAAAACACTGTTAAAAATACACTGAAAAAAATTATTCAAAGCTGATTCCTTGAATTTACTTAAAAATGTTTACGTTAAATGGCTGTAAACAATTTAGTTGGGCTGAATTTAAACAAAAAATGAAATCGAATATTATTAAATTTAATTTGTTTGTTTAAATTCAACACAAATAAATTGTTTGCAACAGTTTTGCAGACATTTTTTTCAGTGTACTAGTGACATCATTAATATGGTTATGCTTTAATGATTAAATGCTTAAGAGCAGGAGCATCACAGTGGTTCAGTGGGTAGCACAATCACCTCGCAGCAAGAAGGTCGCTGGTTCTAGCCCCGGCTGGGACAGTTGGCATTTCTGTGTGGAGTTTGCATGTAAGCTAAATTGTTTGTAGTGTATGTGTGTAAATGAGAGTGGATGTTTCCCAGTGATGCGTTTCAGCTTGAAGGTCATCCGCTGCGTAAAACATATGCTGGATAAGTTGGCGGTTCATTCCACTGTGGCAACCCCAGATTAATAAAGGGACTAAGCCGAAAAGAAAATGAATGAATGAACATGCTGGATAAGTTGGCGGTTCATTCCACTGTGGCTACCCCAGATTAATAATGGGACTAAGCTGAAAAGAAAATGCGGCGCCACGGTGGCGCGTGAGTAGCACGTTCGCCTCACAGCAAGAAGGTCGCTGGTTCGATCCCCGGTTGGGGCAGGTCCCGGTTGGGCCAGTTGGCATTTCTGTGTGGAGTTTGCATGTTCTCCCCGTGGTTGCGTGGGCACCCTCCGGGTGCTCCGGTTTCCCCCACAGTCCAAAGACATGCGGTACAGGTGAATTGGGTAAGCTAAATTGTCCATAGTGTATGTGTGTGAATGAGAATGTATGAATGTGTTTCCCAGAGATGGGTTGTGGCTGGAAGGGCATCCGCTGCGTAAAACAAATGCCGGATAAGTTGGCGGTTCATTCCGCTGTGGCGACCCCGGATTAATAAAGGGACTAAGCCGAAAAGAAAATGAATGAATGAATGAAAAGAAAATGAATAAATGAATATGCTGGATAAGTTCACGGTTCATTCCACTGTGGTGACCCCAGATTAATAAAAGGACTAATCCAAAAAGAAAATGAATGAATGAATATGCTGGATAAGTTGGTGGTTCATTCCGCTGTGGCAACCCATATTAATAAAGGGACTAAGCCGAAAAGAAAATGAATGAATGAATATGCTGGATAAGTTGGTGGTTCGTTCCACGATGGCGACCCTAAAATAATAAAAGGACTAATCTAAAAAGAAAATGAATGAATGAATATGCTGGATAAGTCGGCGGTTCATTCCGCTGTGGTGACCCCAGATTAATAAAGGGACTAAGCCGAAAAGAAAATGAATGAATGAATGTTTAACAGCTTGCCACAGCAGCACACATGCACTGCAACAGAGCTAATTTTGTCAACTCCAGTCTCATGCTTTGAGCTGCCCACATGGTGCAAATCTATCATGGTTGTTTCCTAATACAGTGTCTTGTGTTGTAACTGGATCTGACAGTGACTAGAGCTCTGGTTTCCCTCAAGTTTAAAGCTTTTGAAGTTAAGGGCTGGCCTTCAGAGCGGTCACAACATCTGAACATGACATGAAAATGTCAGTCTGACGTCTCAAAGGTGACAGCAGCTCTTACAACTCTAAAACAAACACACTCTCAGTCACCCAGAGGGGAGAATTAAGTTAATTAAAATCGATTGGAATTACTGCCATTTTACACACACTGACCAGTTTCAACCAGATCAAAGGAAGACATCAAACGTGAACTTTAAATCCAGTGAACATCTCAGAGGTCGTAATTTGTTCAAAGTGCAAACTCATTAGTATTGTAGACTTTGTGTCACTTCAGACCTGTAATGGACTGAGGGGAAGTGAGAGAGGGTAACCCAGCAGCTGTTAGGCAGAACTGTCACTTTCTAATTTGACAGTGTCAACCAACATCAATGGATTAGTTGCCTAATATTTCCAAGGGCAAACAAGCTGTCAGAAAAAAATGAGCAGCTGCTGTTTCATCTTTGTGTTGCTCTTTGATTGTTAAACAGTATTCTTTTCTAAATCGTTTTCGTTCACAAAAAAATGGGCCGGAAATGACACAGGATTTTCACAAAAGATAATGAGAAGATGTACAAGTTTACTTCAAAGTAAATATTAAACTTTACATATAAAAAAATTAAACATTCACAAAGCTGAACAACACTAGTTCGTGGAATCTACATGATGGCTGATGTTTGAAGAGAAGGAAAGCAGCTGTATTTTTAAAAATCGTATTTGTGGTCAATTTTGAACGATTTTTTATTTATTTTGTAAAAAGAAAACGATTAAACATATCAGGGCTGCTGAGAGATCGTTTTACTTCATAGATTTTGTTCACCTCTAATTCAAAAAGATTATCAGGGCCAAAGTTTAAATCGCCAGCTGCTGGGTTTATGAATGAGTTCAGTAGGCGGAGGGCAGGCGGTGTTTAGCGACCGTAGAACACATTTAACCACATGTATGTTCACACTTTTAGAGCAATCAGGTCAAATTAGTTTTTTTTGGACAACATCTGAATGTGGTTCGAAAATATGAAAGCTCACACCTGTTCTTAGCATTGTCCACTTGTGACTGGATTGAAAAACGCATCTTAATAGGTGTGAACAGCGCCTTATTATGAATACAGCCTGAGATTTTGTTCTTGATGTCTGAGGAAAATGTAATTATTTTTGTTGTTATTATTATTATTATTGTTATTATTATTATTATTATTACTATTATTATTATTATTATTATTATTATTAATAATATGTATGACATGGAAATATTATTAATATTAAATTACTACAAATACAGAACATTTAAAAATAATTAATACTGTTATGTTTTAAGTGTGAGTGAGAGTTACATTTTCTTCAGTTGGCTATGTAGTTTATTTCTGAAGCAACCTGTGAGGCACAAGCTTTTAATTCAGTGTTAAACAGTAGCGAAATAGCATTGTTTGAGCAAGCATGTGGTTTGGTTTTATTCTGGACTACATCTGAACGTGGTTCGAAAGTATGGAAGCTCACACCTGTTAGCATTGTGCACTTTTGATTGGATTGAGAAATGCATCTTAATAGGTGTGAACAGTGCCTTATTGTGAATACAGCCTGAGATTTTGTTCTTGATACCTGAGGAAAATGTAATTATTGTTATTATTGTTATTAATAATAATAATAATAATGATAACTTGTATGACATGAAAATATAATTAGCATAAAATTACTACAAATACAGAACATTTTAAAATAATGAATACTGTTATGTTTTAAGTGTGAGTGAGAGTTACATTTTTTCAGTTGCCTATGTAGTTTATTTCTGAAGCAACCTGCGAGGCATTGTCCACTTTTGATTGGATTGAGAAATGCATCTTAATAGGTGTGAACAGCGCCTTATTGTGAATACAGCCTGAGATTTTGTTCTTGATTTCTGAGGAAAATGTAATTATTATTATTATTATTATTATTATTATTAATAATAATAATAATAATAATAATAATAATAATAATAATAATAATAACTTGTATGACATGAAAATATTATTAACATAAAATTACTACAAATACAGAACATTTTAAAATAATTAATGCTGTTATGTTTTAAGTGTGAATGAGAGTTACATTTTTCCAGTTGCCTATGTAGTTTATTTCTAAGCTTTTAATTTAGTGTTAAACAGTAGCGAAATAGCATTGTATGAGCAAGCATGCGGTTTGGTTTTATTCTGTATATAATATAATTTTATTGCTTCCTGATGGATAAAAAACAATCACAGGGCTGTTCCCATGGACTGTTGTGTTTGTCTTACAATATCCTGCTTTGCTTTAAATATATCATCTTATAGAAGTCAAATTGTTAGCTAGTTGTAACTCACACTGACATAGCGTTTTCAGCTGTAGAATTAGCTTATACCTGGTGTTCATGAGGATTTCGTCCGGGTGCTCTGTTTTCTCCTCTACAGCCCAAAGACAAGTGGTATAGGTGAATTGAATAAAAACTATGTGTGTGAATGAGTGTGTGTGGATGTTTCCCAGTACTGGGTTGCAGCTGGAAGGGCATCTGCTGTGTAAAACACATGATGGATTAGTTGGCGGTTCATTCCGTTGTAGCAACCACTGATGAATAAAGGGAATAAGCCGATGGAAAATGAATGAATGAATTTGCTTATATATTTACATATAGATACCAACATTTCATGTATCATATGGATGGATAGATGTATTTGATCTAGGCTTCCCATGTCAACTAACAAAGAGTCTGTGAATCCTTTGTTTGATTTTCGAGCTGACTGATCTGAAAAGAGACACGCAAGGCACAGATTTGTAGTGAGGTGTCTTGGATAGAGATGCTTCGATGCAGAAGGCAATGTCACAATATCAATATGAAGGGCTCTTTAATCTCACATAGCCGAGACTATTGATCTGCCACCTTCATTAGACTCTTTTGATGACACATGTTGGTGTTTTAGAATCTATAGCAAAACCTTCCAAAAAAACAACGAAACTAGCCTTTCCTGTTAATGTAGGATAGTTTACTAACAGCTTTGCTTTCCGGTCACACCTAACACTGAGTTCACAGTTGGCCCTGGTGACCGTAAAGCAGATTGCAGGAACAAACAAACGCCTGACCTTCAAATGCCGTCTGCTTTGGTTTAGTAGGGTCTCCTTGACTACTTTGTTGTGCTAAAATGTGAAATGTACACTGAAAAAACCATAACAAAATAAAACATTGGTGTAGAAATATTGTCTCTAAAAATTGCTTGTAGATTTCAAAATGAGTTCAAATGAAACGTCAAGTATCTCATTGAGTTAAACAAGTAATAGTGTTTTTTTTGTTTGTTTTTTTGGAAAAGCATACTGTAGTATTTTTTTTTTGATTGTCTTTTCATTTATTTAAAAATTGTAGCATAGAAAAGCAAGGGTGGTGAAAGTACAGATATTTATAGAGAAATACAAACAGTAAATATACTTCTAAATATATATTATATTATATTATATTATATTATATTATATTATATTATATTATATTATATTATATTATATTATATTATATTATATTATATAAAAAGAAATACAACATTCAGTTAACCAACAGCAGCGAGTAATTACATAGAGTGATGCATCTTCCATTTGGAAAAATAATTTTAAAGCTTGGGTTATTTTACTCCAAAAAGTCACCGTATGTATTTTAGCCCCATTAATCGTTGCAGTGCTGCATTCTAAACAAATAATATAATGATAAGAGAACTAAGCATGGGATGATAACTGTTTTCAAGGTATACCGCCAAAATTTTCTGTAAAACCATTCCTAAGGTATGTGTAAGATTAAAAAAAAAAACTTTTTTAGGACAACAGTATGTCCAGCAGAAATGATATCCAAAGGTCCTGTTGTAAATTGTAAAGGAATCTGTGTAACTAATAAAGACAGCAGAAGTCAGTGATTCATTTGAATTATTTAGCCTGACATGTTTGCTGCTCCAAAATATCTTAATTTTTTTTACAAAATAAAATATATTGGCTGCGTCCGAAATCACCAACTACTTAGCAGGTACTGCATTTGAATTTACTACTCGACTGATAGAAAAGTATGTTCTATACAGTATGAATGAGTAGTATGAATGAGCTCGGACGTACTACAAATGCCATTTCGTCATGCCTATTTAAAACAAAAGCACAGAACACATTCATATTTAAGAGCAAGGGGCATCCCCTGGTGGTTCGGGTTGCGTATAGGGAGGATCGACTCTTTGATGTTTATTGCCACCCTTGAAAGAAAGATTTTAAATACGGGAGAAACATTGGAAAATACCTTTACGTGATGATAGTGAGATAGAAATGTAAAATACGGGAGAATCCTGGGAAAAACGGGCTGACAGTTCTGGCATAAACAATCTGAATTACTCATACACTTTACTTGCATTGCTTTGTATGTGTCAAAATAAAACTTTTGTGGTTTTAACTAGATTTGGACTGATGTTTTTGATTCATATATATACAGAAAAAGCTTAGATTTTGTATTCAGTGAATAAACATAAAGAAAAAAAAACTCTGAAATAGAATTTCTTGATACCACTCCAATAATCTTTATATTACTTAGTTTGTTTTTACAGTGCATATAGGATAATTTGAAATTCAGCATACTGACTTCAAAACTTTGAGTCACGACTTTCGTAACCATAAATGTGCCTCAGAGGGAGTTGATTTATTCTGCGTGCAGCTAAATGCGGCGGACATTATTTTTAGACAGCCTTGCATTGTTCATTCTTCAACCATTCATAAAGCAGGAAGAAATCCAACCAGCACAAATCTTGAGAGATCCTCAAATGCCTCTTAATGTGGGTTAGTTGACATTTTACGTTTAGAGATAAACCTGCGGACTCTAGATACACACCCTTTATTACCACATCATAAGTAGGCCTACAGCGTCCAACATAAACATCACTAATCCCACTATGACTGCCACAGATCCCCGCTGTGTGTGTCCTCCGTAATAATAAACAACATTCGGCTGCTTCTGATAATATTGCATGATATTATTATCCACCGCAGTCTGTTAATACCCCTGTAAACCCGCTTTGAGGATAGAGAGCAGCAGCAGACACCCAAACACCCGCTGTCTGGCCCAGTTTGCATCTGGCGTTGAGATGCAGTTTGGTTGATTAGAACACAAGTATGAGGGAAGCACAGTACAGTAGGGCTGCATCATGTTGGAAAAATATAACATTGCGATATGTTTTTATTTTGCAACATGTATTGCGATATAAACACAATTTCACCAGATAACCTAATTTGGAAAGAATTTATAATGTTAGATCAATTGGGATGTTTCTGCAATTTGGAGTGAATCTCCATAAAATCTAATAAAACATCTATAACATTTTTGGGGTCCCTCGACACATTTATGATGTGGTCTGTGCTGTGATTTGCATGTGTTGTCAGTATTTTCATGCACGTGTTTAGTCAGAGATTGAATTGATGTTTACTATTTGCATCTCCTTAAAATCTAATAAACAATCAATAAATGTTTTTTGGGGGCGCCCCTAACACATTTTCAATGTGGTCTGTGCTATCTGCAGTGCATTTCTGTGTTTGTATGTGTTGTATTTTCATGCATAACAATCTATAAATACAATTAAGAAAAAAAAGCAATTGAAATAAAGTTATGTATATTGTTTTTTTTTAGTCAAACTGAATAAAAAAAATATAAAGAATTTAATAAAATGAATCTTAGTTTTGGTCAAAAAATGGTACAGTTTCTTAT
This sequence comes from Danio albolineatus, assembly GCA_903798035.1. Taxonomy (NCBI): domain Eukaryota; kingdom Metazoa; phylum Chordata; class Actinopteri; order Cypriniformes; family Danionidae; genus Danio; species Danio albolineatus. The sequence continues at coordinate 6,665,615 of CAIGQQ010006052.1, read as the reverse complement.
ACCTAAATGCTTTTAAGGTCATTATACAAAAATTTTGCAAATAATAAATTATAATACAAACTCAACATCATGCATATCGTGTGACTAATGTGAATGATCACATTGCGATGTCGATGCTGAAATGATATATTGTGCAGCCCTACAGTCCAGTTTACACTTGATGTTTAAATCAGTTTTTTTGTCCATTTTTAACCATTTTTCTAATTTAGGAGAGGATGAGTGAGCATATGTTTAGGCTTTTCTGATCTTTTGCTTTCCTATTGTGAAAGAAACTTGCGAAAGTAGTAAAAAAAAGATTATATTTGTGAATATTTAGAAAATATTTTAGAAATCAGGTGTTTTAATGACTGAAATGTCAGTGCTGTATGATTCTTTGCGTAAAATACCAATCTTTTATTCTTCTTCTTTTTTTCAAATTCATGAAAAAAGCAATTTGCAAATCTGAATTTTATGAAATCACATATAAGAGCTTCTTGTTGAAGAGAATGCAAGACGGTTATATTTCAAAAGTTGAATTTATAGTCAAATACCGATTTATTTTTTCAAAAGAAAACTTTTATACTTGTAAATTTAAGATAAAACTAACTTGTTAATAATCATTTGTCCTCATTCTACATATTATACTCAAGCAAATATTTTTGGGGGATTTTGTTAAAACTACTTATTTAAAACGAGCTGAATCAACAAAATTCTTAAGATTTTTTTGACAATTTAATTGTTTTATGTTCAATCCATAAGATAACTTGATAGATTTGAATTGGGACAACATGAAGAAATTGTGTGGAACCCAGCTTTTTTTGCAGTGTTTATTCATGGTTTCATGATAGTAGCATGTTATTATTAATTCACTTTTTTTAGAAAGCTACTAAATATTTTTAAAGTGTATGAACACACAAAGCAATGGTAAATGAAGCAGCTTTTTTCTGCTCTGACAAAACTAAATTAAGGTCTGTGATTTTCTTTGTTCGAAAAATGACCTTTGCTCTTTAGATTTTGTTTTCCCCTACAGACAAAATATATGATTACTAACAGTGAGTCACTTTAGTTTAAATGCCAGTGCACATCGGCAACATGTCCTGTAATATTTAAGAATGAGGTTAGTACCAGAAAGTAGTTTTTGTGTCTGTTTTTGTACACACTAAACCACGAGGAGCTGCACTTTAATAGCAATCCAACTGAATGCATTTTCAACAATCTCTGAAACTTTTCAAAAGTGGACAAACTGGAAATAATTTCGACATTTACACCTGTATTTTTTGTTATCCACTTGTGAACTAATCAACAAAAATGCAACTTAATACAGCTGTCAACAGGGTCGAAATTGGACAACTTCAAACAATTTTAGACCTTTTATTTGGCGTCATCAACTTATGAACGGAACACACCACTTTAAATAGGTAATTTTACATCAACTGGTCTGGCGGGAGGACTTTTAGCTTAACTTAGCATAAATCACTGGATTGGTTTAGACCAGGGGTGTCTAAACTCTGTCCTGGAGGGCCGGTGTCCTGCATATTTTAGTTCTTACCCCAATCAAACACACCTGAAGCAGCTAATCAAGCTCTTTTTGGGTATACTAGAAATTTCCAGGCAGGTGTATTGAAGGAAGTTGGAGCTAAACTAGGCAGGACACCGGCCCTCCAGGACCAAGTTCGGACACCCCTGGATTAGACAATTAGCTTCTAGCTTTAAATTAATGATAAAAAAATGTTTTCTTTAAAGGATGATTCTTCTGTCGTTAGATCATGTACTAAGACCAACGGAAAAAGTAGGCTTTTTTTCTAGGCCGATATTTTGGGCGTAATAATCAAGGAACTAGTTGCAGCAGGTGCAATGATATTTTCAGGCGCTTTGTAATATATGCTAAGCTAAGTTAAAATGCTTCAGCCAAGTTTTGTTTAGGTTTCTGCTGTATCTGCCAGCTCAGAAAAGAAAACATGCAGCCAGTTTGTTATAAACAGTCTGAGTTAAAAAATGTATCATTGATCGACCTGTTTGAATTTTGGTCTGAGCTCCAGAATCTCCAGATTGTGCTATTTCCCTCCCCTGCACTTCTGTTGAGCATCGTTGTTGGACAACATAATTTTAAATGAGTCCGATATCTTTAAAAATGTGTCAGTGAAGCTCATGAATGAAGACTGAATAATGCTCCAAATGGATTTAATTTACGGTTAAGTGCCCTTTATTCGGTATACATTGCACTCAGTGAGCTTGTGTTATGGTTACTCGGTAATGGATTCTTCTGTGTAAGACCCTGTTGATGTATTTTTTATCAACTACCCCCCAAATGACTTCACAGAAAGATTTGAGTTGTGTTTAATTTTTAAAGCGTTGCCGGTGCTGTGTGTGTCGTTTGGAAGGATGTGGTTGGAGTTCAGCTTTAAGTGATCTGGCTCTCTTAACAGCTTGTTGGTGAAAGGATCTCATGGTCTCGTTTACTGACTGATTATGAGGCATTTATTTGTCTCAGACCTGATTATTTGTTATGGGATCATGTTTTGTCAGGCCGCTGCAGCACACATATGGAGCCGTCCCACATCACAGGAAATCCCTCAAGTAGAGAGATAATATCAGGAGCATGTGGTTCCCCAGTCAGAAAAGCTCTATAGATTTCTAATGAGGGCATGCCATGTTCACAGTAATGTATGGATATTCATCTGCTAGCAGTGATGATGTCATCAGTTGCACATGCATTAATTTTTTTTTGATTAAGGTATTTGGTATGAACATGATAAATGACCTTAAAAATGTTATTATTTTCAGTTTTAGTTATTTTGCTACATGGTTTTATTAAATTTTCCTTGGTTATTTTTACAGTTTACTTTTAATTTATATATATTTTTAATTAGATGTAGTGATATTAATATTTGTTTTATTTGATTTAGTTGCCAAGTCAACTTTTATTTTGTAATTTTTTTTTACAAATAATATTTCTTTTAATTTTGTTTCAGATTTGTTTACATGGAGTTTAGAAATGTCAAATTTTGGTTTAGTTTCTAAATATTTTACTTAGAGCTGTATGATATTGGAAAAATCTGATATTACGATATTTTATTTTTCTGCGAATAAATATTGCAATTTGAATACAGTTTCACAAGATGGTTTGAATATTTGACACAATTTGACAGTTTTCTGGGGATTCTAACAGTATTTAGGCTCAGAAATTGCATAATCATAATGCCAAGAATGCTTTTCTTGTTTTGTCTTTGTCTAGTCGAAATATCGCAGATTAATAGATCAAGTAAAATGTTGTTTTGTTTTCATCTTTAGAAGAAATTTTAAAACTAAGACTTTTAGCTAAATAATCTGCCAATAGATTATATAAAATAATCTTATTTTGGACCACAAAAAAGAAAAAATCCTATGTAAGAAAAACGTTTTTTCCCCGTATAAATAATTAAAATCATTTTATCTTTGTTACACCTCCAAACATCATATTTTTTAAGCCCAAATGTTTTGAACTCTTGAAATGCTCACTCAAAGGCCTTAAAACCTGCAAACGATAAACTTACAGTCTATTATGGTTAAACTTTGTGTTCTGTAGCTCCAGGTCATCTATAAATCAACATTGGATATTTTGCAATGTGACTTTTGCAGATGCATACATTGCGATATCAATGCTGAAACGATATATTGTGCAGCTCTAATTTTACTGCTTGATTTAAGAATTTACCGAATTCCCAAAAAATCATGTCAAAAAGCTTCAGTTTGTAATTTACTTTCTTCATCAAATAAAATATACATATGGATAAATGTTTGTTGAGTGTAACAGATATGTTTATGTAAAAAATAAACAAAACACTGACCTGTACTTTTAAAGTAAGAGTGATCACACTAAACTTGAATATATTTTCGATAAGTATAAACCTGATTTGATAGTGGCAAAGCATGAATGTTTAAAATGAGAAGTAATCAATCAATTACATAAGCAATTTGGGGATTGTACCATTTCCTTTAAAAAAAATTTAATGTCATCAAATAATTTTTGTTGTAAGAATTTTAATGTTACATCAAAATGTGTGACATTCATTATGTAAAGATGCATTCTACACTGTAAAAAATAAAAAGTTGAGTTAACTTAAACTTTTAAAGCAACCGGCTGCAAAGAAATTTTGAGTTTATTAAGCTTCACTTGATGAAGTTGTGCCAAATACATTTTTTAAGTTGACTAAAAAGGCTGGTTTAAGTCAAGGATACTTTACGGAATAATTTGACACAACATCAACCACTGAAGCTTAATAAACTCAAAATTTCTTTGCAGCCGGTTGCTTTAAAATTTGAAGTAAACACTAGTTTTTCATTGTTTGAAGATACAGAGAAATCAAAATTTAAAGTCTCCTCAACTGGATTTAACAAACAGTTCCAAACATACAGTTAAATCATTTTTATGAGTAAATTCAACTCTGAGCTCAAATATATGTCTCCTTAACTTACAATTTTAAACTGAATTAACAATTTGTAAGTTGGATTTTTTACAGTGTAATATACAGAAAACCCCCCAAAACTATTACACTTATAGTTTCAGAAAGCTCCTATTTCCTCTCTGCTGTATCATCACACTTCATTTCTGGATAAGCTCTTTTCTTTTCAGAAAGATTGTTATCAATTTTGAAGTGATCTTCATACTTAACCAACATTGTTACCCAGAAGAACAGATTTACACACCAGTGACTAGCCAAAGGTGGTACCTTCCCTTACAAATTCGGACATACCGCACTTCCTTATAGCCACCCCCACAGTCCTCACTGTATGTTGCTGTATATTGTAAAGACCTCTTGAGAGGACGCAAACACTTCCTACCCATGAGTAGAGTTACACCCCTAGTTTCCTGTGCTGGGCTCTGACAGGCTGCACAAACTCTCCTTGTTTTGTAACTCTTTCCACAAGACCACGTTATCATCATCCTTCAGTCCCGTTCTGCTCACCTCCTCGAGCTCACAGCCGTGCGGGTGACGTGACCTGGAAGCTCTGGAGGAGGTGAGAGGAAGACGTTATTATTACGTTAGTCTGCTGGAATTTCTCAAGCTATTATGCTTTGTTGACAGATTCTGGCATTGCACAATTTTTTGTTTTGTTATGGTTGCTATCATATGATGTATGATTTATTCATTGAGCAGATGCTTTAATTCAGTGGGGATGCAGAGGAATTTGGAATGCAAGTGCTTCTTTTTAAAGAGACAGAAACATTGATGGTGGTGCAATTATTAGAGAGTCAGGTTATTATTTAGAGTGAAGACACAGGGTGTCTGCAGGGTCTAAAAAAAGCAAAATTTTAAGTTATAATTTTTTTTTAAATCCACTGAAATGTTGTGTTGAAAGTCTTAAATTTAAACCAGTCCTATTTTTACATTTTCTAATGTCCATGTAAAGCTTCCCAGCACCCGTCCAATCACAATTATTTTCAAACACAATCAATTAAACAATACATCTCAATAATGTTGTTTACATATTCTTTATTTATTAGCTCTATTTACCAATATGGTTCAACTATCTTCCTTAGAATCACATTTGTTTAAAAGTTCGCCATGTATTTACAACTACCTGATAAAGGCATTGACTTGGACTGACTGGTGCACATATTTAGTTTGTTACAGTTTTTAAAACTATTTCGACTAAAAATACAGAAACCCTGTTTACAGTCACCTGTTTTTTTGTAAGGAATAATGTAATCTTTGTTGTTCAATATTTGAATGTATTTTAGCTGTAGTTATACCTTGGTATAGGACAGTATTTTCCAAATTAATCAAGATGGTTGCTTTTTTTGGAAAACACTGTTATCAAAATTAGAGGACAGCTATAATTGCTGAGCAGTTCTATTCAAATGTCCATGAAATAGTTTTTTACCAAAAAATTATTATTATTATTTTTGTGTGTGTTTGTGTAGGTTTGTATTTTACAGTACTCTAAAATACTCAAAAATGTATCTGTCAGTGTTTTCAAACAATTATATTTGATTTACCAAAATCACACGTATGGCAATTTCACATCTATCAAATCCATAAAAGAGGCTTAGTCCCTTTATTAAACCGGGGTCGCCACAGCAGAATGAACCGTCAACTTATCCAGCACATGTTTTATGCAGTGGATGCCCTTCCAGTTGCAACCCATTTCTGGGAAACATCCATAAACACATACACTACGGACAATTTAGCTTACCCAATTCACCTATACCACATGCTTTGGACTGGGGAAAACTGGAGCACCCAGAGGAGACCCACACAAATGCAGGGAGAACATGCAAACTCCACACAGAAATGCTAACTGACCCAGTTGAGGCTCGAACCAGCTACCTTCTTGCTGTGAGGCAACAACACTACCTACTGCGCCACTGCGTCACCCAGCTTTTTCCTCATAAATGCCAGGACCAACTCCTATCCCTTTGACTAGCATTGTGTCTTTTGGGTGGTGCAGTTTAATTCACAGAATTTCTACAAAGTATGTTGTAGATGTAAACTTGCTAACTTTTTGTTCACATCCATAACGCATGTTTATTTTCCTCATTTAAATGATAAAAATGTTTACAGAGTGATGTTTTTTTTTAGCTCAAAACTCTGGTTATTTGTTTTGGACAATATAAACAAATGTTTCAATATAATGTTAGCATATACTTTCTATGTGAATTTATGTTTTGAGTTTTTCATGCAAATGTCATGTCCATAATGCTGGAATAGCTTGGCTTTAACTTTTTGATTTTTTTTTTAAAAATTTTCTTAATGCTATAGTCAGAAATTATAGGAAGTGTACAGGCCATTGCTCTGAAAGATGTGAGCACATCTCTGGGCACAGGCATTATTAGTCTTTCTCTGTGCTCTGCTGTGATATAAAATCACTTTTCTTCAGTCTCTTCCTCAGTTCAGTAACTGTGAATCTAGTGGGTTTTGTAGCCATAACTGTCACCAAGAATATTCAGTCGGGTTTTGTCAGGACTGTGGTCTGGCCATTTCATTGTGTCAATATTTTTAGCTTCAAGTAACTGCATGAAAATGTATGGTAAATCGTGTGATGAGTGCAGCTGCTGATAAACATTTGCATTCACTTTGTCATGTATCTGTAAAAAGAAAAACTCCTGCTTCAAAATGAGCCATCAAACCATAACACTTCACCTTTTCCTTTGGGTTCACACTTTGGGTTCAGTCTTTCCCCAGTATGATGATGAACAAAGCTTTTCAAATACATTGAACTTTATTTCATTGCTAAACCAGTTCTCTTACCTCATATCATTCTCCTCAGAAAAGATTGGTCTAAGTTTGATTCTTTCTGCTGATGAATGTTTGGTCACTCAGAATGGTACAGAATATACAGATTTGATCCCTACTATAGCACTGAACTGGAGAGTGTTTCCATCTGCAGTGTTTATATGATTTCCAATTGAGATTGCCACATTGCACTGTTTTTTCATTCAGTTTTCTTCCATGTACAACCAGTTTTTTGAGGCACTTGATTGAGTTATTATTACTACAAACATACAATAGCTCTTCTTTAAATTAAATCTAGCAAACAAACAAACAAACAAAAACAACAAACAACAAACAAACAAACAAAAATAGATCTTCATGATTTTAGTTATGCTAATTGTCCTGGCAGTATGATTACCAATGTAGTCCAATTGGTAAACAAATGCATCGTATGAGCTAGACTTTTTCCAGTGTTGTTCAATTGCTAAAACAATTACTTTTATTAACTAATTTTCCCCCTGTGATTAACAAATGTAAAAATAACCATGATCTTCCAGATAAATTTGGTGCTTAGGCCAAATTTCTTCAAATTACAACTATCAAATGCTTTGCTTGTATTTTACAGTAGTACTTGTATTTTTACAGTAGGACTCAAAATGTCTCTGTCAATGTTTTCAAACTATTATATTTGATTTACCTTAGTCACACAAGTGACAATTTTACATATATCACATACATAACGGAGAGGTGTCGCATCCATTACAAAAGCTATTTCCTCATAAATGCAAAAATGTAAAATAAATAAAATCAAAGATTTTTGTTCTACAGTGAGCCAACTCTTAACTTTTTGATTAGCGTTGTTTGTTTCAGTTGCCAAACAAATGGATCTTATGAGCTTGACTTTTTAGTGATGTTCAGTGTTGTTCAGTTGCTAAAGGAATTACTTTTATGAAGCAATTTCTTCAAATGAGTACCAAAGAAGGACCGTAGAATGTTTTCTATTCACATTGTAAACTCTTGCTTCTGATAGAAAACAAAGTCAGTCAGTCAGTCTGAGCGCTTGATTCTAACAAGATTATAACTGAATGAAACATAAGTGGTTGTGTATCATCCCTTATGATGGGAAATCAGTGTAATCTGAGGGGCTGTTGTTCATATGATATTGTGTTTTGATATACAACAACTGGCAACTTTATTAGAGATATGATTAGCTGAGTAGATATTTTTGCATTAACAAGTTAAATAAATTGGCCAGTGTGTGTAATACTTTATCACAGGCTCTGCACAGTTTAGTTCCAACCATTATTAAACACACCTGATCAAATTAAGTCCTTTGGGCTAGATTAAAACATACAGGTAAAGCTTCAGTAACACTGCACTTTTCTCCCCATAGACTTTCATTCATACGCACGAAAATGCATTCGATCGGAAATGTAAGGTCGTGTGGCAATTTTCGCAGTTTGCTGCATTGGAAAGTTCAAGCTTGGTGAAATCGCATCATATGACTGCTTGAGACCAATTGAGGATCAAAACAGTTTTTAAATGGAGCAATCGCTTGCTTTTTAAATGCCTAATCATCTTATTTAATCCCACCCCTTTTCAAAACGACGTACGAATTTCGCAAGCTCAAACTCTAGTGTGACTGCGCCATTAGTGTGTTGGATTAGGGTTGGAACTAACCTGTACAGGGCTCTGGGAACTGAGTTTGACAACCCTGCTTTAGATCAATACTTGATTGCATCCAGCATTGAAACCCCTTCTGAAAGCCTTACATTTACATATGATTTATTATATAATCTGTTAAAGTCTGAACGATCTCACAGCTTTTTCAATATGGTGCACATGTCTTGCGTACCCCTGGTAATCCTGTTTTGTCAGTCTGCAAATCAAAACATCTCTTAAGTGATTTTGTTTAAGTCTCAAGTCATGCAATTTGTATGTGTGTGAATGGACCTGTCCTGCACACACTGACAGAAGATGAGCAGGTGTGACTGCTGAACCTCAACTGAGGGGGTTAAAGGGTAACTGTGTGGTATTTATGTAGGGAATTTACAGCCTGGGATGGACACTCTGCTAACACACACATTCACTCTATTAATAACCTAATGTGCCCTGACACCCTTACTGCACCTTTCACACATATATGTCCCACACTTTAATATATATATATGTACCTACAGACCTTTAATACTCATAAACACACACACTTAGAGAAATACTGGATGTGCATTTATACTAAACCACTGTTTGCAGCACTTTTAGTAGGTAATGTGGAATGTGCATAAGGTACTAATGAGGTCCGGTTGTAAAACGAAGTCGTTTTCAACAGAGTGGTCGGTCAACAGGGCCGTTCAGCATTCTCATCATGAGCAACCCGCAGTTGAGAGCTAAGTGGAAAATTCCGCTGTTTGAGCGTGACATGCTTTTCAGTATGCCTCAGCTTTTGCAAATAGATGGGAACACTGGTGTGCAGTCCTGGGTACTGGTCTCACAGAGTCTCTAACAGCTTGTGTTTTCTCCCGCAGAGTCGTCAAAGAAGAAATCTCTGATGATAATGCCAAGCTGCCCTGCTTCAACGGCAGAGTGGTGGCCTGGGTAAGTGAGACGGATGGTGCACTTCTCTCAGTTTTGAACAGATTGTGACATTACTAAATATCAGGGTATCAGTCCTGCTGAGATAAAAGCTGGTCTCCAAGGCCAGTTTGTTGTTTCAGAGTCGTTCTTTTTAGTGAATTAAACAAATAGTGCACAACCGGTGTCATCAGTTTCTTGAAGGAGCTGGGTCTTTTATTAATTAAAAAAACACTGCATCAAAACACTTATAAACAGCTTCTTCTTTTTTTAAACAAATTTAACACAAACACTGTTGTCTTGTTTCTGAACGACTCTTTTTGAATCAAACATCAACAGTAGCTATGTTTCCATCCAAAGGTGCAAATTAGGTTTATACGCAAAACTGGAATATCTTATAAAACATTAGAGAATAAAGCATCATTTCCATCCAGTTAGTCAAAGAGAACAAAACCATCACATTCTGGTGCCAGATATCAAGAAGAAAAAATAATTTCCTGTGGTAGGAGAAGCCACTGTGGGACTTTTTTCTTAAATAATAAATGACATGCACCTCAGAAGACAAAAATGAAATGCAATGTACGCTCGATGGCTTTTGGAGGCATGAGATGCTCTTTGGAAGACATCTGGGAGGTAGTAATACCGAACCACTTTGATGAAGGACTTTGGCTGAGGGGTTTTAGAATGACCAAATAACATTTCAGATGTTGTGCAATATGGTTGGCACAGGTATAGACAGATATAGAATCTGTTTAATAATTACAAGGTCTTGGCGGCATTGCATTAAACTTGTTTACCAGCTGGTTTGTCCTGAAAAGTGCGAGTAGGTTTTTGGTTCATCTAAAAAGAGCCAGTACATAAGAGTCGCTCATTCACTCATTCACAAAATTGATTTGATTCACTAAAAAGAGTGGTTTCATTAGAGTTGTTTTTTTGGTCGCACTGCATGTTTTTATTTCACAAAAAATGGCTGTTTTTTAGAGTTAAATGTTCAAGGATTCGCTCCAAAAAAGAGTTTTGCTGCTTGATTAAGCTACTTATTTCAATTGAGATTAGTCAACACAATTCTTGAGTTTGTTTTTAGGAAAACTTAATTGTTTTATGTTCAATCCACTTAAATTTGTAAAAAAAAAACAATGAAGTTAACTGTAATCGATTTGAGGAGTCATTCATTCAGGAATTAGATGACATGGATCATGCTGCATTTGTTTGATTCACTGAAAACCATCATTTGTTAATGACTTAATACAACTTAATACATTGATCAAGCTGCGTGTTTTTATCTCACTAAAATATTCTTTTCATAAGAGAATTTTGTTTAGGTATTGACCTAATTTTGTGTAGGTATTGACCTAAATTGGACAAACTGGATGTTTCCATCCACCTGTTTTTACATTTTTGAATATCACATGAAAAAAATGCTTAATGTAAAATGTTTAAAATGTGCATAAAAAATGGGTAGGATCAACTTTCTTTTTAAAATAAAGTTTTATAAACATAGTATACAAATAACATTTACTTAGAGTGTTTACATAACAAAATATAAACAAATAAATAAAAACAATAATAGATCAATTAAAATTAAATAATTAATAAATTAATAAATAAATCAGTAATAATGACAGCTTAAACAAAAGATAGTACATTACATTAAAAAAAGAAAAGTAGATAAAAAAACCCCTCCAATATAAAGACAAGACCTACGACAAAACCCCTGACACCATTTCAAGATCAAGTAAATATGTTTCTGATTTCGACTGCAAATCTGTAGTCATTTTCTCAAATATATATATATATATTTACATATATATATCTGATTCAGCCTCTGTGTCCATTCCGTCAAAGTAGGTTGGCGGGTCTTCAACCAGTTCACTGTAATTATCTTCCTAGCTGTTATTAATAATATATGTAGTGTAAATAGGTGAGACTTACTGAACTGAAGGGGGGAAGCCCTCAAGCACAAAGCAAAAAAATAAAATAAAATAAAATACTGGGTGCGTTGGTATGTTGTATCCTACAACTTTCCGAATCTCCCTTTTAACCTCCTGCCAATACACTTGTATTTTGGGACACTCCCAAAATATGTGTACATAATCCCCCACTTCTCCACAATCTCTCCAGCATTGTGATAATTGTAAAGAACTATTGAATTTGGTGACCATTAATGGAACTCTGAAGAACCTCATCTTCATCTTCCAGTCAACATTTTTGTCTATAATAAAAACTGCATACGCTACAATAGAAACATATTTACCAATAAATTCCATCATGGGCATTAGAAAGTAATGTGATTTATTATTTATTTATTTATTTGCTTATTTATTTATTTATTTATTTATTTATTTATTATTTTTATTTTTTATTTTTATTTTTTTACAGATTATTTGATAACAGCATGGACAAACCAGTGAGCTGACCACATTGCACAACATCTAAAATGTTGATTGGTCATTCTAAAATCCCTTAGTCAAAGTACTATACAAAATACAGTATATCTCAACATCCAATAAATTCCAGATGACTAAATTGAGGTCATGACATTTGTTTTGCCTCACTGAACATGTCCAGTTTCATGTCAAATACATTCTGAATGAAACTGTCTATTTGACACGCTTGAGACATTTTGCATGTTTAAATATTTACTGTTGATTCCAATGCCAAAGCCGTGATTAATCTGATGATCACTTGTCTACCTGTAATGCCGCGCAGAGCTGGTGTGAGGTGCAAAATACAGGTTAGTGGACTGCAGTGAGCCTCCAGCTGCAGAGAGCTGCACAGACATGCTGAGATAGATGACATAGAGCTCTGCTGCTCTAAAATATGTGTTCCACCGCCTGCTGTCCAAACACGGAGACCTTCGGTGCACTACATGATCACTGCTTTAAATTCCGCTGGGTTTCGGCCCCACTGCAAGGTTTTATCATTGATTTGTGCAGAGAATATGAAGAATAGAGTGTTTTTATGGGTATAGCCTTAGGTAACCACATCTACCGCTTATTATTTGGATCATGAAAGCACTTTACCACATCATCAGGCCTCTTTTTTTCGGTTCTAATGGAGTGAGGATTCACCGTCAGACTACTAGAAATGTTTACTTGAAATTAAACTAAAAATAGTGCTTTGTGTGCGATTTGAGAAAAGTATGCATCATTTATGACACCGTTGTGGTCATATTTTATTGCTGATTTTAAATATGTTGAAATGGTTGCCCAAGGGCTTTACCAAGAAGCCAGCCAAGTGAACTGACTTGTCCGCTTAAACAAATGCGCTCTCTTCTCTTCTCTTGCTGGTCTGCTTATTAATGCAGGGCTAGTAGTTGGTCTGGAGAGTTTCTTCCTGATGCCTTTGTAAGTAATTGTGTGTGTGTGTTTGGCTGTAGTTGGTGTTGGCTGAAGGCACACACTCAGATGGGGGATCTCAGTGCACAGAGAGCCACAAAGAGCTGCCGCCCCCTTTGGAGAGAACCGGAGGGATTGGAGATTCCAGACCCCCCTCTTTCCAGTGAGTAATGCCATGCAAGTTTTTTGTCTGACAAATCCTTGTTTATTACTTGCTTTTTCGGAATGCTGTAAACGTTGAGGTCTGATAAGGACATGTATCCCATTATAACTGATCTAAATGGGTTTGTGAGAAATAAAGATGATGAAGTGTGTAAATCTAGTTCAAAGGGTCAAGTTATTCACGTTAACTTCATATAGTTTTCAGAAGTGTTCATGCACAGTTCTGTTTTATTTCAATTTTATTATAGATGTATGTTTGGCATTTTCTTGGCCTTTATTATGATAGGAGAGTATGTAGACAGGAGGTAAAGTCAGAGTAAAGCCATGCTCACACTGTGAGATTTCAGCCACGATTTTGTCATCTGAGACATATTTGGTAAATCCTAAACGATTCCTGAAATCCCAGGCTAAAATCTGTGATCTTTGATGGTCGGTTTGACATGTTCACAAACAGCCACTTAATGCCTGTTGTGATCAGATTTTTCTTCTGATGAAGTTCTGGCAGTGTCAAAAGATTTCAGACACTTTCCTGCAGTTTGTCTACAGCTGCGATGAGTGTCAATCCAAGAACCAAATAGGAGCACTGAATTCGATGACGCAATCCATGCGACAATTCAAATGTTGTGAGGAATCATTTCAGAATGCGGGATAGTGAAAGTGTCAAGAGTGGATGAGGTCAATCTCCGGTGGCGTATTCTTTCGTGTTTGGTGTGTCTTCTTCACATCTTACAGTGTGATGTGAGCCATGTTCGTGCAGTCTGACATGCCACAATCGCTCAAGATTAAAAAAAATAAAAAAATTGCACTCTGTGAGCCAGCCTTAAGTGGGAGAGAGGATCGCGAAAGGTCCAGGAGCTGCGACTCAGGATGCCCAAAGCACAAATATATACTATATGTTTTTACACTTTTCATGAGACCTTTAGTTACCGTTTTTCCAATATATTTTCAAATATGCTCTTCCAAACAGATGTTTTTGGTATGCGAGACATTTTTATTTTTTTTACCAAAGAGCTGTAAAATTGACCAAAACTGACTAAAAAGACAAATAAGTGACTGAAAACCCATTAAATATTATTATTATTATTTTTTTTTCTTTTAAAATAAATACTGTTCTGTTGGATTTTGTATCATAGAATAGTCTTGAAAAAAAGAGAACATTATAAGCTTCACAACATTTTTAAAAAATCAATGTTATGAACCAAAAAATCCTACTTAAGTTAAAGTACTATTGCTTGCCTAAAAATGAAGCGCAAGTAGAGTAAAATTATCTGTTGTAAATATACTTAAAGTATGAGTAAAAAGTAGCCCTTTTAAAAGTACTGAAGAGTAGTGATTAGTGAGTATTACGCTGTAAAACGCTGATGCATTTACATGTACAGTTATTTGTGGATGTGTGTAAATGTAATTCTGTAGTGCATTTAGTTGCCCAGCAGGCAGCCACACAACATCATAAGACGTTAAAATTAGATTAGATTTAGGTCGTTGTGACCAAATTCAATGTCTAGCCAGCGTATAAGGACAACATTATTTTGATATCCAATAAAAACACCTAATTACGTTGATATTTGGTTGATTTTTAGATTGTGTTAGAAAGTGCCCAAAATCCAATGTCAAGACAACATCTTAAACCAACGTCATATTGATGTCAAATGCTGACATTTATTCATCAGGTGTGGCTATCAAAATCCAACATCTTATAGACGACATAATTGTAACGTCCACACAATGTCAAGCTGTAACATCATTAGACGCTGATATTTGGTTGATTTTTAGGTTGGACATTAGACATTGATGTCAGCCTGACTTTGGGTTCTGATGTCAACCCGATTTTCATTTTCAAACAAAATGCAATGTCCCCATGACGTTGAGGTACAACAACAATCTGACGTCATGTTGACGTCTTTGTGCCTGCTGGGTGTTTAAGGCCATTTCGGTCATCATACAGTAAACATTCGTCATCTTCTCATCAGTGACATGCATCTAAACAGTCTCTGTGTATGCGTGTAAAGATTTTGTACATCTTCTTGGACACTATTAATGTTTCCAAACAGTTTACTGCAATTATAAATTGCTCATGTCTTGAGGTAAGTCACTATGATGCGATTTACCTTCTATGTGTGATTTGATTCGACAGGAATCACCGGACTGATTTTTCTAATCCCCATAGACAAGAAAAAATATAGTATTGACTGCAAGTTGAAGGAAAGTAGGGGAGTAAAAGTACCGATACAGCACTAAAGATGTACTCAAAGGAAAGTAAAAGCACAAAACTACTTAGTAAATTACAATTCCTGAGAAAAACTACTCAGTTACAGTAGTTTGAGTATTAGTAATTTGTTACTTTACTCCACTGCAAGCAGCATATTAAGATTTCTAAAGGATCTTGTGACAAATATGACTGAATACATTGAACATTTGTGTAAATTGAATTGCAAATTGCTTTCTTGTTACAAGATTAAATAACATTTTCAAACAGACGTTTTTGATTTTATTCATGATTTTATTTGATTTTGACGTTTTTTTTTATTTTTGAATATAATATTTCACAGAATACCCAGCCTGATCTCACGAGAAAACGTAAGTATTTTACGTTTTGTCAGTTTAGTTGTTAATTCGTACCAATTCGTAAGAGTTCAGTCGTATGGTTTTAAAAAGGAGGCGTTGCAACTAACCCCACCCCTAAACCCAACCGTCATTGTGTGAGGAGCAAATCATACTGAATTGCACGAATTAGATCGTACGAATTAATACGAATTAGCCACTAAAGCAAAAGGTTACGAATTGCGTGAGATAGCGTTGGAATATCATATATGTGATCCAATATTTGTCAAACAAACAAAAACCGAATCACCCGATGCTTTTGAACTGTTTAAGAGCAATACATTCTTTCAAGGTCAATTATTAAATCATGAGTATCATCCCATTTTGAGCTGTTTAATAGGTCTGTTTTTACTGCAATTTGAACAGTTACAATATATTTTTAAGGCCTGTAAAATATCAATATATTTTAACAGATAAATTAAAAAAATGTTAAGCACAAAAACGGCTTTTAAGTTCTTGTAAGAATCACCTGTTTATTAGATGTATATACATTGAATTTTTTTAACATCCATACAAATACATCTGCGAGCATATGAATGAGAACACACACTTGACAAGCATTACAAAACCACTGATTTGATTTGTTCTGAGTTCCTGACCGCATTCACAGCAGTAGCAGATGTCTGTTATCCAGCTGGAGGGAAAATCTCATTCTTGTCCTTCCGGGAGCCACATGTGTGAATCACAGTCCAATCCCAGCGCCTGTCTCTTCTGCTGCAATCTAATGGCACACACATGTTTGCCTCATAAAGTTCACTCTGCTGTTTGATTTGCTTACATTAATGTGGTCAGTTGCTCAACCAGATGTACACATAGGTGCCCACATAATAATTCACATTTTTAGGGGAAAATATCAGTTATGACCGTAATGATGGTGTTGATAGATTCTTGAAATGTTTTTAAACCAGTTCTGTCAGTTTTGACTGTCATTCTGTCTGTTGTTTTAACTGTCATTTTGTCTTTGTGGCTATCATGTTATTTGCTTGTCCGTCAGTTGTTTTAACTTTCATTCTGTCGATCATTCCATCTGTCTGTCTGTCATTCTGTTTATTGTTCTGTGTATCATTCTTTCTGACTGTTGCTTTAACTGTTCTGCGTCTATGAATCTGCTCGTCTGTCTGTTGTTCTGTTTGTTGTTTTTACTGTCTATCATTGTAATTGGTGTCTGTCTGTCGTTCTGTCCATTGTTCTTTGTATCATTCTTTCTGACTGTTGCTTTAACTGTTCTGTGTCTGCATCTGCTCGTCTTTGTGTTATTCTGTCTGTTGTTTTTACTGTCTGTCATTGTAATTAGTGTCTGTCTGTCATTCTGTCCATTGTTTTGTGTATCATTCCGTATTCTTTTTGTATTCATTCTTTCCGTATATGATTCTGCTTGTCTGTCTGTTGTTTTTACTGTCTGTCATGGTAATTTGTCTATCGTTCTGTCCATTGTTGTTTATCATTCTTTTTGACTGTTGTTTTAACCGTCTTTCCATACATGATTCTGCTCGTCCGTCTGTTGTTCTGTCTGTCATTGTAATTTGTCTGTCTGTTATTCTGCCTATTGTTGTTTATCATTCTTTTGACTGTTGTTTTATTTTTGCCCTCCTGTCTATGATTCTGCTCATCTGTCTGTTGTTTTCACTGTCTGTCATTCTGTCTCTCATTGTTATTATTAGTCTCTCTGTCAGTCTGTCCATTGTTCTGCTTATCATTCTTTCCGACTGTTGTTTTAACCGTCTTTCTGTCTATGATTCTGTTTGTCTGTCTGTCGTTCTGTCTGTTGTTTTTACTGTCTATCATTGTAATTAGTGTCTGTCTGTCATTCTGTCCATTGTTGTTTATCAATCTTTCTGACTGTTGTTTTAACCATCTTTCCATACATGATTCTGCTCGTCTGTCTGTTGTTCTGTCTGTTATTTTTACTGTCTGTCATTGTAATTTGACTGTCTGTTATTCTGTCTATTGTTGTTTATCATTCTTCTGACTGTTGTTTTATTTTTGCCCTCCTGTCTATGATTCTGCTCGTCTGTCTGTTGTTTTTACTGTCTGTCATTCTGCCTCTCATTGTAATTATTAGTCTGTCTGTCTGTTTGTCAGTCTGTTCATTGTTCTGCTTATCATTCTTTCTGACTGTTGTTTTAACCGGCTTTCTGTATATGATTCTGCTTGTCTGTCTGTTGTTTTTGCTGTCTGCTATTGTAATGTATCTATCTGTCGTTCTGTCTGTTGTTTTAAATGCCTTTTTTGTTTTTTATTCTATCTGCTTGTCTGTCAATTGTTTTAACTGTCTGTCTATAATTTAGCTAGTTTGTCTGTTTTTGCTGTCTGTCATTCTTTCTGTCATTGTAATTAGTCTGTCTGGTAATTCTGTCCATTGTTCTGTTTATTGTTCTTTCCGACTATTGTTTTAACTGTCTTTCCATCTATGATTCTGCTTGTTTGTCTGTTGTCTGTTGTTTTAACTTTGTCTTTGTCTACTGCCTTTCTATCTGTTGTTCTGTCTAGTTTTGACAACGTTCTGTCAGTCATTCTGTCATTCAGTCATCATTCTGTTTACTGTTCTGTTTATTTTTGTCTGTTGTTTTATCTATCTGCCGTTCTAACTGTCTGTTCTGAAACTGTCGGTCTGTTGTTCTGTCTGTCTGTTTATAAATATCTTTTGTTCTGTTTATGAATCTGTTGTGTCTGTCTGTCATTCTGTCTGTTGTATAAATCTGTTTCTCTCTCTGTCTGTCTGTTTATAAATCTCTCTGTTGTTTTGTCTGCTTTCTGCTTTCTATTGTTCTGTTTATAAATCCATCTGTCGTTCTCTCAGTTGTATAAATCATCCATCCATCCATCCATCCATCCATCCATCCATCCATCCATCCATCCATCCATCCATCCATCCATCCATCCATCCATCCATCCATCCGCCATTCTAGCTGTCTGTTGTTTTAAAAAGGCTTTAAGAGTTCAGCATTGCCGCATAGCTGGTAATGTTATTCTTCTACTGCAAATACTCCGATTGAATATTCCCCTTGTTCTCATTGAAGATGTTGAAAGCTAAATTTAGATCAGCGTGCTTCAGGCTGATGCTACAACTGCCTTACTTTGTGGATTTTTGTTGCACCTGTTCACTCTGTGAAACTCCATGCAATTTCTTTATCTAATGTTTGACTTTCGGGACTGTTTTTTGTGTTCTTCAGTCTCCTGCACTTGTTTTATATAGTGTCTAGCGCCATCTAGTGGCGGAAAGCACCACAGGCAGTTTCTTTTCAACAATGTCTTTCTTTTCCCTTCATCATTTCTCCAACAGACTACCAACGGGCTTTGCTTGAAATTCATATGAATTCCCGCTAGTATGCTTCTCCCAAAAGAATTCTCCCTCATTTCCATTATAAAAGCTTCACTGTAAGCATCAGTAAGTAGCCAAATGTTATCCCCTGGCTGCTCCCTTTGTGCTGTGCATTATTTATTGGTCCTGCCGCATACATTTGGTAGGGTGAGGAGAGTGTGTTTTCTGTCGTCCCTTGAGCAGTTAATCCGGATCAGTGGACATTAAAAGCACCCGTCTCTGTTGCCCCGTGGGCTCTGCAGGGTGACACAGCTGCCCCTCATCTCCCCCAGGACTAAATCGACCGTCTGCCTGCTTTCCCTTGTATAATAAAACATACTCGCTCATAGAGGAGAAGAAATACCAATGTGAAATAAAATATATTTCACAGTACTGTTTTTATGGCATTTAGGATGCTATTTATAACTAATTGAAACTTATATTTCTTTTTAATTCCTTAAACAACCAAACAAATGCAAATTAATTTGTCTTCCCTTTTTGAGTCATGTAAGATTGGGGGGAGGAAATGAAAGGATAGTTCACCCAAAAAGTCACCATTTTGTCACATTTGTGTCGTTACAAACCTTTATAAATTACTTTCTTTTGCAGAAAATAAAACAAATTAAAAATATTTAGTTGAATTTCAATAAACATACTGTATGGAAGTTGGAAAAACAACTGTTTTGAGGCTGCAATAATTATAATAATAATTTAGTAGTAATAATAATTTTTACTAAATCTATGTTGTAAATGTCTGCATGATGCTTTTTGCATTTCACGCCACAAAATGGAGACTGAATGTTTTTCAGTCTAGTGTTATGTTAGAATAATTCACAATTAATTAATTAATTAATTAACCTCTACTGTGTGTAATTATGTATATTATATGCATTTCATTTGTTTTAAAAGTTTTTTAAAATGAAAAAAAAAAAGAATAAAGATTTTCGATTAACATTTACATTTTAAATGCACAAAAGGTTGAATATGTGCATAATATGTTGAAGATGCATCACTGTGTTTCTGGTGATTGTTTGAGCTGGTCACTATTTTCAGTCACATCCTGCTCTTTGATATCCACTGCTTTAATGCATGGCTTTTTGTGATTTCGTTAACGTTCTTTAGGTGACCCGTGTCTAAACTGTGTGAAATAACAGATTTCAACCAGTAGAGAGAGACATTGAGCTGTGAGGGGGAGAAGGATAGGCTCAGATTTGTATTACTTTGCTTTGGTATGTAGAAGCAAGACGAGAAAGCTTGGGTTTGGTATAAATTTAGAAATTGGTGTCAATATATTAAATATCATGTCTCAAACAAATCTATTGCTTTGTTTGAAAAAATAACAATAGTATTTCAGGGGTGTCATGGTGGCGTAGTGGGTAGCACGATCGCCTCACAGCAAGGTCGCTGGTTTGAGCCCTAGCTGGGTCAGTTGGCATTTCTGTGTGGAGTTTGCATGTTCTCCCGGTGGTTGCGTGGGTTTCCTCCGGGTGCTCCGGTTTCCCCCACAAGTCCAAAGATATGCGGTACAGGTGAATTGGGTAAGCTAAATTGTCCGTAGTGTATGTGTGTGAATGAGAATGTATGGATGTTTCCCAGAGATGGGTTGCGGCTGGAAGGGCATCCGCTGCGTGAAACATATGCTGGATAAGTTGGCGGTTCATTCCGCTGTGGCGACCCCAGATTAATAAAAGGACTAAGCCGACCAGAAAATGAATGAATGAATGAACAATAATATTCCAGGGGTGTCACGGTGGCACAGTGTGTAGCACGATCGCCTCACAGCAAGAAGGTCGCTGGTTTGAGCCCCAGCTGGGTCAGTTGGCATTTCTGTGTGGAGTTTGCATTTTCTCCCTGTGTTTGCATGGGTTTTCTCCGGGTGCTCCATTTTCTCCCACAAGTCTGAAGACATCAGCTATAGGTGAATTGAATAAGCTAATTTGGCTGTAGTGTATGTGTTTTGAATGCAACAGTGTACACTCTAAAAAAAAATGGTGCTAAATAGCACCAAAACTGGTTCTTTGGTCGTAACGAGGGGGGAACCTTTTTTGGTGCTATACAGCACCTTAAAAAAATAGGTGCTATATAGTACTTTTGTCAAATGGTGCTATATAGCACCTATATTTTAAGGTGCTCATAATGTTACTTTACCCTTTCCGCAAATAAAACCAGCATAAGAGTTATGAGAATTAGCTATAAGAACAAGTGCTTACCAGTAGTATTGGTGCTATATAGCACTTTAAACACCCCAAAGAACCACTGAAAAACCTTTATGGTGCTTTAAATGTTCTTTACACAGTAAAAGTGCTATATAGCACCCTGACCACCTTAAAGAACCACTGGAGAACCACTGAAGAACCTTTATGGTGCTTTAAAGGTTCTTTACACAGTAAAAGTGCTAAATAGCACCTCAAATATCGCAAAGAACTTCTGAAGAACCACTGAAGAACCTTTTTTTTTTAGAGTGTATGAGTGTTTCCCAGTATTGGGTTGCGGCTGGAAGGGCATCCAATTCGTAAAACATATGCTGGATAAGTTGGTGGTTCATTTTGCTGTGGCGACCCCCTGATTACTAAAGGGACCAAGTCGAAAAGAAGATGAATGAATGAAATTATTCCAACTATTCCACTTTGTTTTCCACATCTGTAAGTAGAGTTCAGATGTCAAGAATGATATTCGCAAGTCTTACTGATTACTCTTGTTTTGTGATAAATTATAAAAACCGATTTGAAAAGCAGAGGAAATTGCAAAACTGAAACTCAAGGCTGTGTCAAGTCATAAAAAGACATTTTATTTATCAAATACACTGCTTTTACAATAAATTACTAAATCTGTCGAAATCTATGTCGGGAAAAATGAACTGTTGGGAAATCACACTTGAAGGGAAAAAACACAATTGGAAAAGCAAAAACCACAAAGGGAAAA
Source organism: Danio albolineatus (assembly GCA_903798035.1). Taxonomy (NCBI): domain Eukaryota; kingdom Metazoa; phylum Chordata; class Actinopteri; order Cypriniformes; family Danionidae; genus Danio; species Danio albolineatus. Next base: position 6,643,545 of record CAIGQQ010006052.1, on the reverse strand, counting down.
AAGGGATATAAATAATCCTGCTATTAATAACTATCCTGAGGAAGTTGGTTGTATTTGCATCTTTTTAGTGTTCGGTTTATTAAAAGAATTATGCAAAGCAGGTAACAGGAATAATTCCCTTAATATCTGTACTGAATGCATACTGTGCACACAGCAAAAAATGGCCTTTGCTGTTTGTTCAAACTACTTATTTAAATTGAGCTGAAACACAATTTTGAGTTTTTTTAGGAGCAGATTAATTGTTTTATGTTCAACTGACTTAAATCTGTTGAAACTAATAGGATAACTTAATTCCTTCATGTTTTCCTAACACAACTCGATTGTGTGGAACCCAGCATTTTTACAGCGCATTTACTGTCTGTTTTCTGTTTTTGGCAGTGTTTTTTTTGTACTTTGGTGTCAAGGATGAATAGGGATTTTTTTTACTGTAAAACAGATTTACATTTTATTTCTCTTCACAATAGAATGTGTTCTGTATAATTAAATTTTTGTGGGCAAAAAAACCCCAAGTACTATCATGCATGTTTATACACACAGACACACGCACACACACACACACACACACACACACACACACACACACACACACACCTTTTAAAATGTCATTCATTGTAACAAAAGCTTTTACACCAGAAAATCTTGTCAGACGTGTTCATAACTACAATCATTTAATGATTAAAATGCTCACAGTTCAGCTCCAAAATACAAACTAATATTAATTTTTATTCTTTACACTGTGCTACTATTCTTCAAACCACTAGATTTCACCAATTTGTCAGCAATAATTTGAAATATAAAACATTTCGTGTGATTACCTAATAAATCTGAAAAAGTAAAATTCAGAGCAAGAGTGGTTTCGTTTTTGCGTAAATATGATCTCTTAATTATATAATTTATAATCTGGTAATTAACATTATTTTCTTCCTCTAGTCATACAGCTTTTTGTTTTGTTTTTTTGTTTTTGAAAAATAAAAAAAAATTCCCAGAACAACCATGCAAAATTGATTGCATTTGCATTATCATGTGTGAGCATGTTTACATTGTGGATTGTCACTGTAAACTGTTCTCACCAACCTAATGTTTCTTTTCTGCTTTGAGCAAAATCACTCTACCCACTTGGATAGAATAACTGGCCTTTGGCGAAATCATGTACACTTTTTCATTCCCACACTGCATTACTTCCCCCATTTTAAGCCTGCCAGCAAAATCAAAGAACAAGCTGGTTTTTAAGTCAACAAAATCAAATAATACAAAATCAGGCCAAAACAAAGTTAGTTTTGAGCTTATCTTATAAGTTCGAATGCTCTTGCCAAAGCAAACCTTTGCTTTTGGGATTAAAAGTCTTTAAATTACCATTTTAATTACCATTTAAATTTACCATTTAAATTACCAACATGTCATTTTTGTTTCTGTGTAGTCTGAGGGGGTCAGACATCCAGAAGTACAGTCTTAATCACAGAAGAGCTGAAAAGGATGAAAAATGAATTCAGTCTGAGCATACACTAACAATTTTCTGTAGAATTCACAGAAGGACACTGGCAGCAGTTCGCCAGTAACTTACAGTAAATCATTCATTCATTTGACTTAGTTTCTTTATTCATTAGGGGTCACCACAGTTGAATGAACCGCCAACTATTCTAGCATATGTTTTATGCAGTGGATGCCCTTCCAGCTTCAACTGAGTACTGGGAAACACCCGCACACAAACTCATACACTACGGCCAATTTAGTTCATCCAATTCACCTAGCGCATGTCTTTGGACTGTGGGGGAACCCGGAGCACCCTAAAGGAAACCCACACGAACTCTGGGAAAACATGTAAACTCCACACAGAAATGGCAACTGACTCAGCCGGGATTCGAACCAGTGACCTTCTTACTGTGGGGCGACAATGCTAACCACTGAGCCACCTTACAGTAAATCAATTACAGTAAGCTATTTACCATTTATCTTGCTGTATACAGTATGTATTTACATAGTTGTGTGTATATATTCACTGTAAAAATACAGTAACTTTCAGAATGCAACTTTAAAATACAGTACCACACTGCAAAACTGAAAAATACAGTTCATATTAAAGTTAAATACTGCAATTTACAAAAATCGTTACCAGTGTATAGAGACATTTACCCCTACATTGCAAAACTGCTTTTCTTACTTAGTTTACAAGGTTTTACATAGGTTTTAGTCTTGTTTCTAGTCCAAAATCATTCATTCATTCATTCATTTTCTTTTCATCTTAGACCCCTGATTAATCAGGGGTCGCCACAGCAGAATGAACCACCAACCTAACTCTAATTTAACTTAGTCAATTCACCTGTACCACATGTCTTTGGACTGTGGGGGAAACCGGAGCATCCGGAGGAAACCCACACCAACACGGGGAGAACATTCAAACTCCATACAGAAATGCAAACTGGCCTAGCTGGGGCTTAAACCAGTGACCTTGCTGTGAGGCAATGGTGCTACCCACTGCACCACTGTGACGCCCCGTCCAAATATAAAAAATTATTAAATAACGAAGCATTTTAATCTGTCAATGGGGTAAAAGCAAAATAATGTTGTTTCAATGCAAAAACCAGATTATTTAGCTTACTCCATCGGCAGACATGCTTGTTTTTAATGAAAAACTCTCTTTATTATGACTTAAAAAATTTGTAAACAAGATATTTTTTTACTTGTCTAGAAAGTGCTTTTTGATTTAAGAATTGTTAGATGTTTGGACTAGAAACATGATAAAACAATTTTAAAAAATGTAAAACCTTGGTTTCTCGACCACAGCCCTGCAGGATTATAAACTCCTGGGCTGAATGTTCATTCTCCTTTTTCAATGCTTTACATTTTCAGCATTGAATAGCTAGTGACAGCTGCAGAAAATGCACAGCTGTAAATCATACACCTCTAACAAAGAAATATCTGTTGGCGATGAAATTCAACGTAGGTAACAATAATTTCATATGCTTTCCCAGATCGATTTCACTGTTTTATGGCCAAGCGTTTTGACTCAGAAGAGTTTCGAGTGCTTATAATGAAGACTTTTTTGCACATCCCGTCTTTGTGATAATATATTATGTAAAGAAATTGGAAAAGTGGGGAAATTAGTAAAAATTAGACAGACGACGTGTTTATTTGCAATGTTTTGCTGCTCTGTTTAATAAAGGAATTAAGCAAACACAATAAAACCCAAATTAATTCCATATAAACGTCTCCTAAATGATATTTACTGCCCGTTTTCTGTTTGCATAAGTGGTTTTAACAGTCAGTGTGTTTTTGTGTCAAAGACTGAAAGTGGGTTTTCATTGCTGTAGAATGTGTCCTTTTTTAAATCTCTTTTGTCTGAGAGAAAAAAAGACGACCACACATTTTTAGCGTGTTTTTCAGTTCAATTAATCCCAGCTGGTCCTAACCTCACTTTCCCATGCTCTTTATTTTCAGCTTTTGAATAACTAATGACAGCTGTTGAAAATGCATGGCTGTAAATCTTAACAATTAATTTGACATAGGAATATGAAATTTGGCTTTGGTGGGCAAGTTTTGATGACTCAAGAGTGTATAATGAAGACTTCCCTTCGTTTGTGTGTTGTAGTGCCAATGCGGTGAGTAGTCGAGATGGTCTGGACACAGAGACGGGGACAGAGTCTCTCCAAAGCCAGCGGAGGGAGCGCGAGAGGGATCGAGCTCACAGAAGGGCGAGAGAAGGTGAATGTGAGTCAAGAATATTGACGAAACGCACAGTTCACAGGTTATATATTGTGCTTATGTGACCCTACACTATAAACAAATTTTAAGCCAGTACAACAACGAAACACCAAACATAATCTATATTTCCCTTGGCTTTTTCTTGTTCACTCAACTTTGGAAAACATCAGCTGCACTGACCTACAATTATTTGTCAGTAATACAAAAAAACCTTTAGTTGGGTAAACATAAGATTGTTAGTTTTCTGAGAAGGTGAACTACTATGTAACAAAACTTATTAAGTTGTGCCAACTGAACACTTTTTGTCTGCAGAACTGGAATGCCTGAAGATAAGTGAACAAAAAAAAAACATAATCTGTTTTTCTTTTTGTTTTTTTCTCGTTTTTATTTTAATTTTTTCAGGTTTAATTGATAGGACAGTGGAGAGTATAGACAGGAAAGCGTGGGGAGAGGAAATAGGGGAAGGATCAGCATAGAACGTTGAGGCAGGAATCAAATTGGGGTTGCCATGAAGAACGGAGGGCTATGTGTCAACACACTAACCACTACACCAATGTTTCTCAACTGGTGGGTCGTGACCCAAATATGGGTCGCGGGAACATTTTTAGCGAATTTTAGTCAATTCATTTTAGTCAATTTACTTGTACCACATGTCTTTGGACTGTCGGGGAAACCAGAGCATCCGGAGGAAACCCACACCAACACGGGGAGAACATTCAAACTCCATACAGAAATGCAAACTGGCCTAGCTGGGGCTTAAACCAGTGACCTTGCTGTGAGGCAATGGTGCTACCCACTGCACAACTGTGACACCCCGCCCAAATATAAAAAATTATTAAATAACGAAGCATTTTACTGCTTTGTTTTATCTTGTTTGTAATCTGTCAATTGGGTATAAGCAAAATAATGTTGTTTCAATGCAAAAAACAGATTATTTAGCTTACTCCATCGGCAGACATGCTTGTTTTTAATGAAAAACTCTCTTCATTATGACTTAATAAATTTGTAAACAAGATATTTTTTTCATAACACACTAACCACTACACCAGTGTTTCTCAACTGGTGGGTTGTGACCCAAATATGGGTCGCGGGAACATTTTTAGTGGGTCGCGGAGTGTGTGGTAAAAAAAAACAAACATAATTTTTTAATTTATTTTGCTTATACCGGACTTTTATTTTAAAATGTGCGTGCGACAACAATTCAGTTTAGTTCATGGGAACTGAACATTTCTTTACCCTAACCGCTGTTTACAGTATTTGTCATTTTTAATATTTCTATAATTTGATACATTTTGTTAAATGACAGCAATAAAATATTGTTTATTTGTAAGTCTTGGTGATTTTCTTATGATTTATCTGTCACTACTTGTGTATGTTAACAAATATATACAAATTAATTATAATTCCTAACATTATATTAGAAAAATTTGGGTCGCGGCTTGATGACCTTGCAAAAACGTGGGTCCCATGGCCAAACCTGATTAGAACCACTGTACTACACCGTTGGTGCTGACGTGTACTCAACGTTTGAAAACATCAGTTGTACTGACCTAAAATGTCTGAAGTTGAGTGAACAAAAGAACTTTTGTGAAAATTGGTACTAAGAAATAATACATTATCAGAACAAACAAACAGAGTTCAATTGAAAGAAACGCTAAAACAGAGACCAATGTTAACAAAGCATTAATTAGACACAGAATTAGAAACAGGACAGGAGGTAAAACAACAATAACAGTAAACAAGACAAGGATCAAAACATGGGTTTTCCACTGACTTTGAATTGACTTAGAATTGTTTACAGTGTGGAGCACAAAACTTGTCTTAAAAGGGGATAGTTCACCCAAAAATTAAAATTCTGTCATCATTTACTCAGCCTTTACTTGTTTCAAACATTTTAGTTTCTTTCTTCTGTTAAACACAATAGAATTTTAGAGGAATTCTGAAAACCTGTAACCGTTGTCTTTCATAGTATTTTTTGTCCTACTATTGAAGTAAATGGTTTACAGGTTTTTAGCTTTCTTCCAAAGATCTTCTTTTGTGTTCAACAGAAGAAAGACAGTCATAACAGAAAAGAAAGTGTTTTGAAGACAACCTGTGACCATTTATTTCAGGATAAACGAATATTGCTCAATGGTTACAGGTATACAGCATTCTTCAAAATATCTTATAACAGAAGAAAATCTTAAAGGTTTGTAACCACTTGAGAATATTATGTAAAGATCATGTTCCGTTAAGACATTTTGTAATCTTAGTTTTTGATCAGTAATATTGTATTATATATATATATATATATATATATATATATATATATATATATATATTCCAGATTTTCAAATAGTTTTATCAAGGCCAAATATTGTCCTATTTTAATAAAAATAAATCAATGGAAAACTTGTTTATTCAGATTATGAGATTTATGATATATTAATATCAATTAAAAAGTTTCCTTATTATTCACCTATGGCATGCCATCAGGAAACATGTGACATAAATGATAAAAGCAGTATTTGCCCCAGGGATTTTCTGCAGGTGGTAAAATCTGGCAGGTGCGGCAAAAAAATCCAGACACGTGCATGAGACAACAAAGCACCTTTGAGCTGGTGAATGTAATGTATATTTAGTACAGTCACTACTATAATAATAATGATGCATTATATAAAACATGACTTTCCTAGTTTTTATAGTGCGTAGTTTGTCAGAATTTAAACATTCTACAAAATGTTTCATATAATGTGCCATATGATGTTAAATATGTAAAAATTCATTGAGGTTAACAGGGTTGAAAAAGTTTTATATTTGAATTTGACATTGCTAGCATCAAAGTTATGAAACTAAAAAAAGTGCTGCTTAGAGAACTGAAAAGCAAAAATCATGCTTTGTTGACATTTTACCAGAACATCAGATATCAGTTGACTAGTTTAAAAAGGTCAAAGATACATTTAAATGTGTCATGTTCTAGAATGAGGATGATGATAACAGGATTTAGTTTTAGTTACTGCATGATTTAATTCTCATCCCTTTTGATTCTTTTGACTTTAATTCTCATCCCTTTAATTATGTAACAGGGTTGACATAATGAAGATTTTTGAAGATTAAACATTAAAAATATCAAAACATTGGGATTGTGTACACTGTAAAGAATCTGTTCATTAGCAGGTTTGGTATTTTGTGATTCTCAACATGTTTTCTGTTTATTTACAGTTGTGAATTGCATTATGGGAGTTTTATCTCAGCTATGTCCCCTTTTGATGTTGAAAATTCAACTCTGCAGTTTTAACAGAGTGACTTTTATTGAGATTTTAAGTAGTTTGGAGTAATATAATGTATAGAAATAATATATTCTACGTCTGTAAAATAACAGAAAATGTACTGGCAGCTTATTACCAGGATTTTGTACCATAATGTACAACACCAGCCCAGATGATTTTTCACTTCGAACTATTAAAAATGTCAATAAAAGTCAAAGTTTTCAAAATCAAAAGCATTTGGAGGAAAATCAAGCTCCTATAAGACAATTCAAAAGCATGAATAAGTGGGGAAAAATCATGAATGACAAAATACAGAAAACAATAAATTTATAGCTATTTTTTTACAGTGTAGTTGAATTTTTTATTTATTTATATATATTTATATATATCTCAAAGCAAGTTCTAAGTAGTTTACAGAATAAAAAAATATATATTTTACTTAAACGCATAGCTATAAATTGTATATCTAGAGAAACTGGACAAATTTCAAGTGGTCTGTTAATATATATATTATAATAATATATATATATATATATATATATATATATATATATATATATATATATATATATATATCCTTTATTTATATAATTTGTTGTATGTATACAGAAATTACATATTTCTTAAGTGAAACCTTAATACCCAAGTGCCCCCCCAATAGGTTAGAGCTGTCCCTGTTTCAAGAAAGATTGTGAAGTAATAACATACTATTGCAGTAATATCTCAAATGTTTTCACAATGTCTTTCACTAGATTTTTTTTAAAGGATTTTATTTTCCCCAGAATTGCTAGAAATTTGTTTTAAACCAGCAAGTTTATTTTGGTCGGTGTTCATAACGCATTGAGTTCTGAGTAAAGTGAGGTCACTTGGAAACATTAAACTTCCTTTTGTTGGAAAAGGATCCTGTCATCAGTAAAGAATGTTCTCGGTTCTAGAGGTTCTGACTGTATTGAGAAATGATTGTGTGTGTTTGTTCAAATTTATGGTGATTTAAAAATTCCCACTGAAATCCAGAATGTCTACATTGTTAAAGTGTGAATTACTCTTGGGGTTTTCAGTCTTTTACTGTATGGAAGTAAGACACAGGGTTTTCTTCCTTCTCATCAACACGTGTGGAAGTCCCGCTGTTTCTCCAGTTTTCTACTCTGGAATCATTTCATGCTCATCGTCTCTGTTTCTCCTGCTGTTTGCGCCTCATTAGTGCCAAGCATTTTAATTAGTGCAGCTTCATTAGCAGGGACACCATCAGACGCCAGAGACAGATGGAGCTGTGTGTGTGTGTCTATGTGTGTGTGTGTCTGTATGATTGTTTGTGTGTGCATGCTTGCTGAAGATTCTGATGATTTATGGATGTTCGTTAAACCTCTGTGCTTACAACATTCTGTTTGAGAAATCTGACCTGCTGATGTTTCTTTACTGGAGGCAACAACTGTCAAAAAAAGGTCTTGATATAATCACAACCAAAGTTTTTTTGTTTCTCGTTTAGCAGTTAAAGACACCACCCACGTTGATGAGATGAACTTTTGATGAAAATATGATGTAATAATTTTAAAAAGACATGCTTTGCACTCTTTCTCTCAGTAACAAAAGTAATATTTAACTAATGCTCCATTCAGATTAACAGATTTTTATTAAAAATCCAAAATCAAACAAAAAGTGCTCAGGAGTAGCTTAACTAATGTATTGGTGCTCTTTGGGTAAGGGATTCATTAGAATAAACAGCAAAAGTCCAATGCACTCGAAAAATGTGGAAAAAGTGTTTAAAAATATTATTGACATGGCTGTTCCATAAAACTGTGCCTACACCTGTTCAAAAGAAACTCCAGACACATGATCTGGGTTACCCTTATGAAAGCAAGTGTTTGTCGAATGGCGTAGGCACAGTTTTAAGGAATAGCCATGTCAATAATGGCTTTTTAATATTTTTTCCAAGATTTTTCGAGTGCCTTGGACTGTCTTTTGCTAAATGACTTTTGTTGTCGGTTACCACAATCACTGTCAGATTATATGATTTTAGTTTAGATAAAACCTTGAATTGTTGTGGGTACCAAATATCAGTTCAGTTCAGTTTCCTTTATTTGTCATTCAAAACATCACAATGAATTGTAATGCACCCAACAAGAACATAAAAAGCATCACTATACAAACAATATAAAGACTAACATAATAAATAAGCTTTTATAATTTCATAAAAATATAAAAATAAAGTTATATAAAATATAACCCAATTAAAAAATCTCTGAAGGGAATAACTTAATACTTAAATACATATTTCACTATTTGTTATAATAGTTGTTATAGTAACAATTTATGCTAGTCTAACTATTTATTAATTGATTTTTACATACTAGCTATCAATAGTATTTAAGATATAGTATTATTCAAAAGTCTTACAATGACAGGATAATAACTGTCATGAAACTGCACTGATTTGCTCCTCAGGCTTCTGTAACGCCTGCCTGATGGAATAAGCGTGAGCAAATTATGGCCAGGGTGGGTTGGATCCCATAAAGTGCTATTTGCCCTAGTCAGACAACGTTGTTGATAGAGTTCCCCGATTGATATCATTTTGACTCCAACAGTCCTTTCTGCTGACTTTATTATCTTCTTGATGGTATTCTTGTCAGATACACTGCTATTCTCATACCAAAGGGAGATGCCATTAGTCAGAACACTCTTAACAGCTCCTCTATAAAAAGTTGTGAGGATTGATGGGCTGAGGTGTGCTCTATTTACCTTCTCAGAAGGTGCAGTCGCTGGTGCGCTTTCTTATCAAGACAAGTGGTATGGAGAGACCAAGTCAAGTTCTCAGTAACGTGGACCCCCAGGAATTTTACCTGCAGTGCAGTCTCCACCACATTGTTGATTTACACAGGGGAATAAGTAGGCCGTTTCTTCCTGAAGTCGATCACCAACTCCTTGGTTTTTTCAACATTCAGAACTAAGTTGTTATTACTGCACCACTGCAAATATGCCAGATTACATGTTGCTTCGAAACAATCAGAAACCACATCAATTATAAATGTCTCTGTAATTGTCTTTCCAGTCATTCCAGTTCCCATTCGCTGGTTGCAGACTATATAGTATTCAACTACTGTATATTGGTCTCCAACTGTTATCTTTTAATTCTGTGAAGGTACTTCCGTGATGACACAGCATACAAGCATACTGTTGTCATAACTCAATAAAGTCATTTTAAAAGTTGTGTAGTTAGGAAAGTATGTGCTCCTATTGGTCAGGGTCACCCATGTGGCGGAACTCGTCCTGGAACATGGGAGAAAAATTCAACCTGCTAGACTTTCTGCGATGTTGTTGTGAAGCAGGTGGCATAGTGGCTCAGTGGTTAGCACTGTCACCTAACAGCAAGTAGGTTGCTGGTTCGAGTCCCGACTGGGCCAGATGGCATTACTGTGTGGAGTTTGCATGTTCTTCCCATGTTCGTGGGGGTTTCCTCTGGGTTTCTCCCAGAGTCCAAAGACATGTGGTATAGGTGATTTGGGTAAACAGTAATTGGCCGTAGTGGATAAGTGTGTGTGAATGAGTGTGCATGGGTGTTTCCCAGTACTGGGTTGTGGCTAGAAGGGCATCCGCTGTGTAAAACATATGTCATTCCGCTGTGGTGACCTCTAAAATGTAGACTAAGCCGAAGGAAAATGAATGAATGAATGAATGTTTGAAATGATGTCACATGCACCAGTTTGTTTTTCGCTTTCACTGGAAGTGTATCGGAGCCTTGACACTTCTATACTTTCTACTGTCACGGTTAGCTTATCTGATTCACACGGCTTGTTGTTAGTTTCTCTTTTAAGGCATCTATCGATTTCCTTTGTCTGGGTCAGTCTTGCAGCTTTGTGCTTTATCTCTGGAGGGTTTGGATTTAGAGCATGTGATATATGTGTCAGGTCAGCTCCTCTTTTATTCTCCCTTCCAGAAATAGCATCGGCAAGCTGCTGAAACATGGAAGCTGCCACAATAAAGTCATTTTAAACAGCCAGTTAACATCCTTTTTGTTAATCAGTGCATTAAATGAATATGGTGAGCTGATGATTATATTATAAGTATGATAAGTTACTGTATATAAATCAATACAGTATCGCCAGTAAAACTATTTTAGAATTTTAAAGAAGCAATGTCTGTTTATGAAATCAGAGGCATTATAGTCAACTAATAACAATTAATACACATAGTTGAAGGCAAAATGACTTACTGTTATAGCAATAATTAATAAATATGTCTTTAAAATAATTATAAAAGAAATGGGTTTCCCTCCTGTGAAATAAATTATTTTTCAAATGTTTGGCAAGTGCTGTTTAACAGAGAGATTTGTTTCAACACCTTTTAAAACATTCATTCATTCATTTTTAAAACACATTGTAAAAGGGCTATACAAATAAAGGTGAATTTTCTTTTCGGCTTAATCCCTTTATTAATCTGGGGTCGCCACAGCGGTATGAACCGCCAACTTATCCAGCATTTGTTTTACGCAGCGGATGCCCTTCCAGCTGCAACCCATCTCTGGGAAGCATCCATACAGACTCATTCACACACATACACTACGAACAATTTAGCCTACCCAATTTACCTTTGGACTTGTGGGGGAAACCGGAGCACCCGGAGGAAACCCACGCAACTGTCACTGGTTCGAGCCTCGGCTGGGTCAGTTGGCATTTCTGTGTGGAGTTTGCATGTTCTCCCCGTCACATGGTTGCGTGGGTTTCCTCCAAGTGCTCCGGTTTCCCCCTCCAAAGACATGTGGTATAGGTGAATTCGGTAGGCTAAATTGTCAGTAGTGTATGAGAGTGAATGAGTGTTTATGGATGTTTCCCAGAGATGGGTTGCAGCTGGAAGGGCATCCGCTGCATAAAACAAATGCTGGATAAGTTGGTGGTTCATTCCGCTGTGGCGACCCCGGATTAATAAAGAGAATAAGCCAACAAGAAAATGAATGAATGAATGAATGAATGACTTCTGCTGGGTGTGATTTCATGTGTATTATGAAGGCCCTGACAGGTGTGTGTCCTCAGGACAGAAGTGTGAAAGCAGATCTTTTTTTCTACCCCGAGGCTCCATATCTGTCAACCACGCTTGGTTTCCTTTCACTGTGTGGATTGTGCTGTATGGTGGTGTACAGTATGGCTCATGTTTCCGTTAAGCAGCATTTCATGAACTTACCGTTTACTGTCAGTGTGAACGTCTACAAAATGACAGCTTGTTTGTTGCATATAGCTTTTACTGATAAATTGTCAGTTGTCAGCCCAGAGGTTTAATCTGAGTAGCTGATACCACACCTTCACTCAGAGCCGCTTCATTGTCTGAGACACAAACTGATGTGCGGGCTGATTTGATAGTTATTAAAGGAGGTTATGTTTCAATGAGCTCTTGAAATGCTGTGAGTAAATGAGAGGCACAGAACTGAATGGAGAGCTGTGCAGCGGTGCAGGTAGGACTAATGTAGCTCTGTTTATAAATATTTTGAGTTTGGTTTGAGTGTATGGTTGTTAAAAAGAAGTACTTTTAAGCTGCACAAATGAATAGTTAGAAGCAATCATAGTCAAAGGAGAATGTTGGTTTTGTTGTTATTAGCTCCATAATGTACATTTGACATGAAATAAATGTATGTTTTTTCCCTGAAAGTTTTATTTTATAAAGTAATTTTGAAGTAAAAATTAAGTAATTATATTTCAACTCTATCTCACAGCAATTAGTAGCTTTTTTATTTAGTGGCTAATTAATTCGTATGAATTTTTACAATCTCATTTATACAATTTATTATGACTTGCTTATCCACCAATGACGATCGGTTTAGGGGCGGGGTTGGGTGACAAAATTGTAATTGTATTTAAAATTGTACATTTTCCTATGAATGATCTCACAAATTTTGTTTGAATTCGCAACTAAACTAACAAAATATAAAATAGTTGTGTTTGCTTGAGAGATCAGGCTGGATATTTTGAGAAAGTAAAATTTGAAAAAATGAATTAAATATTTTAATAATTATTTTTACATACTATTGTATATAAATATATATAAATTACCTGTTGATCGATGCACTAACAATTGAAATTAATCTCATATATTATTATTATTATTATTATTATTATTATTATATTTATCTTGACATAAAAGCCGTTAATTTCTGATTTATATTGATCTAATAATTCATAAATTCGAACATTAGATATCCTAGTGTGTATATTTGTACACATCAATATGTTTAGGAAAAATAATAAATGCAATTTTAATAAAGAGTAAAAGTCTCGTTTGATTTTAAATGTATTATTTTTTAATTAAAACTGCTAAATAAAGCTGTTTAATATTCATTTTCAAAGGGGGTGTACTTATTTTGCTCTGCATATTTTGTAAATATACTGTAAAACAGTAGTACTTTTTCCCCAGTATTACAAATCACCAATTGCAAATGCTAAAATGTTTTCGACTGGGGTATTATCATGGAAAGATAAATATGGAATGTTTTGCATTCAGTTTTACTGTGCCTGTTTTGAATTAAAACTATAAAACAGTGGTTACTTACATAAATATTGCACTTCACAGATCATCTGAAGCCCCGTGTAGAGGGAACATTTGCAGAGATATGTTTGCGTGCTCACATCTGAAGGCACTGCTGCATCCTCGTCTTCCAGTATCTTGGTTTTCTGGTGTTAAACACACACTAAAGCAAAGCTAAAAGGACTCTGGAAAGACTACAATCTACTTGTTTGGAAAAGAGTTCTCCTGAGGTTGTTTTGCACCGCTGCAGACGTACAGCTGGTCTTGCCTCAGGCCTCTTCATCTCTGAGCTGATGCTGCTGTGTTTTGAACTCACACATGGCAGAGGAATGAAAGACATTTGGGTGTTTGATTTGTGTGAATGAATGGGGCTCAATGGTCTGAAATGGGTAGCCCAGCAGTATTGGAGTGTTTTTGTTGCTCTCGGTGTCCACAGCGCTCATATCGTTTGGTCAAACCCTTTCAGCGCATCAGATGTCATCCAGAAAGGCAGCTTCATCCCCGTTTCTGTACGTACAACATGCTGTTTGACTGTTGGGACCCATCAGTGAAACAGGAATTTCAAGATAAAGCGTGTTTAAGCAGGAGGGTAAAAAACACTCAAAAAAAGAAGATATTCCTGCATATGTTTTGAAGTTGCTGTAATATTAGTAAATTTCACTGTTTCAGTTATTTTCAGAAGTGGTTGGAAAACAATTTTACCCTGACAGGTGGATTTATTTTACTTGGAATGATTTCACTTAACTGGAAACATCAAGTTCCTTCCCACTTTGTTATGTCCTGCCTTGCAGCTAAAAAAGATCAGAGTTTCCCGTTAAAAAAACAAAGATTTATCCTAACATGGAACCCTTTTATTACATACTTTGACAAGAAAGCAGTAATTGAATCCTAACAAAAACACTCCAACATCCCCCTTTTTTCTTTTCTTTTCTGTTCTTTTCCTTATTATTCTCCTTTCGTCTTCTGTATTTCCCACCCCCATGTACAGTATATATATATATGTTAAAATCTGTAGTTAAAAATATACATATGTAAAAGTTTGTATTGGCATTTTTGTGCCAACGTAGAACATTTAATCAAGAATATAAAAAAGAGAAGATACTCGGATATGAAAAATACTCAGATATGGGGTAAAGTTTTACCCAGTTAAATTTACAAAAGTTACAGATAACAAATGTTTTATAGCAAAAGTTACAAAAGTAAAATGTACTAACTTTTTTAACTTCAAAATTGAACATTTATATATATATGTATATACATATATATATATATATATATATATATATATGCATGGGGGAATATATATATATATATGCATGGGGG
>CAIGQQ010006052.1:6592951-6624285 GCA_903798035.1 Danio albolineatus | reverse complement strand
ATTTTATTTTATTTTATTTTATTTTATTTTATTTTATTTTATTTTATTTTATTTTATTTTATTTCATTTTATTTTATTTTATTATTAAGAGCAACAACAGTAATGGTTTTTAATAATAATAGCATTATATAAATGTAAAATTGTTATTAAGCTACTTATATTTCAGTAATATTGTTTATATTTATGTACGTTTAATAATAATAAAAATAATAATTATAACAATAATAATAGACTGATAGTAAAATATGTATTATTATTATTATTATTATTATTATTATTATTATTATTATACTGTATATTTTGAAGTAAAAAAATAAGGAAATCAGTAAAATAACAATGTAATACAGTATTACGCAGTTTCTATAAAATACTTCTTAACAATATCTTTTTTATTTAATGATAATAAAAATATTATTAATAATACAGTTAAAAATTATAAATATATATTATTCTAAATTAATAAATAAAAATGAATATAATCAATTATACAATTAAAAATGGCTGGCAAAAAATAAGTCCATCACACTTCTCAGTAAGCTTTCAACTGTTGACACTAGTAAACTATAATTAGCAAACCTACACTATGAAAAATCCAGAGCTATCTATGTTAACATTCATGAATATACTGTGAGCTAACATCTAACAACGATTAATAAATGCTGTAAAAATATATCAAAATTCACGCTAGCTAATGCTTTATGTAATACTAACAAATCTAAGACTAACTGAGGAGTTACCAAAGTATTTAAGTTGAATACATTGAAATACTAACTAATGAGTAGTAATAATAATATTAAAACTATTACGTAAAACTAACTAAAGAGTTACCAAAGTATTTAAGTTAAATACTTTCCTTGATTCACTGTCTATTGGCAAAATTTTAATGACGTTCAAAAACCTTAAAACACAGATTTTTTAAAAATGTGGACACAGTATTGGATGCGATCATCTGGAGCTTAGAAAAAGTAAACAGATTTGGCTCACTGCCTCTTTAGCTGTCAAAAGACAATTCAATTGTCTAATTTGCCAATTAGATAGTCTTTTGAGAACTAAAGTGGCACTGTGCCTATTCGGTTTACCTTTCGGTCCCACTTTATATTAAGTGGCCTGAACTAATATGTACTTACACTGAAAATAGTAATTTGTTACAATGTACTTATTGCGTAAATGCATGTATTTACATTGTACTTATGTTAAATAAATACCTGTATGTAATTACATCTGTAATTAATATCTGTAATTACATTTGTAAATACACTGTTGACCATCCCTTACACCATAACCCACCCTGAAACCTGCCCATACCACCAAACTTGTCCTTAACTCTACCCCTATACCAACTCAAGAGCACCACAAGTGTTCTTAAATACAATTTGAACACAGTAAATATTGTATTTATTTTTTGATACAAGTACATAGTAGTCAAGGACACTTAATATAAAGTGGGACCTACTTTTATATTTTGTTTGGCTTGATCGAGCACCTGTTTTTCTTAGTTTCTTGGTGTGCGCACACTCATGTCTAAAATCCTCTTGAGCATACCGTATTTAACTGGAAGCATGATTACTTAAACAGAACTGAAACTGGCTTGTATTGTAAGTCTTTCATCCTCCCAGTTTCTAAATGCACATTTGGGATTGTGAAGCCTTATTCACTGTGTTGTGTCGTTGTTTTTATTTGTTATTCTTGTGCTTCACTTCCATTCCTTCCTCTTGAAGGGTCTGATGGTCATGTCTGCTGTCTGACCACAGGGGTGCTTTCAACTCTGTTGTCATCTATTTACATATTGAAGGGTTTTTCCTTAGCTCTGACTTCAGTTTCTTTACCAAACAGTAACGGTTAAATAAGCCTGTGTTGTTAGGTGGATTTTGATGGTGTCATATGTAAACAAGCACCATACAGCTTTGCCACCTGTTTTTTTTTTTCTTGGTTTGAAAGACTTAAAATATAAAAAAAAATCAGTCATCTTTAGTCACCCTTTGAGTCAATATGTTTTGCATAATAAACATGTCCTGGTCACTCTTTGTCATGCAGAATAAGAAAAATAAGCCACGTACAGTACAGTAGTATTCAACTACAGCATTATGTCTATGTGGTTTCTTTCTATGATTAATAAGTCATTTTTGCTTTGATTATTTAATCATCCAATAATGCTAAATCATTTTCAAATCATACAGAATAATTAATTGGCCATTTTTGTGGTACTTTTACAGAGTTTTTAGCCAGTTTTCCCTATAGAACTCCATTGTTGATTGGAAAGGATTCACGAATATTCAGGTTTCCTCACAGAACCAGTGATGGCAATAACAAATCCTTTATTTTTTTGTGTGTAAAGGCTCATGCATACTGGGATGATAATCACACACTACTATGGCCATAATTTAGCTACTTGTGATTAATAGGCGCTAATGTGAGTGTTCACACTGATGTGCAAAACACCAGGCGTAAAAGTTTCATTTAAGAAAATGCCTCTGGCTCATTTTTTCAAGTAGGTATCACTACAGCCCAGAGACCTCCAAGTGGAAGGGATTACACTGTAAGTAGGCTGGGTTTAGTGTTG
Source organism: Danio albolineatus (assembly GCA_903798035.1). NCBI lineage: Eukaryota > Metazoa > Chordata > Actinopteri > Cypriniformes > Danionidae > Danio > Danio albolineatus. Next base: position 6,621,725 of record CAIGQQ010006052.1, on the reverse strand, counting down.
GTGTATTAGACAATAACAAAACACAAAAGGTTACTGTGAGGCTGGATTTAGGGTTGGGGGTGGTGTCAACATTTATAAATCACAACAGGTTACTGTGAGGTTAGATTTAGGCCCCGTTTACACTAGTGCGTTTTCGTTTAAAATGCTTAAGTTTTGCTACGGTTACGCCATCTGTCCACACTACGCCAGAGTTTTCGAGCTGCGAAAGCGGAGCGTTTTGGAAACGCTGGAGAGGCCGTTTTCATTCTAAAACGCTGCTGCTCCGTCTCAGTGTGGATGTGGGAAAATGGAGACCTTTGAAAACAGAGGCGTGGCTGCTGAGATCCGCTACGTGACTGGGGCTTTTGGGTCATTGCGTATCCTTCCCTTATTCGTCAAGCGCACATGACTATAACGCCACCAGAAGACAGCAGACCAGCCTTCACTGTAAACACTGTACACACTATATTTTCGTTAGCCATAGATGTTTTATATTCATATGTTACTTTAAGTAACAACTCGACCTCGTTGTCTGTCCTCAAAAAGACCTCTCTTGCTTTCTTTGCCACCGCGTTCATCGTTCAACCAGCGTTTGTTGACTAACAATAACCAAATGCCGAGCGAGACGCATGCTTCCTGTTTATAGTTTAACGCGCATGCCCAGAGTGCGCTAATGGTCACGTGATATACGTTTCTGGTGGCGTAGTGTGGACGGAGATCTGTTAAGAGACGCTGGGGGAAACGCTAGTGTGGACGCGGATCGTTTTAATGCTAAAATGCAGTTTAAAACTAAAACGCACCAGTGTAAACGGGGCCTTAGGGTTGGGGTAGGTATAGACTTTCATAAAACACAATAGGCTGGACTCTGTCACGTAAAAGACATTAATGAAATGAAAACTCCAGGAGGTGTGTACAGCCCACTTAGAGCTCAAGTCCCATCCACTTAGAGATTACCAGCACATTTGGAGCTGACTTTGCCCTCTATTTATACCCTTCTCCATTTAAAACTGGATGACCAATGAGATTGCTGCTTTTGTTTTAATGCTTTGAGCTGCTGGAATGAGATGGGTGGAGCATGTCAGATAATTAGCATAATTTTACGGAGCACACTCAAACTAATTACATCCACGAGGCATAAATACAGCAGACCTGCATGCTTCTCCTAGAGGCCTTCTCGCAGATAGTTATCTAAATTATTAGTCAGTGTGAACTTAAAAGTAAAGGTCAAACACAAGGGAAAACCCTGAGGGTGACGACTTCTGTGCAACAAGCGAGCATCAGAAGTGTTTTTTAGGAACGCTATCTTGTGTACTAGGGTATTTCTGTTTTTTCATTAAGTACTGTCTAATTTCAGGGAGTGATTCTGCATTTTCACGTGCTCACCAAAAGTGAAAATTGTTTGGCATGAATACCGAAAGTTCAGTCAAAATACAGGCAATAAGCATGAGCGATAAACATCCTGGTGTGCATAAGACTTCACTTTCACTATAACACTTCCTCATGATTCCTATTGACAACAGTAGCCTGTAAAGACGCATTAATCATTCTATAAAGTCTTTGAGGATAATATATTTGATTTAAGTGGTAAATCTTCAGCTGTTGTAGTTTGGATACAGAATGATGCAGATGTAATAATGGAAGCATGTTTATCATAGGTGAATGACGTGAACTTTGAAAACATGAGTAATGATGATGCTGTCAGGATTCTGCGAGAGATCGTCTCCAAACCTGGGTGAGAAATATTGCTATATCACAATTGCATAATAATAAGCAAATCAAAATGTCAAAATGCTCTATTTAACATTACTTCATGTATAAATTCCACTTTCCAGGCCAATAAGCCTTACAGTGGCCAAATGTTGGGACCCCTCTCCGAGAAGCTACTTCACGATCCCTAGAGGTACCAACTGTCTAAATTCTAGACATAAAAACAAGCTGCGATCGTAGTTCATGTTTGATTTCTGATGTTCTACATTTCTGTTTTCAGCCGAGCCGGTGAGACCTATTGATCCAGCAGCCTGGATCACACACACTACAGCACTTTCTGGGCCGTTCCCACATTATGGTATGATCCAAGTCAGGGTAACGTCTCATAAGAGCTTTTCTATTGGTAGAACGGCGGATTTATTGTGTTGTTTCTCCTTCACTTTACAGAGTTTGACGACCTACCGCTTTCAGTGTCAAAAACGGACATGGCAACTATAGTAAAGGTCATGCAGCTTCCAGATTCAGGCCTGGAGATCAGAGACCGAATGTGGTTGAAGATCACTATAGCCAATGCTGTCATTGGTTTGTGCTTCTTGTTTAGTGTTTTTTCTGTTGTTTAAAGGGTTTGAGGTAACTTTAGTGCATAACTTTAGCTATAATCATACTTTTCCAGTTCATTGATTGCATAAACAAAATTGCAAATGTTTTTCGAATGTGCATCCAGAAAGTATTTATAGTGCTTCACTTTTTCCACATTTATTTTTATAACACAGCCTATTACATCCAAAATGCATTACATTCATTGATTTCCTCAAAATTCTCCACACAATACCCCATCATCACAATGTGAAAAAAAGATTTTTTTGAAATTGTTGCTAATTTAATAAAAATAAAAAACCTGAAAAGTCACATGTACATAAGTATTCACAGCCTTTGCTCAATATATAGTTGATGCACCTTTGGCAGCAATTACAGTCTCAAGTCTTTTTGAATATGATGCCACAAGCTTGGCACACCTGTCTTTGGGAATTTTTGCCCATTCCTCTTTGCAGTACCTCTCAAGCTCCATCAGGTTGGATGGAAAGCGACGTTGTGCAGCCTTTTTCAGATCTCTCCAGAGATGTTAAATAGGATTTAGGTCTGGGCTCTGGCTGGGCCACTCAAGGACATTCACTGAGTTGTCGTGAAGCCACTTTATTGATATTTTGACATTGTGCTTTGGGTCATTGTCCTGCTGGAAGATGAACCGTCACCCCAGTCTGAGGTCAAGAGCACTCTAAAGCAGGTTTTCATTCAGGATGTTTCTGTACATTGCTGCATTCATCTTTCCCTCTATCCTGACTAGTCTTCCAGTTCCTGCAGCTGAAAAACATCCCCACAGCATGATGCTGCCACCACCTTGCTTCACTGTAGGGATGGTATTAGCCTGGTGATGAGCTGTGCCTGGTTTTCCCCAAACATAACGCCTGGCATTCACTCAAAAGATTCTTATCAAAGGCCACTGTGCTCATTGGAACTTTCAGAGCAGCAGAAATTTTTCTGTAACCTTCCCCAGGCTTGTGCCTCAAGACAATCCTGTCTCAGAGGTCTATAGACAATTCCTTTGTCTTCATGCTTGGTTCGTGCTTTGACATGCAATGTTAACCCTGGGACCTTATATAGACAGATGTATGCCTTTTCATATCCATCCATGTCCAATCAACTGACTTTTGGATAAACTCCAGTTAAGCTGCTGAAACATCTCAAGAATGATCAGTGGAAACAGAATGTTCCTGAGCTCAATTTAGAGCTTCACGGCAAAGGCAGTGAATACTTTACATGTGATTTTTCAGTTTTTTTATTAAATTTGCAACAATTTCAAAAACTCTTTTTTTCACATTGTCATAATGGGGTATTGTGTGTGGAATTTTGAGGAAATAAATGAATTTAATGCATTTTGGAATAAGGCTGTTACATAACAAAATGTAGAAAAAGTGCTACGAATACATTCCGGATGCACTGTACATGGTTTCTAATATGACTTATTTAAATATGAAAAGGAGGCATTACTTTTAAAACGCATTGATTATTGATGAAGTCAGGATACAAATTTGGGGTATTCAGGGTATTTTTATCACTCAGAAACCTATAAATCATAAAATATAGCGTAAATGATGGCAGAATGTTTCGTTTGGAGTGAAATTTTCTTTTGATTTTTTTTTTCTTATTGCACATGCTCTGTGTTGCAGGAGCTGATGTTGTTGACTGGTTGTTTTCTCGGGTGGAAGGATTCAAGGATCGCCGCGATGCCCGAAAATACGCCAGCAGTTTGTTGAAACACGGTTACCTGAGGCACACAGTCAATAAAATCACCTTCTCGGAGCAGTGCTACTACACTTTTGGAGATCTGTGCCAAAGTAAAGTCAACACACACTTTTTTTTCTTTTAAGTATTACATGCTCACCAAAGCTTTATTTATATGGTAAGAAATAAAACAAAAACAGTAATAAATCCAAATTTTATTTAAATGAGAAATAACTCAAACACTCAGAATGGTAAGTTTATATCTTGCAATTCAAACTGTCAGAATTGCAATGAGAAATAAAGAAAATTAATTATTAATTGGAGGATGTAAATTGACTTCTCTCTAAATTGTTTGTATGTCAAGTTTATATTTAAGAATTGTTGCATTTTCTTTAGATTATTTAATGAAATTATAGTTTAAATGAAAATTTGAATGTGAATGCTTTTAAAGAACTTTTAAAGAATGCTTTTTAAGTCCTTGTTTTCTTCCTTAAAATTGCACAAACGACTGACCACAAACTAAAAATGATGATTTTCTTTAAATAAACAACTACATTAATAATATTCCACTTTTATTTTCACAATTCTTGCTTTCTTTTCCTCAGAATTGTTCATTAAAGTGCAAGAAGTCAGAATTGAAAAACTGTAGAAAGTCTTTGTTCTTGCAGTTTTTAGTTTAAATCTCACAATTTTTATTTGGTTTCCAAATTACATCTCAAAATTTTTCAGTTGTCTTGCAATTCTGACTTTCCCCTCACTGTTTTACAAAAACAAAAACATAAAAAATTGAGATAAAATGTTGCACTTACCTTTATATTGTTTTATTTCAAAGCATCATTAATAATATTAAAAAAGAAAAACATCACACTCACCGTATAATGCAATCCAAACTCTTTTGTTTCAGACATGGCTTCTCTCAATCTGAATGAGGGATCCAGTGCTGGTGGCTCTGACCAGGATGGTCTTGCTCCTCTTCCTCCTCCAGGAACAAACCCGTGGCCCCTCGGTGGACAGCCTTACCCTTACCCTGGTTACCCCACCCCACCGCCAGGCTTTCCTCCTGGATATTCAGATCCCTGCCACAGTTTCCACAGCGGCAGCGCAGGCAGCCAGCAGAGCGAAGGTACAGTAAATGTGTGTGGGCATCTGTCTTCTTCATGTTATATCCCAGTGGGGACTTAAACTTAAATAAGGACTTGTGACCTTCTGAACCTAAATTGAGATCCCTGTTGGTAAACATGCTCGTAAATCACACAAAATGAAAGGTTTTGAAAAGGTAAAAATGCTAAATGTTTTCTGTGAGGGTTGGTTTTTGGGGTGGTATTGGGAGATAGAACCTACAGTCATTTAAGTATAACCATGATTTTGTCTATAGGAAGCCCCCACAAGGATAGCAAACCAGTGTGTGTGGGTCTGTACTTGTATAATTTTTTTTATTTTTTTATTTGAATTTTCAACCTTTAAAACGAGGAACACATACATTTTGGTATGTTCTCACTTTCTGACACCCTTTTAAAGTGTCAAGAAAACTTTCTATTTCAGCAGTGTTTTTTTTCGCACCCCCACCTGTGATAAGAGTGTGGAAAGAGGAAACCGACTGTATAAAAAGATAATTTCAGCACATAAAAACACATCGGCAATGTAAACACACACACACACACTGGTGATGCCAACAGCAGCAGGTAGCAGCAGTTCTGAATTTTATTATTTATTATTGTCTGTTACCAAATTTGTGGAGACTGTAAAATCCAAGTGAACTAGAACTAGGATTATTACATTATCAGTTTTTTTTGTTGTTGTTACTAATTATTGTTGAAACATTCATCACAATGTTTCACGATATTGGCCTAAGTTGCAAAAAAGGTTACTTTAACCGCTATAATAATAAAAAAATACTTATTTTACATATGTCCAGATAAAAAAATATATTCAACATTAAATTGCAATGGATCATAAAGTAAAATTTTTGACACCAAAATTTCATTATTGAAATTTTAAATGTCATTTAATGTCATTTAATTCACTTTCAGTGTTGCACCATTTAGTAGGGCCGAACATTCATTCATTCATTTTCTTTTCGGCTTAGTCCCTTTATTAATCCGGGGTCGCCACAGCGGAATGAACCGCCAACTTATCCAGCATTTGTTTTACGCAGCGGATGCCCTTCCAGCCACAACCCATCTCTGGGAAACATCCATACATTCTCATTAAAACAATATGGACAATTTGGATCACCCAATTCACCTATACCACATGTCTTTGGACTTATGGGGGAAACCGGAGCACCCGGAGGAAACCCACGCAACCACAGGGAGAACATGCAAACTCCACACAGAAAATGCCAACTGACTCAGCCGAGGCTCGAACCAGCAACCTTCTTGCTGTGAGGCGAATGTGCTACTCACTACGCCACCGTAGCGCCTAGGACGGAACACTCTGGTGAAAACAATGCTTGTTATAAATGTAATTTCCACACAAGTTAGTCAGTGTTCGTAATATTTCCACGTATGTCAGTACTTAGAAAAGGAGAATTTACAAGATCTTTCTCTCAATGTTGACAGTGAAGCTCAACAGAGATTCTTTCTCACAATGAAATTACACCTCATTCATTTCAGTGCGCTTTCTCATGAATGAATTTAGAGAAATGATCGTTATCATATGACGTATGCTTATTGTCCATTCGCAATGGCATCACCACCACTGCGGATTAACTCAAGCATCGTATTTCATGAAGTACCTTCAACTTTGCTTTTCAAAACAGACGATCAAATTCGCTCACCCAAAAAAACTATTTTTACTTGTTAAACCAGTGTGCCTTTATCTTTACATGTAAGAATGCGCTGATAAATAAAAGGGAAAATCCCTCTCAGCTTAATTCCGCAGTCGTAATCTTGAGCTTCCTCTGTCTTTTTCTTTTACTTTCGCATATGAAGTAACTACACAGAGTGACCTGTTCGATTTTTTTTTTTTTTTTTTTTTTACTGTGTGAAAGGTATTTTAGGGCATGAGATGGAATTTGTAACTGTAAAAAGGAAACTCATAGTGGGTTTTTTGTAAGTCTGTAGGATTACGATCTCATACTACAGTATGAGTTTTGCTTTCAGTAACCTAATGAACAAGGCAACCTGCCAGAATGACATCAGTGGCACAATTCTAGTAAACGATGTAAATATATTTTCATAAAGAGGGTTGAATGTTACGTTTTTCAGTTTCGACCCTTTAATTGGAAAATGATGATTGTCTCTTTTTAAATGATTTAACCTTCAGTTGTTAATCATGTAACCTTGCATGTTTACAAAGCAAACAAAGAGTGATTCACTGCACCCTTGCTGAAATTGAAATCAAAACACATCATATGTTCGACATATTTTTGGTTTAAGGGCATTTAGTTCTGATGGAAGGCTAAATTTAAATGTATAGCATGCAATACATAGTTGAAATGGAAATGATATGCAAATTAAAGCACCCAAAGATGCATTAGATTAAATAAAAGTCTGTTTATTAACAGTTGCCGTAGCTTCTGATTTATGGGTGTTTTCTGTGTATTTATGCGTTGTAGTACTTCATCTCTTCTCCATCAAGTTTTAATGTTAAAAGGTTTAACAAAGGTTTTTATTGACGTTTTTAGTAGTTTAAAATATTGTCTGGTTTCGTTCTTTTAAATTGCTGTTCAAAAATTAGGTAATGAGCTAAGTTTTTTGTTTTATTTTTTTAAGATTACTAAAAAAAGTCAAAATATGATACTCCGTTAAACTAAGCAGTTGTATTTTCATCATCAAAAGTTAAAGCAGAGATTGTAATGCAATTTGAAAGCACAATGTACACACACACACACACACACCAAAACCACCCAAAAATCAGATTGTGGAAAGTGTGCAATCATACAAATACCTTGGCACAATTATTGACTCTAAACTTTCCTTTGATGAGAATTGTGCAGCAGTGTGCAAAAAGGGGCACCAGCGACTATTTTGTTTGAGAAAGTTGAATAATTTCCACATTGATAAACACATGATGATCCTATTTTACCATGCCTTTCTTGAATCCGTTTTATCTTTTGCGCTGGTTTCATGGTTTGGGAATCTGTCTGTCAAGAATAAAAACTCTCTAAATCCAATAGTTAAGTGGTCCAGTAAGCTGACCGGGGGGTCACTAGCTAATCTAGAGGCTGTGTACACCAGGCAGCTAAAGAGAATCACAAATTCAATTTTAAGTGACACTGCTCATCCCCTACACTCAGAGTTTCAGCTCCTTCCTTCTGGTCGCAGGTTTCTGGTTTTAGGCTGTAGAACGAAACGATACAAAAATAGTTTCATACCAGCAGCCATTAGACATTTAAATAAGGTATAGATTAAAGCAGAGGTAGTGCAGTGACTTGTATATTTTAGAAGACATTCATTTGGGGGGAGGAGGGATGGACACATGAAGTGTTTTGTCTATTTTTCTCTGTTGATATGTTTGTTTTTATGTTTTAATGCTCTTTTGTGGTTGTTATTATGTGAGCTTTTTGTATAGCACTGTTACGAGATGAGGACTCTGGACTGCAAACCAAATCTACCTTCGGGTATAAATAAAGTAACCTAACCTAACCTAACCTAACCCATGAATCATGAGCTATGGAAATTTGTTAATGAACTGGTATTTTTGCATTTTTAATGGGTATTTTCCACCCAATAGCAGGATACATTTTTTATTATTCTTTTTAAATCGACCACCAAAGGAGCACAATGCCTTTTAAAGCTGAGATATCAATTTATAAATACTTTGAGTTATTACAAATATAATTATAACCTTTCAAACATTTAGTAATGATATAGAGGAATATAAAATTATATAAAGATATTTATAGTATAATTCATTTGAATTTAAACTCGCCACATTTTTGGGAAGAGAGACATACTTTAAACAATAATATTTGTTGATTTTGTAATAGACGTAAAATTATTTCTCAAGAAATCGGTTTTAACATCTGTTTTTCTGATATTAGCCCATAATAACACTTTACCATGAGTAGTCACTAAATTCGACCAATCTCATGAACTTACTGCAATTTGATGACGTAAAACGTGCAAGGACCAGGGTGTAGGCTTGCCAAACTTGAGGCTTTAGACAAAAATACCATCAAAATGAACAAAAGTCCCTCACATTCTTGAGTCAAACCAAAAATGCCCCTTCACAGCTGAACCAACCTATTACCGATATCATGATTAAAGCCGAATGTGAAAGTGAATTAAAATTGTCAATTTAGATTCAGCACCCTTATTATTAATCACATTCTGCCCATCAGATATTAGGCATATACATATATTGCGATCGTGATTTTCGAAAGTATTACATCACTTTGTAAACATTTATTATTACCATTTGATGAGGCTCCACATCAGGGGCGCCGCTAGCAATTTTGGGCCCCGTCAAAAAATATGAGGATGGGCCCCCTACTACCAAGTTAGCTTTCCAAACTCTTTGTCTGCAATGTAGTTATACTGACCTTTGCATTTTATTATTGATTTTGTTAACTACTTATCAGAATTTAGTAAGACAACGGCCATGACTGTAGCTAGCAGATGATTTATTGTTCAAATGTAAATGTAGTACAAAAAAAGGACAGTAATCAAATATTCACTGAATATTTTACATTTCTAAACACACAAAACACTAATGTGTCACTATTTAAATAACTGTACTGCAATAGTGTCTCATACAATGTGCAATACACTGGAACAGTGACAAAAATCAATAAGACACTAAATTATATTACAATAGATCCCATAAATACGCCGAGACCCATAAATGATGCTGAGTGCATCATCCGGGTCATTAAAGTGCACTTATTATTATTTCTAATAAATTGTTTTACTTGTAATTTAGAGATACATTCATAATTTATATTACATTATAGTACTGTTATTAATTATAAAGCAGTTCTCTGTGGGCCCCTAGAGTGCATGGGCCCTTAGAATCATCCTAACTTTCCCCCCTTAGCGGCGCCCCTGCTCCCCATACAGTCTGATATAGCACTTTGACCCGGAAGCCCCTTCGCGTGACATCACACTTAACAAGCAAATAGTAAAACATGCCCTTTTTTCCCTAAATGGTTACATTAGTCGAGTTTGTTATATATATTTTCATTAAAGTGCAAACCAATGTACAAAACAATGTAAACTTGTGCTTGTGTAAGTGCTTCACTTACCCTTCAAAGAAGATTTTTAGCTAGTGGTCAACCCAAAGGCTATCTGTTTATGTGTTAGTTTGCCAGGGCTGATTCGTTCACTTTATAATTCCACAATGTATCATCTGAAGCTATGAGTATCATTTTTTTTAAAATATAATTATGTTTATTGGATTTTTACAACAATACAGACATAAAAACATCTTCAAATGATACATAAAGGAAAGGAAGACAAAACAACAAAGGGAAAAAAAAGAAGCTCAGATTACATATAAAACAGGACTACTCCACATAAAACAGATCAGAAGAAGGGTTAAAAACGTTGCTTATTTTTCAGATAATAATACAGTTACAATATTCCTTTTAGCATGATAGGGCAAAGACCAGGTTCCAAACAATCCAAATATGGAGTCCAAACTTTGAAAAAATGTTCAGTTTTTTTTATATAAAACATGGGTAAGATGTTCCAGGGGAATTAAATGAACTCAAAAATGATCTTGTGCCAATCTTTAAGTGATGGAGATTTATCACTAATCCAATTAAGTCAAATATTTTTTTCTGGCGGCAAAGGTTAATATATTATACAATTTCTTATTAGCTGATAAAGAAATGCATCCATTAGGTATACCCAAAATCTACGAAACTGGGTCAAAATCCAATGGCATGTTAAAGATCTTTTCCATTTCCCCAGTACCAAATGAGTATCATTTCGATTTTACTTTACTATGTTCTTTTTACTCTCAAAGTACTGGTAGCTGCTGACATGCATTTTATAAATCTCCAAGGACCGTAAATTGATAAATAAATCATCTTTAATGTTCTACCACCTAAATCTTGAATGGGCCAAATGTTTTTGGTTAAGCATCCCTTTAATGACTACAAAAAAGCTTAACGCATAGTAACATCACAATGTTGAGTTTATTTATTAGATAAACTTATATAATGGCTTATTTTATTTTTTCCTGATGTGTGAAAGCGTGTGGTACATTAGAAATGATTAGGTGACATCATAAATTCTCTCTATTCCCTCTGTTTTTGCTTGCCGCCTGTAGACTGAATGGGATTTTCATCTAGGTAAGAAAAACGAGTACCTTTACATAAACTCCCACTCGCACAACCTGATTTTATCAGTGTTTTTTTTTTTCATATCACATGGCATATGATTCATTGGGATGGCCCTTGTTACTCCCATGCTGTGTTTTTGTTTGCGTTTCGTGTGGGCATGTGGAATCCTTGAACTTTATTGTGAATGTGAGCCAGACCTATTCTCTTTATATAAAAAAGTATTATGCAATACACTTTCCTTTACTTGCCACTGCCTGAATCAAAAAGAAATATGTTCCTGATGCTGTATGACGTGAGCTGTGGCTTATCAAATCGTAGGAGTAATGAACTCGCTGGAATGGTCAAATATTTTTCCACACATGTCATTCTGACTTACTCTCAAGCTTAGCATAGTTTAAAGGGCACTGACGCACGATCACAACATAGTGGGATAGTTCGCCTAGACATGAAAATTCTGTCATCATTTACTCATCCTTTACTTGTTTCAGGCCTTTAGGAGTTTCGTTCTTCTATTGAATCCAAAAGAAGATTTTGAAGCAAAATGAAAACATGTAACCATTGGCTGCCATAGTTGGAAAAACAAATACTGTGAAGAAAGTCAAAAACCTGTAACCATTGACTTCCAAAGTAACTCATAAAGGTTTGGATTCACTTGACCGTGAGTAAATAGTGAATAATTTTCCTTTTTGGGTGAACTATCCCTTTACCCTTTACTTATTTTACCTTGTGTTGACCAAGTTAAACACACATAAATGACTACAAGTGACTGCTCACTAGCACAGGCATTCTGTGTCTGCATAAATGGAAATAAATCTCTGTATCAACGGTTAAGTCTGTATTTCTGATATAAATAAGGGCTACAGATATAAAGTGGAGATCGAAATGAAAGGGCTATCGACAATTCCCTAAATTTTGAAGTCACTGCTTAATCCTATTAAAGTTATCCTAACAGGAGACAAAAAGGAAAATTTTTATGTGTGTTTCATAATCAGATGAAAGCAAAATGATCGGCCCTCCTGTCAAATTTTTATTCTTTTTAAAAATATTTTCCAAATGATGTTTAACAGAGCCAGGAAATTTTCACAGTATTACCTATTGTATGTTTTCTTCTGGACAAAGTCATTTCAAGTTATTTATTTTAGTTTGCCTGGAATAAAGTAGTTTTTAAGGATTAACATTTTTAAGAGTATTTCAAGGTCAATATTATTACCCCCCCTAAGAATATTTTTAGATTCTTATCATTCAATGACTTGCATAATTACTAATTAACTTAACTTATAGGTGCAGTAGGTGATCCGGCTAAATGCTAACCGGTTAGCATTATAGCTATGGAACACAATTCCTCTCCTGCAGTCCAAAGGCACACCTCCTGATATCATGAACACACACATTAAAGATGGCAGAGGCCCACTAGATCATGTCATTCGCCAGTTAGAAAACTTTATAGTACTTTATAATACTACAATTCCCAATGAAAAACTGTATTATATTTGGCATTTTTTCAGTTGTATAGTTAGCAAGCAAAACTTGTCATAATGTGCAATATTCTATGCATGCAAGGATTGCTGTCTCACTCGCTCAAAAGTAACTATTGTATGCTCAGTGGTTGGCCGGTGTGGAGCAGGAATTACACTTACTACTAAGCCATACTTACATGCTATTTCAGACTGAATATTAGATTTACTTTAATCATTTCTATTGGAATGTGAAGAGACTTTCAATCAGCACAACAAAAATGTTTCTGAAGACAATCACCTACTGCACCTTTAACCCAATTAACCTACTTAAGCCTTTAATTTGCCCTTTAATTAGCTATTACACATGTGTGCCAAAATAACCTTTCCGTTAAACAGCACTTTTTAAGAATTCAAATTTCACAGGAGAGCTAATAATTTTGCCTTCATATGTAGTGTACATACATTACTTACTTTCTCAAGCACAGCAAACAGCTATTTGAAAAAGAAGATATGGAGCACACATACAGATTTAACTGTGGGCTAAAATGTTTTAAGCTTGTCCACTTCAACCATTTCCAGCGGGAAAAAATGGGGAAATCAAGCAACTAACCAAATCACAGCTGTTAACGCCATAAATGGCTGTCATATGGTCAAATGTCATATGGTTAGCATACGGTTTTACGTTTACTCTTAAAGGAAGCCAACTTTATCAGTTAGAATTTATATGACATTTCAGCCATTATCCAGACATTTGTTTCCTAATTGACATGGCTTTTTCACTTGCCTCGTTTGTTACTGGAGCACCACTCCAGCATAAGCTTTTAAAGGAAGACTATTTTTATTTATTAATTTTTTTGGAAAATAGACTCATTTCACAACTCTTACAATTTTACAACGAGACAGTTCATTTTACCATTGTTGAACCCATTCAGTTGCTTTCCACACATGGCAGGAGCATTTTTAACATAAATAATTGAATTGGATTAGACCATTAGCATCTCGCTCAAAAATTTCAAAAAAAAAATTGCTGGTTAAATTTTGCTAATTAAAGCTTTACACTTTCATCATGTTATAAGACTGATGGGAAATGAAAGGTTGCTATTTTCTAGGTCAGTAGTGCTAGGAACTATACTCTCATTCTGGTGTAATGATCAAGGAACTTTTCATTTTCCACTGGTCGTAGTGCAGTGTAAAAATGCTGGGTTCCACATGATTGATTTGAGTTGGGACAACATGAAGTATCAAGTTAACATATTAGGTTTAACAAAACTAAGTGGCTTGAACATAAAACAATTAAGTTGTTTTCGGCTCATTTTAAATAAGTAGTTTGAACAAACAGCAAATGTTTTTGAGTGTAGTTAAATAAGGGTGACACCTTAAATAGTAAAATTATCAACACTCTTTTTTTGAAAGTTTTGAGGGTGATGCTAATGGTCTAATCTGATTCAATGATTTATGCTAAGCTAATCAAAAAGTCCTGGACCGGAGATTGGCTAAATAGATTCCAAAATAGTAAAAGTGGAGTGTTCCTTTTAGAACAACAACCAAAAAATAACACTACTCTTCAATCGATCACATTTCTTTTTCTCTGCAGGCAGCAGAAGCAGTGGCTCGAACCCCAGCGCTGGCAAAGGACGCAGAGCCTCGCCCCGAGAGAAGGAACACAAGGCACACTGCTGTGGGGGCAGCGAATCAGAACTGGTCACATGGGTCGCAAGAAGGGGTGAAAGAGCACCCAGTCAGCTGAGCCATCAAAGCCACAACCGCTCGGCTGCCAGTCAGTCCCAATCTGCATACAGTCACGGGCAGTGCCACCTCATCCCACAGCACAGCCTCAGCTTAAGCTACAGCCACGCTCCATTCATTCAGCCCAGTCATCTGTCCTGCGCCCACAGCGAGAGGAGTCATGGCTCTTCTTATGGCCCGCCGGGTTTACCCCCTCCCTACTGCCTTGCGCATCTCGCCCCCAAAACAGCCACGGGCAACAGCAACAGCCCGCCCGGAGCTCCTCCGGTTCGGGAGATTGGAAACGTCCCGCCAGAACTCACAGCTAGTCGGCAGTCTTTTCAGCACGCTATGGGCAATCCTTGTGAGTTCTTTGTGGATATTATGTGACAGGAGAGAGTGCCTTCAACAGTTCACTTCATGAGGTTTTGCTACTGACGATCCGATGCCTGCACTGAGAATGTACAAACTGACACATGCACAAACGTAAAGGGAGAGTTCACCTAATGCTGGATATTCTGTCGTTTACTTTAAATTTATTTGGTGGAACAGGAAAATCTGGTAAGCTGACTACCGTTAAATAAAATATGAAATTATTTTCGGTAATTTAAATAAAACTCATGTAAAATATATGAAAAAAAGAGTGTTGAAATATTTCTAAAATATTTCAAAAATTATAGATTAGGATGACTACAAAATGACTAATTTAAATAATGACTAATTTAAATAAAACTCAAATAAAATATTCACCTTATCCTCTGTGTACAAGTGGTTGCAGCCATTGGAATCTTTTTTCATTCACTTCCATTCATTTTTAGATGTTAAAAACAGCTCGTTTTGCTGCTTGATGTTGCAAACTGATATTTTCTTATTATATTATTCTACTTTGTCTGTAAAGTCATGCAAGCGCTTGTTTGTAGAGCGAGTAGTTTGACTGTTTTCTGCCGTTCGTTATTCCTAGTCATTTCTCTCATAGGCGACTGAATCACAAGTTCTAAAACGATCACAAAAACATGCACACTTCTTCATTGAAGAATAAGGAAACTTATTTTTTTTAAATGGCACATAAGAAGCACATATAATTGCAACATTTTTAACAACAAATTGAAATGAAAGCTTACAAAAATATTCATTTTAGTATATAAATAATACTTAAATGCAATCATTTATCTGTTTTTTTTTTAATCACACAAAAAAGCACACACACTTACTATTCAATCGGACACTTTAATTGATAATGATTTCATTTAAATTATTGCATTGACAGCTCCCATCAATACATTTAAGTCAAGTCAAGCTTTATTATTATTCCGCTACACATGTGGACATACAGAGGAACGAAATGTTGTCTCTTGCAGGACAACTGCGCTACATAAGTAAATCATAAATACAAACAACACTGGACATAAGAGCTATTTTAAACACCTATGCATAACTGACATAGACTATAAGATAACTATACACATAAGACAGGCTATACATAAGTAATACATAGGTATTTATGTCTTACATTTACAAAATAATTCTAAAAGTGATAAACTATGGCTTTTACATGGAATTTATGCAACCATTTTCAAATTAATAAATGACACTAGAAGTGCATCCAATTGCTAAACTAATTTATTTATTTAATTACAAAATTATATACTGAGAAAGTTTTTTTTTAAACCTATTTAATACAACGCTGAATATTCAGTTAATTGCCATCAAATGAATGTGGATAGGCTGTCAAGCTTATTAAATGATTAACAAAATAATTTACTGTATTGAACAGCCCAGGCGATGTTCATTTTACTTCTATGATTTATGACTTTGATCTTTTTTAATATATTGGAGCTTAACAGCCGCAGTCAACACTCGAAATTCTTGTACAAGTGACAAAAAACTTGCCAGAATATTATTTAAAATATGAACTTTTCTTGTTCAACAGAAGTGTGTGAGCATTTGGAACTTGAGAGCGAGCAAATGACGACAGAATGTTCATTTTTAGGTCTGCTCTTCCTTTAATGTCCATCCGATGTTATTTAGATCAGCGAAGAACACTAAAAAAAAGCACAACCGCAGAGCTAATTCAGACTCTGTCATAAAAACACAGCAGTAGCAGCACAAGATAACACAACTACTAAGCTTCAATCAGGAAACTCGAAGTATCAGATTGTCTGCTTCTTATACTCGGCTGCTTTGCACTTTGCACAAGTTACAAGCTAGACGCAACAGCTCATTACAAAGTCCAAACTCTGACATATATATCCGATTGCATTTGACTTCATAACCCTGACGACAATCAGACTTTATTACAACTGACATCCCTAAACATTGCTGAATGTATGTCTTGTAAGGCTACAACTCTGCTAACTCTGTCATTAGTATGTTAAAGGAACACTCTTAGCTTAGCTTAGCATAAATCACTGAATTGGTTTAAACCAGGGGTGTCCAAACTCGGTCCTGGAGGGCCGGTGTCCTGCAAAGTTTAGTTCCAACACCAATCAGACACATCTGGGCTAGCTAATCAAGCTCTTACTAGGCTTTCTAGAAACATTCTTGCAGGTTTGTTGAGTCAAGTTGGAGCTAAAATCTGCAGGACACCGGTACCTCCAGGACCGAGTTTGGACATGCCTGGTTTAGACCATTAGCATCTCGCTCAAATATAAAAAATAAAAAAAAGTGATATGTTTTTGAGAATTTCCCCTTTTTAAAGCGTAACTATTCTGTCTTTCTGACAGAATATTAAAAGTTTCTATTGTCTAGGTCGATGTGGCTAGGAATTATACTCTCAATTTGGCGTATTGATCAAGGAAACATGGCTGCAGCAAGCACTGTGTTATTACTCCTGAAAATAGTGCCCAGTTTAGTAACTTGCTAACAGTGCCATATAAAATCATTGCCTTCTGCAGCCATGTTTATGTTGGACATAACACAAATCAAATCTTCTTTTTTAATTTTTTGTGAAAGATTCTAATGGTCTAATCCGATGTAATGATCTATGCTAAGCTAAGCTAAGCTAAGCTAAAAGTGCTCCTGCCAGATACGGAGATCGACTGAATGGATTTAAAACAGCTAAAATTGAACTGTTAACTCTAGAGGAGCTGTAAAAGTTGAGTGTTCCTTTAGCCTATTGTTGAGTAATGTTAATGTTAGACTCATGGTTGCCAAATGTACATGATACATTTTTGACTATAACAGGTGCTTTTCTTGGAGTCTGTGAACTGACTGTTCAAACATCACCAGTTGTCTTAGTATTGACCACTGTATTACAAACATCACTGTACAGTTAATGCAGTAGAAAGTATTGAAGTTGTTATGATACTAAAACAGGCAGATGGGATACCCAAATTCCCAGTTATTGAGTGGACTAAAATCTTTTCTTTTTTTTTTTGATGGAGGAAAGGACATGGTGTCTGTTATGGTCATGTTTACTGGTAAAGCAGTGAGGTGGTGTTTGAGAACATGCGTTCGTAATGTTTTATTTTTTATATTATTCCATGAACTCATCTATCTGCCTGAGTCAAACCAGAAATGAGTTAGCTTTCTTTTTTTGGTCAAGCACTTTGGACTGAATCTTCTGGGCCCTTTAGAATGACAACACTGATTGCAGTGAAAGCTGTTTGCTTTATTGTTTCTTGACAAAAGAGGAATAATAAATTGTAAATATGATGACATATATATATTATATAAATATATATATTGAACAGAGGAAATAAAATTTATGTATGAAGAAGTGGCCAGACATTTTGTCTACGTGTTTTTTTTTTTTTAATTCTTTAAAATAAACAACGCATATTAAGTAATCTTATCTTAGTCCACTGCACCATCAAGTCACTAGGAATTTCCAGAAAGCCTTAGGGTGGTGATATCAGCTTCAGTATCTGGTGTTTTATCAGTATGATTTATGCACTAGATTACTATTAAAAACCAGATACTTTTTTTAGTCTACTCATTTTTTTTTTTTTAAGTGTACATATCTGTATTTTGAAACCTGTGAGAACATTTTTATTCTCTGAAGCGTAGTTCCTGATAGTGGAGAAATGTCAGTTTTTTTCTTTCTTTTTTTTTTAACATAGAACCAAATGATTAGATATGTTTATCTCAAAACTAGACTTCATGCCAAATGTTGAAATGTTTTGAAACTCAAATGTGTTCTGAATGACTGGTATAATGTAGAAACTGAACATATTTTTGAAGTCAGGTTTTTTTTTTTAAACACCTAATGCAACAAATGTTGTGTGTGAACAAATATACTTATTCAATTCTATATTTTCATATTTGTTGAAGATAATATTAATGTTTGTTATGTTTATGGAGTCCACTAATTTTAAATGTTTGAAATATTTTTTAAGTACATGTCTCTGTCTTTATATTTATTATGGCATGAGGTATTTTATAACTGCAACGTATTTTTTGTCTAAATCATACAAAAATCATGAATCATTTAAATTGCATTGCTGAGCAACAGTGTGTGTAAATGCATATGGTTCACTTGTAAGACACTCGTGTGTATATAAATTTCACTTAAGGCATTAAATATACATTCACCGGCCACTTTATTAGATACACCTGTCCAACTGCTTGCCAGAATTTGGCATCAACAGCATGAAAAGATGGATCCAGCCTGTCTTATATCAACGATTCAGGCTGGTGGTGGTGGTGTAATGCTGTGGGGGATATTTTCTTGGCATACTTTGGGTCCATTAACACCAATTGAGCATTATGTCAATACCACAGCCACAGTATTGTTGCTGACCATGTCCATCTCTTTATGACAACAGTCTACCCATCTTCTGATGGCTACTTCCAGCAGTCACTAAGCGTGAATCATCTCAGACTGGTTTCTTGAAAATGACATTGAGTTTACTCAAATTGTCTCCACAGTCATCAGAACTTAACCAATGGAGTACCTTTGGGATTTGGTGGGATGGGAGATTTGCATTATGGATGTGCAGCCAACAAATCTGCAGCAACAGCATGATGCTATCATGTCAATATGGACCAAAATCTCTGAGGAATGTTTCCAGTACATTGCTGAATCTATGCCATGAAGGATTAAGGCAGTTTTGAAACCAAAAGACCAGTAGTAGTAAGGTGTACCTAATAAAGTGGCCGGTGAGTGTATGTAACAATTCTTGACTAATAAGCATGTAGGCTATTAGTATGTAATCAGTATTATACATTGTAAAACGTTTCACATTGGTTAAATTGACAAACTCAAGTTCAGCTGCCTTGAAAATGTCAACTTGTGCTTTAAACATGCAAGTCAAGATTCTTTGTTTCAACTTAAGGTGTTGAGTTTCACAATATATTTAAGTAAAACTCAACATCTTGAGTTGAAACAAAGAATCTCTCTAAGTTGAGTTGCCTCACATTTTTGAGGCAGCTGGTGAACTTGAGTTTGTTTTTGTCAAGTTTAACCAATGTGAAATGTTTTGCAGTGTATTAACCTTTCATATGGCACTCGTTTTACAGTGTATTAACCTTTTATATGGCACTCGTTCAACAACTCATTCATTCATTTTCGTCTGCTTTTCCGGGGCCGGGTCACAGGGACAGCAGTCTTAGGAGAGAACCCCTCCTCAGAAGAAAAACTTTTCTCTCCCAAGTCACCCTCTTCAGCTCCTACGGGGGGATCCTGAGGCGTTCCCAGGCCAGCCAAGAGACATACTCCCAGTCTAGAGTGTCCTGGGTCTTCCCTGAGGCCTCCTCCTGGTGGGACATGCCTGGAACACCTCCCTAGTACGGCTGTGCAATATGTACAAAATAATGATATTACGATTTTATTTGTGACATGCATACATTCTAAATGTATTCAGTGCACAAGAACTGCATAACAAAACATTTCACAAAGAAATAACGTCGTATTAAGTTTGATAGATAAAACTGTAGTAAAATTGGCTTTAAAACGGACAACATAAAATAAGATGAACTAACCTCAACTCTAGTTAAACACACACTGTACACAGTAGTACTAAATGCTTGATTAACAAAACTGTAATAAATTGTCTTAAAAACAGACAACATGAAAAAAATAAGGATAAACTAACCTCAATTCCAGACAGAACAATAAAAAAAAAACTAACGTAAATCAAAACCACCTATTCGGTTCTCCCGCTTAACTTCATCGTGTGCGGAGTGAGCTCTGATTGGTTAACATATTTCTCCCCCTCAGCTTAGCTGTAATTACCCGGTGTGCTGCGTCAGCTCTGATTGGTTAACATATTAAAATCATGCACACAAGAACGTGAGCAAAACTCTAAATAAATTAATAGATAAAATTGCAGCATTAAGCCATTTAGAAATTGCATGTGCTTAAATTGTGATTTTTTTGCGATTGCGATTATTTGCACAGCCCTACAAGGCAGGCACCCATGGCATCCGAAACAGATGCCCGAGCCACCTCAGTTGACTTCTCTCGATGTGGAGTAAAACTCCAAGCTCCTCTGCTGTTGTTCATCAGAAAAATCCTGCAGTTTTACAAGAGTTTATTACAAGTTTTTTTTAAACCTTTCTGACTTAAAAAAAATTAAAACAAACAAACACAAAAAAAACAAACATATTTTTACTGTCACCCCATAAATGGTTAAAGATTTTATATGTTTAATATGCATGCATTCTAACAGAAATATAATACTTTTTTTTAATAACTCATACAATTTTATTCCACAACATTGTCATGATTGTTATGTTTATGGAGTACACTATATATTACAGGTAGGCATTTTTGCTATTTTATACACATACGCTAAAAAGTGATATCTATAAATGTGCTACATATGCTAAACATGCCTAGTATGCCTCATCAACCATGGACTTTTTAAAAAAAATGCAATATCAAAAAGTCTGAGACATAACATTTACTGGCATTAAGCAGTGGTTTCCCTGCTACGTGCATTACTGTGTCGACTTAAACTCTGACACACGGTGGCGGATTCGCGGTATGAGGAAGTGACGCATCTTCTGTTGCTTTTAAAGCGCCTCAAGTGTGTGTGTGTGTGTGTGTGTGTGTTTTCACAGGAAGCAAACAAAATTGCTTACAAATTTAAAGGAAGCGTTGAGTGGAAAGAACAGATGCTGATGGTGATATTAGCCATGCTATGTGATACACAAAGATGTTTATCACTGAGTCTTTAGCCACGTGTGTGAGCTGAGGCTGGTGTTTTTTTTTCTGGCCATTTCTAATGACGTCGCGAACATCTTGTAGTAAGTTGCAAATGACAGTTCATGTGGGCAGACAGCGTCGTATATAACGTTCTAGTAAAAAGGTCAGCGTGGGAATGTGTGATGTAATGTAGGAGGATGAGGTATAATACTGGCTCACTTTATTATTGGTAATGTACATTAAGTAATACGATTTTAATTACTGAACTTAGCAGAATTTCTATACGACGAGACGTCATCACTTTTGATGAAGCACGAATCATCTCTTTTGTTATTGGAAACAGAAATTAGTTAATGTTTATAAGAAATGCTTTACTTAAAGCAATATATGACCCAGAGAATAATTTATACACACTGTTTACTCACTATCAAGTGGTTCCAAACCTTTAAGTTCTGTATTTTTTAAAATCAATTTTAAGGAAAGCTGGAAACTGGAGGAAAAACAGTCTTTTCTGTTCAGTGGAACAAAGAAAGTCAAACAGGTTTATAACAAGTAGATGACGATGACAGAATTTTAAGTTTTGGGCAGATTATCTCTTTAAGGGTTCCTTTGGCACAATGGTTGGCTAAGTGGTAGAAAATCATATCGCTGAAATAAAACGACGTTACTTTGTGCTCTGTTTGAAAGACATTATTTAGGATATAATTAAGATAAATGGGAAAGAATGGTTCCAAATGTTTAAGATTTTCCTTTTCTGTTGAACACATAAGCAGATATTTTGAAGAATGTAAGCATTGTCTTCCATAGTAGAAAAACCAACAACAAATGTAGTGGGTTTGGGGTTAGTTGTGAGTTGATGGACATGTTCGATTCAATTCATCTTTGTTTCTGTAGCACTTTTACAATGTAGATTGTGTCAAAGCAGCTTAACACAGAAGTTTGAGTAAATTGAAACTGTGTCCATCGATTTTTCTGAGTTGAAGTTCAGTTCAGTTTGGTTTAATTTTCACTGCTGAAAGTCCAAACACTGAAGAGCAAATCCATCCATGTGCAGCAAGACAAGCAAGCCAGTGGTGACAGTGGCAAGGAACAAAACCACCAATTGATGAAACTGAAGGAAAAAACCTTGAGAGAAACCAGGCTCAGTTGGGCACGACCATTTCTCCTCTGGCAAAACTTTGCGCAGAGCTGCAGTCTATGTGCCACATTACTTTCACCCAAATTAGTTAAACGGAGTTTGTTGTGAAATCTGTGGATACGGCAGATTTGTTTGTATAAGTTTATTTGGCATCAAGGCCATTTTGCTGGAACTGTATGTTCCTTCCTGCAGCTTTCTTTTCTCCTTTCACATGACTGATTGTTTCCTGGTATGTTAGTCAACTTATTAGGTGTATAAAGCAGAATGTGGTGTTTTTGAACACAGATGTTTGTTTTGTTGAATTAACAGACGGAGTCACGGTCACTGATTTTTTTATTTTAAATTTTTTGCTGTTTATTTTGTTTCATTGGTGTATTTTTGAATTAAGGCCCCGTTTACACTAATGCGTTTTTATTTTAAAACGCATAAGTATTGCTACAGTTACGCCATCCGTCCACACTACGCCGGAGTTTTCGAGCCCCGAAAACGGGGGAATGGAATGGATGGGGTAAACGGAGACATTTGAAAACGGAGGCGTGGGTGCTGAGATTCGCTACTCGATTGGGGTTTTTGGGTCATTGCATAACCTTCCCTTATTCGTCAAGTTCCTATCACTTGGCTATAATACCACTGGAAGACGGTAGACCAGCCTTCACTGTAAACAACATGGACAGAAATGGGAGCGTTGTTTGCACTATTGTCCGTTTTAGGTGCTATTGTGCAGTTAAACTCTGCCTTTTTTTTTACTACAACAGCTGCATATATTCGCAAGAGGCGAGCTATTGTTCGAGCACTCGCTAATGGCTCGCGTTTCAAGCTGCGTAAGCCCTATTTAGAACACCGGTTTTGGATTAGCGTTTGTTGACTAACAATAACCAAATGCCGAGCGAGACACATGGTTCCTGTTTATACTTGAACGCGCATGCTCAGAGTGCGCAAACGGTTATGTGATATACGTTTTTGGTGGAGTAGTGTAGATGGGATATGTTCAGAAACGCTGGGTGAAACGCTGGTGTGGACGCAGATCGTTTTCATGCTAAAACGCCGTTTTAAAACGGGGCCTAAGAGGACTGTTTCAATCCTCCTGTAGTCATTTTCTCTTTTTTTTTTTAATTATTTGGATCTCGTACCTGAAAACCGTTTCTTTTTTTTCTTTTGAATTTTTCATATTTTTTAAAACTGAAAGAAATTAAGGAGACCATGTACTGCACCAATGGCTACATTTATTCAGTTGAATTACCTGAGCTGGTTTAGTGCACCTATTGGGGGTTTATACTGGCCCGGTTACCTAAACAACACAGAAGCCAATGGTAACAGGTACAGAAACTGTTAAAGGTTTGAAACAAGGGTGAGTAAATTATGACAGAATTTTCATTTTTGTGTGAACGATCCCTTTAAGTGCTGAGCTTTCAGCAGAAAAGATGTGGTCAGGAGGACCATTCCCCACTGGATTTGTGCAATACCTCTGGGATCACTTTCTGAGCTCAGGCTTCTGGAGGAGATGCACTCTCAAAAAAGTGAGGGAGTAGGATGGAGCACAGCCAGTCGTGTATGTGTGTCAAAGTCTTAACCTGGATAAAAGCTGCAACCAGTAGCAGTGCAGAGAGATAACGAGACGTGTGACGTGATTTGATTACACATGATGGAAGTTCAGCCAGAAGAGCACTGAACAGTCAAGCTTAGATGTGGTTTTTGAAAGTCAGCTAGACAACAAAGATTGCCACAAGATTCCTGCATGAACTTTATCTTTGTAACTTGTTGAGGGTGTTTGATTACGCATTTCTTGACAAAACTAATGTTGTCTTTGAATGTGAAGACAAAAACATCAGATGAATGGTGACCCTCCCTTAATCCTTAAAGCTGTGGTGTGTATGATCATTAGAGTCTGTCTTGACCTGCAAGGACATCCTCCCAAAATGAGTATAAAACTAAGGTTTAGCTACTGTATTTTAAATTGGGTGACTGAAACCATCACACAGCAAGTATTCCACGAAGAATTTTGGCTTAAAGTTGTCACTGGGTCATTCAATTCAATTCAATTCATCTTTATTTGTATAGCGCTTTTACAATGTATATTGTGTCAAAGCAGCTTCACATGCATTATAAAAAATTGAAACAGTGTCAGTCCAGTTTTTAGTGTTGAAGTTCAGTTTAGTTCAATTCAGCGTGGTTTAATATTCACTGCTGAGAGTCCAAACACTGAAGATTAATCCATCGATGTGCAGCCCTACAAGTCCCAAACCATGCAAGCCAGAGGCGACAGTGGCGAGGAAAAAACTTCACCAATTGGCGAAAGTGAAGAATTAAAAAAAAAAACTCAAGAGAAACCAGGCTCAGTTGGGCACGACCATTTCTTCTATGGTCAGACGTCTTGTGAAGAGCTGCAGTCTAGGCGCCGGGGCTGGAGAACGCTGGACGTCCAATCACGGAGAAACCACAGGTGGGTCACCGGAACAATGCGAGGACTCGTCTGTCACTGAGGTCTTACTAGGATCGGTCTCATGCTCTTCACTCCTCCATGACCACCACAGAAGCTGCTCAGTATACGGCCTGGTCCAGGATTATGGAAACCTCGGGAATGATTAAAAAAAAAACAGACTAACATAAGCGCAGATGCCATTCAAATTATGATGTCTTTAGGGAAGTGTTCCCGGCTCCGGTTGCCCTAAATAATGCAGACTAACAATCCTTTAGAGGATTTGGATTCCAAAGCATTTGTGTTTTATGTGTATGCTAATGCAAAGAGGTATGTCTTTAATCTAGTTTTAAATTGAGAGAGTGTGTCTGCTTCCCGAACTGTGCTAGGAAGGCTGCTCCAGAGTTTAGGTGCCAGATAAGAGAAAGACCTACCGCCTACAGTTGATTTTGATATTTTGAGAATAATCAATTGTCCAGAATTTATTGAGCATAGAGGTCATTGCTTACAAGTTTCCAACATCTCTGACTATTGGATGAGAAGCTTTGTCTTTGGCAGGTTAAGATGCACGTGATGATTTTCTATCCATGTTGAGAAGTCCGCCAGGAGGTCTGGGGTAGTCTGACTTAGAGCTGCTTGATTGTCAACATACTGTAACAATGGTAGGAAAAAAAACATGGGTCATAGTGATGTAAATGATATGGAAAAAAAGAAGGTCCAAAAACTGATCCCTGAGGCACCCCATGACCAGCTGATGAACTTTGGAATCCTCCCTCTTCCAGGCAACCATGAAAAACCTACCTGTGAGGTACAATTCAAAACAAGTTTAGCAGATTACTTCTTCTGCCCAGAGATAAGAGGATGGAAAGAGGATCTGGTGATGTTGAAGGGAGCAGACAGATCTACCACAAAGAGAATTGATGGTTTGAAATAAGCTTCAGGCCTCAGTGATGTGAAGTAATGCAGTCTCAGTTGAATGTTGACTTCTTAAACCCTGACTGTTTAAAGTTAATGAAGTTTAGATACATCAGCCTAAGTGAGGGGAGCTGGAGGAGAGTTTGAATTTCAGTACGTGCAAAGCAAAACTTGAAATCATTTTTAATCAATACTATTTCCTCATTTTACAACTTGTTAAACCATTGTCTTTTATAATTTACTGTACTAAGCTCAAAGGTCTTCCAAGAAGTAGAATGCTGCAAGCACATATTTTGTAGGACAAAACCTGAAAGCATTTTAGCACTTCCGTTTCCATAGTCTGGGCGTCAATTTATTTTGAATAGCATCCCTCTGGATGGAATTAGAAAGATGTGAACATAAGCTGTCCTAAAAAAGTCTCACATTTAAATGTCTGTATAAACTAGGTTTTGTTGACAATCAACATTAACATTAATGTACAGAGTAATTAATATTTGGCTAAATAATATAATAGGGGTGCTATTTTTATATAATATATGCCTACAATTAGAAAATTCATACAACAATTGTATCAAACTTGTTTTCTGTTTAAGAATGGGAGCAGGCATTGTGACTTTAATGTCAAAACTTCCAGTCCATTCACTTAATTTATTAATTTATTTTTTTGTACAAAACTTAACCAATTATACACGTTGCAAACTGTTATTTGTTATCATGTTATTTTAATGAAATAAACAATTAGTACTGCAATTAGATACTAATATATTTCTGCTAATTAACTGGATATTTTTCACATTCGAAAAGAACATACATACACATTGTTTAGTTATAAAACAAATAGTTTTCATTTTCAGAACAAAGCCATGTGCAGGTTAGGCAACAACAAAAGCACTTTAAAATGACTTTGAATCCCTATATGATGGGAAATGGCACACAAATGATCAGAAAAATACATCTGAAACAGATAGATAGATGATAGATAGATTTAACAAGTGTAACAGACCCAGCAATATGATACTGCAGTTTAACTGGATTCTTTGCATTGCCTAAACGCATGAATAGTTAACAAAAGCTTATAAAACCGACTGCGTTGCACATACTGCATTTAAGGGCTATATACACTTAAACTTGGCTTTGTTTGCCAAACGTTTTAGTGTTTAAGGATTATAACAAAAAAGGTCATTAAAGAATGCTTTTCTAAAGTTGATTCGTGTTGTAAATGAACAGGGATCACATTTGGTTTACAAGCATTTTCCACAGTGCTGTAAAAAAAGAAAGAAAAGGAAAAAAAAGCTTAGTCGTACATTGTAGAAAACAATGATTCAGTTATCACCTGATTCTTTAAAATATAGCTTTTCCTATATATATATATATATATATATATATATATATATATTACTTTTTGCACCTCAAACCAGTATAAAGGAACATAATTAGGCAAAGAAGTAAAGGAAGTTGCTGTGTCATTGAATTTCTAAATGTGGGTGACAAGGCAAAAGGTGATGCTTATGACTCATTTGAACACGAGTCATGATGTGTCTGACAATAACTGACGGTACATTTTGGCAAAACATCCATCCATCCATCCATCCATCCATCTATGTCTGTCTGTCTGTCTATCTATGCCTTTACATATTTATGTAGTCATCAGTCTATATTTAGAGTAAATTCTGGAAATCTTGAACATTTTTTTTTTTGTAAATTTGACTACTGTTATTGATTTCTATATGTATATAGGCTACACGTTTTTGAAATCTCTAAGATCTTTTTTAAACACGCCAGAAGAAAGAATAATGATTTTATACCCAGAAGAGACATTACAGACCTTGTTTTGGTGGAAAAAAAGCTTAGATTTTAATAGTCTGGGACAGGCCACTTTGTAATCAGGGACATAGTCATTAAGCCTTAAAAGCCTATACTTTATGCATGCCGAAAACAACATCACTCATGTACAATTATCACTAAAAATTATGACAAAAATTTACAAATTCAGAAATGTAATATCAGGAGAAAGTCCTCACTTTATATCAGGCGCGTCTATTTAGTGTAGTATTATCTATTAATAATGAATATAATCTAATAATTCGCGAAATTGTGTGAGGAGGAAAGTGTTCACCGCGGACGTTAAAATAAATACAGAACAAAGAAAGGCACTATCAGAAAAGAGTCTTAAAGCTGCCTATGGCAAATGTTACACGAACTGTATGTTTGCGTTACCATTACACTGCACACAAAAAACGAATAGACGTTCGGATGCATGCTTCTCTGACAGTTTAAAAAAGTTTACAAATATCGTCTCCCTCTGCCCCGTCAACATATTGTGAAGTTTTTTTTAACTCCAGCTTAAAGCCGCTGTATGCGAACAGATGCGTAATGACAGATGTGTTTTCAACGACTAAACACTGCTATAGCCTAAATCTTTAGTCCTTCATACAGTAACTGGACATTTAAGTTTATTAAAGGAACAGTAGCAATAAACACGATTAAAATCTGTCAAGTCTCTCTTATGTATGACACCGCGTGATTGGATCAATAGAGGGACAATATACTACAAAAAGTCCCGCCTACTTGCCTCTTAAAACACAAAAAGGGAAATACTCATCATAGTGAGCGCTTGCTTCGAATCAGGACCACTACACTCAAAACAGTAAGATGATATTATGGCTCATTCTTTAATACAAATAATACATTTTTTAATTCATACGTGTGTGTGTGTGTGTGTGTCTGTACGTATCTATCTATCTATCTATCTATCTATCTATCTATCTATCTATCTATCTATCTATCTATCTATATATATATATATATATATATATATATATATATATAT
>CAIGQQ010006052.1:6582420-6592551 GCA_903798035.1 Danio albolineatus | reverse complement strand
ATATATACACACACACACACACACATACATACTTTCAATGCTGCATACATTCTGTGGAGTTTAGTGCTGCTGTCTGTGTTTAACTTGTAAAATGTAACAGCTTCACTGCTGACAAAGTTTTTAATGCCTGACGTATGTATAGCCTTATGTATAACCTATGTAATTATGTTTGTGTGTATAGGCAAAAATGCTGGTTGGTTTTCAAGGACTGTATTGCTTGCTGATATTCAGTACTGTACAAGTACTGAATTTGACAGTAGGTGTAGATGTTGGATGTGAAGACTGGACTCCTTATGGAGAGCGTGATGTCTGCTGCATGAAATGTAAACCAGGTATTGATACAAGATCTTAGAGTAATGTGTATTGTTATGTAACTTTACAAGATATCTGACATCTTACTACACCTCTATCTGAAGTAGAGTTTTGTTGTTTCTACTTTAACAACCTATTGGTATATAGAAAATAGATTAATTTGAAATATTACATTAGTGACAGACGTCTCGGATCATTTTGAAAGTTGATTGAGAGTAATGCGGTTTAGCACTCAAAGGGAAATCCATGAATTAAACTGTCATTGCAGAAAGATGACTAAAGCATCCTTAGATCACACAAGGGTTGTCCCGATTCATTGCTCAATATTTCTTAAGCTTGCCTGAAATGATCACTTTCAGTATCTGCACTTCTGATTTGAATATTTGGTATCATTTCTGATAATCAAAAGTTACTGTGTGTGACAAATGTAAATAAATAGTGGAAAACTTTATTCCACAATTAAATACTATTACTATTATTAAGACCTAATATTCACTCAGAAATTACAATTCTGTCATCCTTTACTCTCCCTCTATTTGTTACAAAACTGTTTGAGCTTCTTTCTTCTGTTGAATACACATATATGTTTAAGAATGTTGTAAATCTTAAAAAAATTTGATCTTTAACAGTATATATATATATTTATTTATACTATGGATGTCAGTGGATGCTGTATACAAGTTTAGGGATTTAATAGTACAGTAAATACCAAATGGGATACATCCTTGAACATGCTTGGTTAAGAAATAAAAAGCCCTGAAAAACAAACTTTTTAAAAAGAAACCTCAAACATGGCACATGTGTTCTGTATTGTGTGATCATTGTTGACATTTTTAATAGTTGGAAATAATAAATAAAAATTAAGTCTAACAAATTAAGGGTTGGAAGTTTATTATAGTGTCTTGGAAGCAAACTTTACATCAACCTGGACGATAGGCTTGTCACTTCAAACTATTCAAATGTCCATAAAAGTGACATTTTAAAACTTTATAGATTTTCAAACTTTTTTCCCCCCAAAATTCATTGGAAAAAAAAAAAAAACAGATCCCATAATGCAATTTAAAAGCATATATAAAGGAATTAATGTCAAAAAATAATTACGGATTGTTTTTAAAGCAGAAACAAATCAATGCAATATAAATCCAGCGTTTGATAGTTACTTAAACTACTTTTTGGTTTATAACGTTTGAGTATTTGCTTGTGCTTCCAGGAAACCGCTTGATTAAAAGATGTGGATATGACCCAACACAACTCTGTAAACCATGTGAACCCGGCACTTATGCAACCGAAACTGATTTCCGCTGTTATACCTGTACCCAATGCATAGGTAAGATCCATTTCACATCCTCACTGTGATTTTGGCTGAGTGAGTGACCGAAACAGAAGGAATGATTTCATCTTACCGCATCAGGCTGACAATGCATTATTACATTTATAGGTATACAGTTTGTGGCTAAAAATTGCACTAGCAGCAGTGATACCGTATGCGGCTGTAAGCCTGGATTTCGGTGTGGAGATGCCAGATGTTCTTACTGTGTTACTGAATGCAAGAAAGGAGAGGAACCCAAAGGCCGTAAGACCCTTTCAGAAGCTCTCAAACAGGACATGACTTGCTGTTTCGTTGCATTGCCAAATTATTTTCTGTAATTTAATGCTTGCAGGATTATGTAGCCAATGTCCAGAGGGAACATTCAGTGATAAAATCCACGGTATGTGCAAAGAATGGACAAAAAGGTAACAAAACAGTTCCATTGGTCTGGGCTTTAAATAGAATTTCTCTGAAATGTAAACTGATGTTCCTGTAATTCAAAACTTTATTTATTCTCCAGCAGTTGTCCAGATGGATACAAATTGAAAAAAGGAAACTTCATGAGTGACAGCACATGCACTTCACTACATTCTTTTAAAGGTAAGAATAGAGAACAACATATTAAATATCAAGTTATATAATAATAGCACAATATCTAATTATCATGTGTTTGTCACAGTACCTGAACAAGAAACATTGCCTGTAGTGGGAAATGAAGGTAAATGAGGTTTGTGTAAAAAAAAAAAAAAAAAAAAAAAAAAATCAAAGAAATCAAACACCATTCACTGAATTTCACACTCTACGCTTCTTTCTTTTCATGGATTCTTCAAGATAAGATGAACTGGCTTCCAGTTTTCATTGCTGCAATGATAGCAGGATTGGCTCTTCTTTGCATCATATTGTCAGTGGTCGCATATGTTAAAGCACAAAACAGAACAGAAAAGAAGCCAAAAACTGAACAAGGTAAACACCGGTGTCCATTTTTCACTCTTTGAATAAAACCACCCATCGTGATAATGTGAGAAATGACAGTCTTGCTATTCCTCTCTTTTAGACAATTCAGACGACTCAACAATTATGGTGGTGGAGCAAGAACACTGCAGTTTTCATCATCCGGAGCAGGAACAGGGTGGAAGCTCGCAGTCCATCAATACGGAAAACTCAGAGTCCAAACTCATAGTGTGATATGACTCAGGCCTGTTGCACACCAGTTGAACAAACTCCAGGTGGCATAGTAAGGTCAAACTGTACCACAAAGTTCAATCTCTGTTAACTCAGGGTTTAGAGCTTGTCTGTGCATTCCACCCTCTGAAGGGCACTTTGAAGTGGCCAGTTTTGCACACCAGTTTGACATGAGCGTCCACAGAGCGTCAATGATTGATTTCACTCCAAAGTGGACTCTGGAACGATGGATACAATAGATGGACTCCTTGGGACTTGAACCTTTTGAGAGGGAAGTTGTTTGTTGCTGATGTTTGGCCCGAAAACTCAAGAGTTTCTCAAACTAAGCGCAAACGTACTTGGGTTCAATACCCATACAGGCTTTCTGCAACAGGCCTATGGACAGCCTTGCTATGCTAAAACGAAGCTTCCAGTCATCCGCCAAACTATAAAATACAGTCTTCGTCAGCTGTTTTGGTTACTTTAGTGCAGTGTGTACTAAGTGTTAAGGGTGCTAATTTTGTCAACCGTGTACAGCATGTGAACAAAACACAACCTCTTTTTTTTTTGCACTACTTGGTTTGTCACTGAACTTCACAGTTGTTTTATATTCAAAAGATGAGGAGATAGAAAATGAGCTGCAAACTACAGCGAAAAAAAGTCATTTTTATGATCGCTTATGTAAATATATACACAAAAGATATTTATATAGTTTATCTGGAGAGAAAATCCTCAAACACTGCACATGGGCCTGATTAGTGCAAGGGTTGAGTGGTTGTTTGCGCACGATCAATCGCAGTATACATTGAAAGACGTTTGGCTTGTACACTAGTGTATGTATATAATAAATGTGTCAAAGCACACAAAGGGGTTTCAACTTGAGCCTGAACTTCTGAAGTGCGGTGCACCTTAAAAATCACAGAGATCAGAGGTTTTAATGTAGGTGTGCAGTAGCAGACAGTATGTCAACACTTTTAAGAGAGTAGGTGTCATCTTACTGGTGCTTGCATCACATTTCAGGTCAAAGCCCTCTTGAAATACCCTGGTGGGCTTTCCCAGTATTCTGATCAAAACAGCACTTTTTTTGACCACACAAAAAAATATGAGAACAGAAAAGATTGTGATTTTTTATACAACTTGTTGCTCTTTTCTAATAGTGTTTTTTTATTCAGCTGTATGTCTGGGAATCAGTTGGTAAATATGGTTGACCTAGTCATGTCTTATACAAAGTGCACTGAAGAAACAACAGATGACCTCATCAAAATGTACAGCATTGTGTTTAATAATTTTGTATTTTATTCATTGGCAGCTCAGACTTTACCATGTGTTAGTGTTCTTATTTACAGTACATGTTTGTGTTATCACAGTTGAATGAAATAAATGCAGCCTGCTACTTTTTAAGAGCACCCATTTTACCCCTTTCTCAACATTTTTAGAGAAGTCTTTTGTGTCTCCAGAATGTCTGTAAAGTTTCAGCTCAAAACACCCATCAGATTATTTATTATACCTTTCAGAATGTTGAAATTTTCTGCTTTGAACACAATGTAACTGTTTTTGTTGCCTGCGTCTTTAACGCTAATTCTCCCCGCCCATCGTTCCCACGTGCCTGTCAGAGTGTGTCTCAGTCTCCGCCTCGGCTGTGTCAGATGAACAGCACAGTGACAGACATGAAGCTTTCGCCTAACGTTTGAGAGAAATACTACAGTAAGAACTTTCCCAATGATTATTTGATGTATTTGTTGTGGAGTTAATTCAAGTTTTTCTGCGACGATGAGTGAGACAACATCGTTACATTGTACACACATCGCGCATGCTTAACTTTGCACCGTTTTTGCACAGCAAATGTGATAGGATACATTGTTAATATGCACTGCTGTATGGATATCCGTTATGTTCATGTACAAAATAAACCTGATTTAACATTCACAAACTGGGATTGAAGGATTTTTTATTATAATTGTACTGACATGCGGCTGCGGTGATGAATTACTGTGATTTCACCATCTTTAACTTACTTTATTACAAACATGCACAGTTTTGAAAATGTTTTAAACTTGTAAAACTCATTCTTGAACACATTTGATGATGACCGATGATCACAGAGAGCTCAATGGATCTTTTAATTCAAGTTGCTTTGCACATGTCCTGTCTTGTTATGATTAAATGCGCTACTACGGTGACATGTTAATATGTGGCTGTGGTCACGTTGCGGTCGGCCTCAAAATAGAAGGGGATTTGGATCCTATTTTAACATTTGGGAAAAAAAACAAAAAAAAACACACTATACACAGTCACACACCAAACAGTTTCCAAAAGATGATTTTCATCATACGCACCGGTCACACTTTATTTTGATGCTCCGTTTGTTGAATTTAAGTTAGATTGCAACTAATTCTTATTAGATTATAAGTAGACAGTTAGGTTGGGGTTAGGGGTAGAGTTAGTGTAAGTTGACATGTACTTGCAAAGTTTCTTATAGTCAGTTGAATGTCCGTATCAACAGATATTAAGTAGACAGTCTACTAATGCTCAAATGGACCATCGAAATAAAGTGTTACCTAGGCGCCCTTTAAAAAACGAAAAATAAAAATCTCACTACAGTGTACAATCCAGTTTGGCTTAAAACTATTGTTGATCTTTAAAAAAGAAAAAAAAGAAAAAAGCTCAAGTTATCACGTTTCCGCTGGTGTTTGACATTTCCCCCTGACATTTCCTCTTAATTTCATAACACTAACATGAAATAGTGTCTCTCATTAGGTACTTTATAAGTACTAATGTACCAGTACCAGTCGCTTAATAAGAGGCAGGTAGTAAAACTTCTTGTAAAGTACATGATCTTATTCAAAATCCCAAATCTTAACCAATACCTAAACCCAACCTACCACCTTAAGAAATATTAATAAGCAGCAAATGAGGAGTTTGAGGCAAAAGGCATAGTTAATACGTGCTGAGAATTGTACCTTAAAACAAAGTGTTTCACATACAGTTAACCATGCAAAAACCAATAACCCAGTGATTTCAAATGGAACATTCAAACTACACTCTGGTACTGTATTATTTTATAAAGGCTGTTCTGTATGTTGTAAATATATTTATCACTATAGAAAACATCAGAGGTCACTGAATGGCTGTGTGGGGGAATTTCTGTAGGTAAAGATCTAGAGTTCATAGAGTAGATAGTCAGGTCATTAAACAAGTTATTGGGGACAAAATCCTCTGACAGCGAAGCTTTTGCTAAAGTCAATAAACCAGTTCAAGGGAGTATTGCTTCTGCAAATAATATAAATGCCTAAAGATGAGTTCTGACTAAGATTCTATTCACATTTTTTAATCTATTATTGCACCTTGAACTTTATCGCTATGCACTGTTGGTGAGTGACTCAGCGGGAGTTCCCTTGAGACAAGACTGCATTATTTACTTGTCCTGTAGTGATTATAGTACACCAAGAGGTTTCGATGAATCATTTGGATTTCCTTTCCTGCTACACCTTGACAAGCGCTGACATGTTGAGTTAAATCACTGTGCATCCACAAAAAAAAAAAGATCTTTAAGGCATTTTTGATCTGACAAGGTGTTGGAATCATAACAGCTGTGAGGGTTATGTGGAACAGCTGGTGGGCGAGATCTGTGGTAATAGTGCGTCTGAAAAGGTCATTCTGAATAATGTGTCACTTTATGCGTCACCATGTAATTCCCTGACAGGGTAATCCTGTTAAAAGAACACGTCTAATGCATGCACATTGAAAAACTAATCCTTTCAAGTTTCATTTTGTGGAAAGAGAATTTGCTGGAATTTGTTTAAGGTGCTTCCCGTTGAGATTTGCATAAATTTGGGAAATTCACACAGCGTCTGCAGTATACTGTATGCAAACTGTGTTTCCTTAACTCTAAAAAAGGATATTGACAGTATGAGTAGATTTACATAGATATTTTTTAATCTTCTG
This sequence comes from Danio albolineatus, assembly GCA_903798035.1. Taxonomy (NCBI): domain Eukaryota; kingdom Metazoa; phylum Chordata; class Actinopteri; order Cypriniformes; family Danionidae; genus Danio; species Danio albolineatus. The sequence continues at coordinate 6,585,824 of CAIGQQ010006052.1, read as the reverse complement.
TACAAGGTTTTTTTTTATAATTTATACAAGCAATAAAGGTCTGATTGTTGACAACACATTGTTTACATGCATGTCATAACACTTATAAACATGTACAAATGGCACTTATCATCAGTACAAAATGTTTCATTTCCTCTGCTGTAGAGCATATATAAAATATGCTGATGTACACTACGAAGAAGCAGAACTATATAACTCCAGGTCTTGTAAACTACTAAATATATTCAGTAATAATATTAAGGATAGTAAACATTTCAAAGCACGAAGCTGACACACGTGTACTCGAAGGCAACACACAAAAATGAAAATAACACTATGGGTGATTTAGGACTGATGTAGTTCCTGGAATACAAAAAAAGGAAAGTACAATCCCTGCTTGGATGTATTTTGAAATAAACAGTTGTGTAACAACACAACACTGTGTGCCAACTTCAGCGTAGTAGAACTTCTGATATTCTAAGAAGTCAACAAGGAATGCATTTTTTGAATGGTATGTTAGCTGGGAGCTTTCCCTTTTGTTGTGACATGCCAGCCAGCTGCTAAACCAAAAATGAAACGGAAAACCCAAAGAGAGCAAGAGAGATGTTGACTAGTAACAGCAGCATTATCTGGAGTGTCCCTGTTTTGCAAGTTCAAGTTTGTTTATTACTAATGCATCCCAACAAGTACTTGTGAAAGCAGAAGACTGGAAAATCCCAAACTGTTGGGACAAGCATGCATATCTTTGATTTGAATGATTGTGACTGACTTACTGCAGGTCATTTCACATGTTCACACGTCCAGCATCACTGCTGCTTGCAATTCTCTTTCTGTTTCACATTTTCTTTTTTCTCTTTGGTCTTTACTCGTCCAAGTTTTTCACTCAGTCGTTTTGTGGGTGGAACAAATGTTGGTTCATCCAACGGGTTGTATGAGCCTGCTTGTTGGGAAATTTGATGCTGACCTGTATACAAGACAAGTTATGATTATCATTTTTGCTCTGTGTATATTTATAGTAGAAGTAATGAGTGTTATTTGAATATATAAAAGCACCGTTGACTTTTCCATCATCTGCTGAGTTTTTTCTTTGAAACGTGGGGTCAAGCTCTTCTGCGATGTTCTTAATGGCTTGTGTTTGCCTGTTGTGATATCAGAGTACATTAAAACATACCTTCTGAAAAAGCTAGCTGTAATTCTTATGCCGACTTCAGACTGCACGATTTTCAAAGTAGTCACCGATGTTTTCACTTTGCATGACTACAGTATCTGGGGTAGCGTTTTGTCATTGCTTTGTTTACACTGCAAGATTGATCAGCGACAGGGGGTTTCACACTGCATGACTTTACAATAGGAAGAATCACGGTCAACTTATCTCAGTCCACAAACTACGTCTCACAACTGAACACATGCGAGAAGTGGCATGGAAACAATGTGAGCTCACGTGTGAATCTTCTGTTATTAAATACATAATGAGAAAGAAGCCTTTAGTGGGGTAGAAAATGTACTTCTTTTGCTCACCTGGCTTTGAAGGGAATTAGCCATTTCTCCTCAACTTTTTTTCTTTTTCGACTCGGTTGTGATTTGCTCAGATAACACATCAAACAGACACGGGTGCTCCTGCCAAATTTACACTAGTTTTTCCTCAATTTCTTGGGTCTAAATAGACAGAAAAGAAGCACTTTTAACTCCTGCTCCCCTCAAACCACACCTCCCACTGATCTACAGATATGCATACTAGTGGCTGCTGTTCTCTCGTTGGCTGTAGGGAATCGTTGATGTTATTTTTAATCAGACAAATTTCATACAGCATGATTTAAATCGCAGACAGGTCTAGATATTTAGCACGCCAAATATCTTCGGGGTGTTGGCGACTCATCTGCGATTCTTTCAGATCGCGTCTTTGATAATTCTTACTGTGTGATTGTTACTCACATGAACGAGCACTGATTTGCCTGTGATTTCAGGCATTTGTCTGCAATTTCTCAAAACCTGTCGGCGAGTCAAAATTAGGGCTAAAATCATGCAGTCTGAACTCTGCATTAGACAAATCAATGACTTACACTGGCGTGGACATTTGACCTGGATGGTCTGGGGTGAAGTCATCAACCGGGGATCGAAGGCCTTCGGAATCCAGCCTCCGTCTCTTTATATCAAACAGCAAATTTAGTAATCCGATATTCATCAGCAGTTTTTTATTACTACAACTAAAAGAATTATAAAGGCTGGTTTACTTCATTCCAACAGACACATACACATTTTGGAATTTGGTGGTTGAGTTTTAGTATGACTAATCCCTTAAAGAAATATTTCCAGCGAACATGTGGCAACACTGATAAATCTCATAGATCGTTTCACGGGAATGCGTATTTCAAAGAAAGTTTGACACCAATCTATTAGCATCAATATCAAGAGTGCCTTGCTTGAACATGCATGAACAAGGCAATTCCGCAGAGGAGTCATTTGATATGATCAATCAACGCTTGGTATTCTTGTTTGGATAGTAATGGGTAAAAGTCAGTGGTGGCAAGAGTACAGAAAAATCTTACTCAAGTGAAGGTGCCATTACTTTCCCAAAAATGCAGTGCGAGTAAAAGTATCTGTTGTAAATATTACTCAAAGTATGAGTTAAAAAGTAGCACTTTTAAAAGTACTGAGTTGTGAGTATTATACTCTGAAAGTCTAATGAGCTTACATTCGATTTGTGCGTGTGTGTGAAAATGTAACATTCTCTAGTGCAGGGGTGTCCAAACTACGGCCCGCGGGCCATCTGCGGCCTGCAATCAGTTTAGTGGCGGCCTGCGAGGCTTTTTATAAATATTAATAAAATCTGGCCCGCTGTACAAAAATAAACGTAATTCAATAAATAACCACCGGGTGTCGCTATCACTGGCCTTCAATTAGTCAGCATTTTCTGTTATGACATAAAACAAACCGATCAAACTGAGGGAAACATAATTGATAACCACGTTTTGGCGAGCCATGGCACAACCAAAAAAAAAATATATAAACAGTGAGTGCAGGAAATATCTGAGTTATACAAGAGTTTGGATTCATCCAAATTTCCCCTGATGAAACGCCATTCAAAAAGGATGATGAGTCTGTTTGGCTCCTCATATATATGCGAGCAAACATTTTCACTGATGAATCTAAACAAAAGTTCATTGAGAACCAATCTAACTGACAGACACCTCTGTGATTTGCTACGTATATCTACTAGCCTACACGACTCACTCCTGACTAGATTATCAATTCTGAAATCGAAAGCACAACATCACTGTTCACATTAACAGAGTTTATGGCAAGTAAAATATGTATTATGATTTTAAAATGTAGAAAATAATTCCATAATAATACCACGCATACATATCTATATATCTATATATATCTATATATATCTATATATCTATATATATCTATCTATATAT
>CAIGQQ010006052.1:6562109-6582020 GCA_903798035.1 Danio albolineatus | reverse complement strand
TTTGGACACCCCTGCTCTAGTGCCTTTAGTGATTGTTAAAGGCCATTTCAGACATCATACATCCATCATCCAGTTTAAACAGTCTCTGGGTCATTGTGTGTGACAATTTTGGACATCGTCTTGTACACTTTTAATGCATTCAAATGGTTAGCTGCATTTATATAGCGGCCATGTCTTGAGGTAGTTCAGTATTATGCAATTTATAGGTAATGCAAAATAAGGTAGTGACTGCAGGTTGAAGGAAAATAAAAGTATTTATACAGCAATAAAAATGTCCTCAAGGGAAGGTAAAAGTACACCCTTTTAAAACTACTTGGTAAATTACAATTGCTGAGAAAAACTACTCAATTACAGTAGTTTGAGTATTCGTAATAATTTCTTTACACCACTGGTAAAAAGTTAGGTTAGTCTCGGTAGATAAAAGATAAATATAAATGTGTCTGACCTGTCTGTCACATGTTGCTCTTCTTTCAATCTCCCTGCATTCCTGCCCAGCAGATTCCAACTCACGGGAACTCCGCTTAACCTTTATCTCCTGTTTCTGCATAAAACGTGCAATTTCCTGCCACAAAACAAGAAATGAGTTACCCATCCATGTGATGTGAAAACCCATTCTCATTCAAGCACTGCTCACCTCATCTTGAGCAACCTGTGCAGCCCTAAAGTCTCCAACCGGACAATCTCTAGAGGTGAGAGGTGAAGCATGATGAGCCTATGACAGAAGAGAATTATACACGTCAGTACATGCTGTTCACTTTTAGTCATGTTTTACTACTGTTATTGATAGGGACACTAAACAGATGTCAGAACACCAATGTGGTTGTGGGTATGACAGTATACACTTCTGGAGGGCCATTAGAGTTTAGCTGAAGTCTTAAACAAACATCACCAAAAATAGGCAGGTGGTAGTATTAAACTTAGAAGTACAACTGCCCTCAAAGAACTGACTTGTCATATACCTAAATTGAGTAAAGCAGTGGTCACCAACCTGTTGATCAAATCGCTTTTTGTGTTTTATGAACCACTGAATTAGCTATCTTGCTCAAGCATGGGCACGAAAGACGCTATTTTATATTTATAAATTTCTTTTATATATCAGTTTTATGTTTTTTAACCACTCCTGCTGCTTGGCTTCTCATAACATTGTGAATTGGTACAGTACTACATAGTATGGTACAAAAGCTGAATTATGTTATAATGCTTTATTATATTGATTGTTGTTGTAGTCATTATTATTTACTGTTATTTGTAGAATTTTATTATTACAGCTCACTTATAAAATGCTAATGCACATCCTCAAGAAATATCAGTGAAAATCATTTTACCAATCTTTATTTTTTGTTTACAGTGACACTGATAACTGCTAATGTCAAAAAGCATTGCCACCCAAATTTTCATCCAAGTCTCATCCAGGAGCATGGATTTTCTTCTTCGTCTCAATTTAAAATCTTAAAGTAGTCTAAACTAGTGCATTTTACATAGGTCAAATTTGGCAATTTAAAGGTCTCAAGTAGGATATGCAATCTTTGCCTTGTTTTTCCTGACAATTATTTGATGGGTGGATCTTGCCTTTCAGCCAGGCTGAGCTTAGGGAGCTTAAAAAGACTGGTTACCACTGGCGTAGATTTGCATTTAGCTCACCTCTTCAACCAATCTTGCCTCCTCTTCCTGAAGCCTGCGGGCCAGTTCCTCATCCCTTAACACCTGCTCCAGTTCTCCCAAATCAAGAGCAGTTGTTCCACTCCTAAAAGCAGGTCCTGTTAGGGAATAATAGCAAAAAAAAAGTCATGCTGAGGCAAGACAGGGTTTTCAGACCACCACCAACTTTACCCAGTTTGGCTGAAAAAAAGGGACGCCGTTCTGGTAGGGACACTTTCCTGCAGAGTACGAGTAACTACAGTACCCCTGAAGACCATGATTAGCTGGGGCATAACTAGGACTCTGGACTGCATTAAGTAGTATCTGTTCTCTGTCACCTGAGTAAAATTTGCACTCCATGACGGATGGGTGGTTGGTTACCCATTGGTAGAAATCTTGTTCTGTATCTAACTCCCAGACTTCACCATGGGCCACTACAAGACTTTGGGCCGTGTTCAGTCTACATTTCCCCCACTTTCTGGTTATAACTAAACTCTGCTGGAAAATGGACCCCTGAAAAACAGTTAGACATCTTGTCCGAGACCAGTAGGTAAATTTCCTTTTGAATAAACACATTAGGATACCTACTACTTGGTAGATAAAGAAACAAAACATTAACCCCAAAGAACACAGAGTAGAAAACAAAGTGATGTTGCTATAAGACAAAGCAGATTTTTAAATTTGTATGTTTTGAGAAACACGGAAGAGATTTAGCCTCACTTGAAGGGGAATAAGCAGATCACACCAGAAAAAAAAAAAAAGGACTATTCCCAAAATGTACAACAGAAGCTCACAGAAATTCTTTTCTACTGATTGGGAATGATTGGAAGGCATTGAGCAGAAGCAGGGACAGGCTCAGTCACACCGCAGAGCTCAGAGAGGGGTTACCTGCTCCAGGAGAGCGGCCACTGCGAGACTGCGGTCTCTGAATCCATCTCTCCTTCCTCCTGCTCTCCCTCTCCAACTCTTCCTCACTGCTCGATCTCTCTTCCTCGACAGTCTGCCAGCGCTCACTTTGAATTCGTCTAACTCTACGCTCACCATGCCTGTGGTCCCTGTCTATCCTTCTTTCAGCTTCTGTTAATGATCGAGCTCTCTGTCGTGGTTTTACACTCTTCACCATCTCCCACCTTGACGTATCCTTCAAGCGATCCTCCACTTGCACAGATTGTGGTGCTCTAGGTTGCAGTAGGGGAGCATCATTTGTGGGTCTTGCTGTGCCAAAGTTAGAATCATCTATGCTGCATGTTCTGCTTCCTTCAAGCACAGATGTCCGCCTTACGTTACCATGATAACTACGTCGCATCGAAATGTTCCGTCGAAACCCCTGAGGTTGATGTTGGAGAGATTGAGTTTCTCTAAGGCGTGTCTGATCATCTCTTATTAACCGTGTTGAACCATGAACTCTTTCACTACTGTCACTGATACCCTTTTCGTAGGTTCTACAACCTACTTTTATAGGTTCTTGATAACTGTTAGTACGTCTTCGTTCATCCAAGAAATGAACACGTCTTTCACTAAAACTTTCTGTACGACTACAACCATCTCCTTGCCTTGATCTCCTACAATCCTCCCTCACGCTGCTGTGGCGATTCAACCGTGTTTCCGAGACCTGCTGCTTTTTTCGCAGTATCTTCTCAAGTCTATAGACAGGTTCAAAGAGATCATCCTCAGAGCTGTAGCTGAGGTATCCTTGCTCACTCATATCATTCTTTATGAGCTGAACGACATCACCCCATCCACCTGACAGCTGTGAAGATCTGCTGCTGCTGTTTTGACTGGTCACGCTCCTGTCGTCCTGCTCTAAACGAGCTCTGGAAGATCTTCTTCTCTGTTCTACAATGGGTTTTCTGTCCTGCCTGATGGCAATAGGCCTGCTGTACTCAATCAGGTCCTCCTCAAAGTCAGAATAGTTGGGAGAAATGGAGTGCTGCCATCTTCTGGTCGGAGACCGGTTGTGAGATGTTTGAACAGGCTGAGGTGAGTATGGACGAGCAGGAACACTTACGGATTCTATTGTAAAGCCAACCATGCAAACACAAAGCAGGGGATTTGGGAAAATTGTTAAAGATTGGGTGGATGCAGCTCTGTTTCAACATGCATGCATTGATGAACATAAACATGGAATTCATAAACATAAAATGTATGAAGCTTTGATAGATTTTTGTAATGTTAGTACGGTAATACAATTTTTGTGAGATAGTTTAGCTTTAGGGATATTTCACCAAAAATGACATTTCTGTCAACATTTATTCACTCTCATATTGTTCCAAACCTTATTTTTCTTTGTTAAAAGACCAAAATTACATATTTAGATGAATGCATCACCTGTGTTTGTCCATACGTTGAAATGGTAAGGGTTGGGGTCAACAATAACGCATACATTTCCATTAAAAACATTCTTTAAATATATATTAAAAAAGAAAAACAAGGCAGCGAGGCTGTACCGCTAGACACAAACTATACTGTGTAACCATAGAATCATTCAAACAAACATGACAATCATCATCTCAGGAGGGGAAGGGAACAATGAAGCAGCTGGTTTTATGCGTCATAGTCTATGGATGTGCATTAAAAATACACTAGATGGTAAAAAAAAAGGATAGTCATTAGCTTTAATATCCACATCTGCTTTAAGATGATTCTGTGGTAATGGAACTTAAAGACACCATGGTGTCAACATCACCAGTCACATTACTTACAGCTAATCAGATGCTTACATGAGAACAACCATTTGATGTACATGTGACATTGAGAAATAGTCACAAGGATATTTGGATTTCATAGTTTATAGCCAACTAATGTTATTTACAAGAGAACTTTAGTTGTCATTCATAAGACCATCTGTTTTGTTATGAATCACACCAAAGTCAGCAAAAACACTGAAACTTATCATAATATTTTGCAACTTAGGCAATGTATGATCAAAATCTAACTGAATCCACAGTTTTAAGATTCTATAGTTATTTGTAAGTGGCTTTGGTTCAATGGCAGTGTAAATGTCGCCTCCCTTCCCCTTTTATGTAAATTAAATTTCATGCTTCTGACAAACCAATAATAATTATGCCTATTGTAACAGAATATACTAAATGCAGTAACCCAAAGATCATGACTTTTTATATAAAAGTGCAGATTTGTTGCTCATGTTAAATGTTGTCATGAATACTGTGTACACTCAGTGCGAGTCTGCTGTCACTGTTAAGAAAAGCTTATATGATGCCTTGGAGTAATACATGCATTTTGTACAGGGGAATATTTTACCTCTAACATCTTTATTTTGATAACTGCTCCTGTGTCTCAAACAAAGTTCTTCTTCCTGTATCCTTTTAGCGATTTCCTAAACAAAAACAAAAAAAACACAACACCCTTATTGCAGATCATAATGTTTGGAAAAGTAGGGATCTGTTGGGATTTTTACAAATATGGATAAACACGTAAAGCTGCAGAACTGCACATTTGAAAGAAACGGATTGAAAGTTATTTAGTGATGACGCACTGAAGTGTGGGTTCTAAAAATACATCCGCTCACACACTCGACACAGACGGCTGTGAGATACTGTGCACGTCACTGAGGGGAATTTCCACAATGTTCAAAGGCCATGCCCGCTCTTAAACAAAAGCCCACCAAAAAGCGTCTTCAAAAAGCGAAATGCTCGGCTTGCAATAGAACCGAGGACACAATTTATCGCAAAACTGACCACAATGACTCAGAAGTTTCCACTGACAAAGCATGACTGAAATGTATCTAGCTCGAACCATATAGCCTACAGTGCAATTACCACACTGACCACTTTTTAATCATATCATATGACTGCAACGATTTTGTATAATAATTTGACAACATGGAGCATTTTACTGCGGATAACGATTATCTTTTCCACAAAAACTTCAGTGGAACATCACAGAGGTGTTTCTACACACTGACACAGTATATGGGGTCTAGCAATGCCCCTGGTTGAACCTTTAGAATTTTAAATTCTGGCATGAAATTTACATCTCATGAACAGTCTATAAAAATCTAGAGATAGATACTGTAGATAAAGCTGTCTTGGAAATGAAAAACCCTCCATAAATGAGTTAAACAACCATAAATGAACCATAAAAAATATCAGCCCATTTTTAAATCGATAGTTCACCCAAAAATGAAACTGAAAATGTATTCTCATGTGGTTTAAAACCTTGGGTTACTTTCTTCTGTTAAAAAACAAAAGTAGATATTTTGAAGAAAGCTGGTTACTGGCCCCATCGACGTCCATAGTATGAAAGAAATACTGAGAAAGTCAATGGGTGCTAGCTAGCATAATTCCTCAAAATATTCTTTTGTGATCAACAGAAGAAACTGAACTATCACTTTTACAGATCACGCATGTAACTCATCCATCACGCATGTTCTCATCCAAGCCCTGTTCAGTTTTTCATTGCAGGACTTCAATAATGTGCACTAGTCTTCAATAAGACTAAGACAGCACACATTAAACTGGTCTCTGCAAGGCCTACTGGCTGCAACTTACATCAGGTTCAGATATTAAACAGACTCTGGCTCTGTGACATCCTACCAGAGACTTGACATCAGACAGGGAGTAAAGATTTAGGCAAAAAAATATATATATACTTTCCAGAATTTTGTCATCTACTGTTACCTGCTGGTGGAATGGTCCTTCCAAACTCATTCTAAATGCAGAATCCCTCACAATATTCAAGAGACAAGTAAAAACTGATCTCAGATTTCCTGATTAAAAAAAGAACTCCTCAATGTTTTTCAATTTTCCTTTATCTCTCTCTCAATTCTAAACTAATGTCTCATACTTTGTATTACAACACCTTCTAAAATGTATCGCCACTTTATGAATTGCTTGTTGTACTGCTTATTTCTGCTAAATGTGTAGATGCAAATGTGACAACACATCAGGGTTCTATGGGAATTTAGTTTTTGACAAGAAGATTATCATAGCTTGCCCCAGTGAAAAACAAATGACGAAAAAAAAACCACAGGTTTATTCAAACTTTCACAAAAAAGTCATAAAATTTTGGCCGAGTAAAAAATCTGAACACTACTACAAGAATTTAGGAGCTGGGTCATTATGACAGTTCTTGCATGTCAATAAGAGAAAATATGAGAATGATAATTAAATATTTTTTTTACATATAGGCCAGGGGTAGAGATGGACTACCCCAAAATCAGAATTTTCCTCACTTGGTGATGAACCAAAGACTTAATGTCAACCACTGACTAACATATTGTAGTAAATCAAATAAAATTAAATACCATGGACATCAATGGGTGATATCAATTGTAGGGTTATCATTATTTTTTTAATAAAAATGCCTTGTGTGTTCAGCACAAGGAAGCAACTTAACAAGTAGGGGGCAAGAAAGGGATGACAGTTCACAATGGGCCACAAGGGGGTGCTAGAACTGAAGTAGATATATATAAAAACTTTTTAAATCGCCAGAATATGTGTGGCGATAAAAAGTATTTTAATGAAAATAACTTATTCGTCACAAAAAAAAAAGGTTTGGTTAATAATGCCATGCAATGCTTAATTTTTTTACACTCCTTTTTTGAGTCATAGTTGTCTGTTTTTGAAACTTGAGATTTAAACATCACATGAAAGCTGAACAAGAAATAAGCTTTTCATTGATGTATGATTGGGGTAGGAAAAAGAGATCTCAAATCTGCATCTCAAAAAATGTTCAGAGAAAAAAATTCAGAAAACATCTTCACGTAACATGATGTTTACTTACTATTCTAATGATTTTTGGAATTAAAGAAATATCTATTTTTAACCAACAATGTACTTTAATATTACAGAAAATATACCAGTGCAACTTAAGTTTTAGTAGTCAAGAGACACCAATTATACAAAATATTCAAGTGAACAAACCAAAACATACAAAAGTTATTTTAAAATTCTACCAGAGGCATAAGACAAACTTCCATAAAATCTCTGAAAATACAAGTATATATTTTTATTATAGTAAGTATATTTTATCTTTTTAACAGAGGCATAAACATGTACCCCTTGTACTATGTGCTAATGTTTGTAACTTCTGAATGCTTTGGAGCATGTAAAAAAGATAAGTTCATTTACATAAAACTTTATGTGTTTATTTTGCTATCAAAAATATTATAAGTAATAAAATAAAATAATACAAATGTATATTTCTAACCCATTTATGTTCCAAATTTGAAGTTGATATCACAAAAAAACAAGATTTTGTTCAGGCACTATAGCAAGAATAGGAACCTGTTGACTTGCTTAATCACTGACAGCTAATAGGTTAAAGACATTCCGATAGGTTTACAAAACAAGGCTATTCTGAAGTGAATCTGGCATGCCAAAACACAATTCTTTACAAGCAAGAAAATACCTGCTGGATCTGATTATGCATCACTATAAATCTGAGTCATGAAGAATCCTTCAGGTCTATCAAAACTTGCTCAGAATTAGTCAAAACAATGACTCTTAGACTTGGACTCACATCTTGGAGATCACCTGTTAATGATAACAGTCTGGATCAAACCACTCTCTCTGACTCAGTTATTCTTCTTGCTGAGCCAACAACTTCCATTTTTTTTTACCTGAATCACCCATGACTCTCACTTGGGTCTGTTTTCAAACAACTCGATAAAATATTTCCTCATCAAAGCTTCACTGAAACATCAGAACCTTAAAACAAATAAAAGACAAACAAGCCAATTATTTTTTCAGGGATGAAGCATTGTTTCAACTTGTTGAAGTTTCTGTTCTAGATCAAGACAAATAATTAATTCATTTGTCAGTTTGTATGAGACAAAGTTATGCACTTATAATATTCACCTAAAAACACTTCACTAACTAACCAAAAAAAAAAAAAAAGAAAAAAAAAAAGAAAAAAAAAAAGAGCATGACGGCGACTTGGTGGAACAGTGGATAGTGCTGTCACCTCACAGCAAAAAGGTCGCTGGTTCAGCTGGGTCAGTTGGCATTTCTGTGTGGAGTTTGTATGTTCTCCCCATCCAAAAACATTTGGTCTCCCCGTCAAAAGACATGTGGTATAGGTGAATTGGGTAAGCTAAAATTGTCCATAGTATACAGTATGTGTGTGAATGAGTGTGTATGGATGTTTCCCAGCGATGGGTTGCATGTGGAAGGGCATATCCTGGATAAGTTCATTCCGCTGTGGCGACCCCAGATTAATAAAGGGACTAAGCTGAAAAGAAAATGAATAAATGAATACAGAGCATGTTTAGAATTCAGAAACCCTTGTTATTAGTGACACCTGTGGCCAATAACAGAACTGCAGCTAGTAACTTACTTGTCTTCACAATACAGGACTGGTCAGGAACATTATACTAGCATTTGTTTTATGTGTCATTGAATGAAAAAGAGGGTAAACATCAAATCCAAAACTGCTAATAGCCCTTTACATAAATATTAGATTTCTTTGATAACCTAGGACATCAGAAATTTCATTTTCTTTTAAGATTTGTTATTAGGTGGGAGCAAAAAAGGGTTTAATACATGAACAAACACATTTAAAAAAAGAAAGCAGAAGTACTGATACACCAAAACTAATAAAAATAAAAATAATTGATTTAAAATACAGTTTATAATGAATTATTTCTGTTTTTTTTTTAACTGATTCCAACTATTGTGTGTACTGCAATATGAACAGTACATATTCAGTTGGGGAAAAGGAAATATGCTTGCATATGACTGCATTTGATTGCGTTTTCTATTAAAGAAAACCCATAACAGGAAGCATTTAAATATGCATTTGTTTTGAATGTTTGCTTTAATGCAATCTAAACCAGAGAAGTTCAAACTAGGGCCCACGGGCTAAAGTTGGCCCATGGTAACCTTTGATTTAGCCCTTCATCCCACATGAGAAGAGAGTGAGAATGATAGGGAGGGCTGGGCGAATACCTTCAACAGAGATTGGAATTTCTAATTTAATGTAACTTGTTTGTTTGTTTGTTTTATTTCTGAACTACAAAAAAAAGCAGACTGAAAATAATTGTTTCATTTAAACGCTGTAAAGCAATCTGATTTAAAAAAACAAACAAACAAATACTGTCACTCAATGGATAGAGGACAATGCAGAAGATAATGGTGCGCAAATCAAGGCAAAAAACAGATGCAGCTTGACTACTGTAACTCCATTCTGTTATAACTTGAATTGTTTCTTTACTGTAATAAGTTTATTATAAAATTTTTTTTAAAACATATACAGCATTAGATAATATAAAAACAAGTTGTTTCCATTCATTCATTCATTTTCTTTTCAGCTTAGTTTGTTTATTAATCTGAGGTCGCCACAGCGGAATGAACCACCAACTTATCCAGAATTTGTTTCACGCAGCGGATGCCCTTCCAGCTGCAACACATCTCTGGGAAACATCCATACACACTCATTCACACTCATACACTACGGACAATTTAGCCTACCCAATTCACCTATAACCACATGTATTTGGACTTGTGGGGGAAACCGGAGCACCCGGAGGAAACCCACGCAACCACGGGGAGAACATGCAAACTCCACACAGAAATGCCAACTGACCCAGCGACCTTCTTGCTGTGAGGCAAACATGCTACTCACTACGCCACCGTGGCACCTAATAAGTTGTTTCCAGTTATTTTTAAATATTAAATAAATTAGGAAATCACCAATGACAACTTTAATAAAGATTGGCATATTTCAGCCCACCACCCCTAATCAAGTCTGGATTTTGGCCCTTCATATGAAAAAGTTTGGGCACCCCTGCGCTAAACCATGTTCAGCACAACTGCAACATTGCCAGCCAATTTTGAAGCAAGCAGAAGTAAAGCTTTAGGGCACAACAGTGGTTGGACTGAACTTGCCATGTAACACTATGCCACAACACCTCCAACACAAGTAATTGCTCTAACATTTATAGGACCCTTAATACCGAACCCCCAGCAAGAAAAGCTGCAAATCCATAGAGACTTCCTTTTGCTTCTGGAGTGCAACATTTCCACACTCAGCCTTTTTGCATGTGATTTACTGATCGAGAAGACTTCAGCCTCTTGTTGTGGAGTTAAATGCATCTGGATTTGATTCATGCGCAGTATGAGTGTGACTTTTCTTGCTTTAAAGTAGTTTGATGCTCATTCCTGTGTGGTCTTAGTCAGCGCTTAAAAACCACAGGAGACTAGCTCAATGAAAAGCAGTCCCACTGTGACTCATTAACTATTGATCCATTTGATCCCTGAGACAAACAAGCTCAGAGGTGCAAATGAAAAACAGAAGAGGTGAAATTTAGTGTGTTACTCACCTCGTCTTCAACTTCCCTCCTCCGAGCCTCCTCCGCACACCGCTGAATCTCCTCCTGAATCATACGTGCATATTCTGAATCCCGTTCCTCCCTATGAAGAATGAAACATCCTTGAGCAAATGAGAACCACTGAACAAAATGTCTATTCTGCTTAAAGTAGACCTGATACAGTATCTGATGCCCCTAGAGTGTGTATGTGAAGTATCAGCTCAAAATATCCCCAAAAATATATCTATATTTTTTAATGACTTTTTGAAACTTGCCTCTTATAAGCTATAATTCAAAGTGTCCATTTAGTGACAGTCACTTTAAATTCAAATGAGACTGGGTTTAAACCTCTAATAAAAGGAATTTTACCATAGCAGGTTTCCTTTGAAGGGATAGTTCAAATGTATCATTTGCAATACTGCTTAAAATTCTGCCCACGATAAAAAACTAGAGATCATAATAACAATAAAACTGACAATCTGTCTATGCAATGATTTATTACAGTAGCCTGTGCAATATTTTTTCATTTATGATACCTTCTACAAACAGATTTAACATCAATTTTAACTTCAAATTTATTTCATAACTCCAGTCGATTGTTTGAAATCCTCATTTTTGTGCCAAAACCTGGTTCATATGACAGAATGAAAAAAAAGTGATAAAGGCAAGGTTAGCATTGAATTATAAATATACTTTGTCATAAAATACCTAAGAGGGTTTAAAGAACAGATATAATTTTAATATTGCCACAAGCATGTTTATCGTGTTCATGTTTGATACATTTTTCAGTTTTTTTAAGCCTTAACCTCTGCTCAGTGCAATCTGTGTGTGTACTTCATGTACGAGGGCGCCCTCTAGCTTCCAGTATGAATGAAACAGTGTGTGATCACAATATTTCAGAGGTCTTCAACTCTGCATGACAGAGATCAAAGTTTATTTCCGACCTACTTTAACATGTCTGCCTGTGTATTTTATATGATTCTGAAAAGCTTGATTAGCTGCTTTAGTGTGTTTGATTATGATTGAGCTCTGTCAGATAGTAGGCAATATAAAGTTATTAAATCGTGTAAATATAAATTTAAATGCAAAACATTTCAAAATATACAATTAATGCAATATAAAAATGACAACAAATGAACACTTATCTCTAAACATATCTCTAAACACACACACATATATATATATATAATTTTAATTCATTATAATTAAATAATTTTCTGTCTCTCAGTAATTAATTATGAATTATGTTGTCATTAATATTGCAATAACACAAGAAAATATTGTCTCAAAATGTTTGTGTCTTTCTTCTGACAAACATAAAATAAGATATTTTGAAGAATGTTGTAAATCAATAGCCATTGAATTTCATAGTATTTTTCTTATTATTAAGTATGTCAAAGTCTACTAAATACCAACATTCTTCACAATATCTTTTGTGTTAAAAAAAACCCTTAAAGGTATGGAAGCACTTGAGGATGAGTATATTTTCTAATTTCTTCTTTTATTTGGTTAACCTATCTTTTTAACGCAACAAGGAAGTGCAATGACTGTCACACACATGGGAAACTGGTGGACTCTGGACATGCTATCAGCTCCTGAACGGCTCACATAAAGTATATAGGCTTGTGCAAACTATCATATCTTATATCTTGAGCTTTAACAGACAGTAGGTTTGCTATCTTACAGCTGACGAGTGGTCTGATGCTGAAGCGTCTGCACTCTCTGCTGCTCCTCATCCTGCAGTCTCTTGGCCACCCTGATGTCTTTCTGCACCAGCTGACTCCTCTCCACATTTGAGCTGTAGTACTGTTCGACTAAAGGGGGACACAACATGTGAGAAGTTATTGGAAAGCAGATGGGAAAAAATGCTACAGTTCAAAATGTGTGATGAGAAAGACTGACATTTTATTTAACAGGGATGAATTACATTTGGTCAAAAGTGACAGTAAAGGGCTTGTAATGTTACAAATGAGTTATACATTTCAGAATACTAATGTTAACAAAAGTGTTTCAAATGATAATCAGAAAGCACAAAAAAAGTCATTTTTGTAATAGTTTTGTAATTGTTATTAAAAAAAAGTTTAATTGCATCTAATATTATACATATTATATTATAGGATGAGAAAGACTGAATCGTTATTCAACAACAATGAATTACACTTGTTTCAAAGTGACAAAAAAGGATTTATATACTGTAATGTTACAAACGAGTTATATTTCAGATGACTAGAAAATATGAATCTGTTGTCAACAAAAAAAAAGTGTTTGAAAATATAATTTGAAAGCACAAAAACTAGAATAAGCAGTAGTTACGTAATAATATACATTTTCTTAACAGGTCAATAATAATATGTGCTACTTCTTTTCTGATCTAAATGTTAGAGAGCACAAACCTGAGGACGAAAAAAAAGCATAGTTTCACCATTTTGTTTCTATAATGTGTGATATACCATGTGATAAAGACAGCACAACATAGACCAACATTTTACTGAGTGTGAACACAGGAAATCATGCAAAATCTCTAGAGAATTGAGAATAAACCTGCTGAACAAATAAATGAATAAACCAATAAATGAATTAACATTCGAGCTGTTGCCACAATTTAAAAAGATGATCCTTCATTTCTGCTGTCCAAACACATTTCATTTTGAACACCTGTGTTTGTTAAAGTAATTAAAAAGTTTGTTTCCAGTGATAATTTCCAGTTTATCCAGCTCGTTCTCAGAGTTTCCCTTACACTTCAGGATTTCAGATCTTACTTAATTTGCTCAGAAAGACAGCAGAGATGCTCCAATCATAAATCTTAAATATTCAACACTCATGAATCACTCATGAATTCATTCATTCATTCATTCATTCATTTTCTTTTCGGCTTAGTCCCTTTATTAATCTGGGGTCGCCACAGCGGAACAAACCGCCAACTTATCCAGCATTTGTTTTACGCATGCTATTACGACCCTGGTCTAAGTCAAAGACATAACATAAATAATTCTTGTGACAAATAAAATTCACCTTCCAGCTGCAACCCATCTCTGGGAAACATCTATACACACACTCATACACTATGGACAATTTAGCCTACCCAATTCACCTGTACCACGTCTCTGGACTTGTGGGGGAAACCGGAGCACCCGGAGGAAACCCACGCAACCACGGGGAGAACATGCAAACTCCCCACAGAAATGGCAACTGAACCAGCCGAGGCTCGAACCAGCGACCTTCTTGCTGTGAGCCGAACGTGCTACTCACTACCCCACCATGGCGCCCAAGTTAAATATTTATTATGATTTATGATTGGAGCATCTCCAACATACTTCCGAACAAATAAAGTCAGTCTTAATACACCTCATACTGTACCTCAAGAAAATCTGATAAGGTAATCAGGACAAAATTGGGAACTTCAAATCAACCTGATTATTTTGCAGTGTGAGCCCAACATAACTCAAATATTAATTTGTCAATCTCTGTTTTCTATACAGCCACCTACTCTGATTAAGCAGGATATTTCAGTTAGATAGACTCACATTTGAGATCTTAAGTTTACTTTTGTAGTGAAATGCTCTTGTATTTCAAGATTTGTGAATGCCAGCACCCTTTAGAAATGTAAAAAAAAAAGATGGCTGAAAATGTCAAGAGTGAGAAAACATATTTTAAGGTTTGCATTAAAATGCTTTAGGTGTGGCACAAGAAAAAAAGGGTAAAAGGCACTTACTTTCCTGCTCCTGCAGATTATGAGCTAAAGCTCCATCCTCCAGTACAGCAAAACACTGGCACACTGTAGAGAAACAGCAGTCAATACAACTGACCAAACATTAACAATTAACTTCAGGCTACAAGCTTCTGAACTTTAGGATACATTTAGAGAGTAGACATTTAGTATGTACAGTGTTTTAACTAGAAATAACAGACATTCAAGGTTGAATCTGGAGAAATTGCAGACGTTTGGACTTTGTTATTTCATGCTTTTAGTGGTGCTTTTTCTTCATTTAAAAATGTTTAAACAACCATATTTGTGGTCTCACATTTCATAACAAATAAAAAAAGTTATATCTTTAAGAAAAGCTTTACCAATTTTATAAACAAGACTCTCAAATTTCACGAAGCCATAATAACAGTCTGCATGGCAAAAACTGACCCTGGAAAGTTCAAAACAAATTTACACACTGTGGTTTTGGTCTTGTAAGTTTCACATTTCACTTTAAACACTGTGTTAAAGTCCTTCATATCCCATGAAGGCTTCTGTTGGAAAGGAATCTTAAAAGGAATCTGTTTTGACAATAATTTGTCTCCAAATTAAGTTATAAAACCAAACAACATTTTAGTATGTCAAGGGGGTAACGTTTTCCATTGGTTTAAAAGCAGAAATATGAAAACTGCATTTTTGTCTGTATAAATAAGTACTATTTCTTTTCCAAGTTGTCCTTGAAGTGGTAACACTGCTATTTCAGACGGATGAAGATCCATTATTTTCTAGTAATATTGCTGATGGCATTAGAGCTTAACATTACACTGCAAAAATAATCCAGAATTTTACGGTTAATTTAAATTACAGAAATTTACCAGAAATTTAAATGTAAGGAAATTTCTGTCATTTAATATCTGATTTTTTTTACAGTAACCGAGAATATATCTTAAACAAATACCAAACAAACAAACAAGCCAACCAGCCAACCAACCAACCAACCAACCAACCAACCAAAAGCATCTAGTAGAACGTCAGTGAACTGTGAATTTACCAAATGCTCATGTGTTAACCAAAATTATTGGTCCTTCTGTACTGTTTAAAGTGATGTACAACCACATAAAACCTATTAATGGGGAAAAAAATAAAAGGTCTAAAGTTTTGCCAGTTAATATGGTTATTTGAAAGCATTAAAACAAACTTTCCCACAACCCAACAGAACCTCGACCCTTTTTGACATCCATCTCCACCATTGTTATGAGATGTGCCCTTTGTGTTTGTCTATGAGGTCAAAAACATTTTTCCAAAAAAAATATTTTTTTTTAAAAAATTGGCTTGGTGACTAGTGACCCTTTAAGTGTAAGAAATATTTGGGACTCGGATACACTAAAGTTTTTTACAGAAAGTTAAATAAACAATGCTAAATAAACACTTGTCCAACTCCTACTCAAACCTAGAAATGCTGTCAGTTATTTATATCATTTGTTTGATTGAAGTTGCTCTTTTCTGCTCTTTCTGCTTTTATGCTATATTGGATTCTTGAAGGTTTGCTTGAGGATCTGGTCTCTCAAACATCTCTTTTCAAAACCCTACTCAGTTCTGATTGGTCAGATAGATCAGATAGATCAGTTGACTTTACAGAGCTTTTTTGTAGCTACATTACACCCTACATCAAAGGTAATATTGGAAAAAAAGATAAAGGCAATATTAAAATAAATAGTGACATTAAAATAATATTTTGACAGGTTTTTCTGATTACGTTTGGCATCCGTTTTGTTTATTGGCATTTTCAGAGTTAAGCCCTATGCATTGTTTATACAAGATTGTTAGTATTCTGCATTTAATGATCAGATTAATGATGGCAGAAACTAAAGGAGCACAGAAAATTGTGGTAAATATCTCTCAGTTGTAAATGGTGGTCAGCCATGTTTCCTAAAATTTTTATTTTGTATTGAAACAGATTATCCCATAAAAATGCAAAAGTAGTATTGTTGTCTTATAATGCTTTCAAGAGAATAAAAACAACAATTAGAGATATTTCAAGAGGAGAAACAACAGGGAAACTGTTATAACTCTATAACTTTTAACTCTATAATAACAAAAATAATCACTGTTATGATATCAATCTTGCAAAAGATTCTGGGAAATCATTTTTAAAGATCCCCCGAAAATATTAGAGCAAACAGACCAATTATCAACCCATATTTTATTTTCATATCAGAACAAGCAAGATAAGCAAGAACATTAATGATAAGTGTTTGTCATTGATAGCTTATGTATTGTGCAATGTACAGTATTTATATTTATTAAATGTGTTTAGCGTCCTAATATCAGACTCTCCAATTGAGTGCAAATGTTTATAAGTTTTTACTAACTCTGAAAAGTTTTATCACATTGAGACTGGACTATGTCAACTCTCTTTCTCTTGAGTTCCTTAAATCACATAACGCAGCTGTCCTGACGTGAGCATATTACCCCTTTTCTCCAGTCTTTACACTTGCTACCAGACCGATACAGGATTCATTTTAAAATTCTCTTATTAGTCAAGTCGTTACATGGTTTAGCACCCTCATATCTCTCTGACTTGCTGATAGAATATCAACCTTCAAGAGCTCTTAGGTCAGCCAATTTAAGGCTCTTGGTGGTTCACAGAAGTAGATATATAGCTTTGAAGTAGAATATAGCTTTTGCCATAGCCTTCCTGTGGAAATTGCAACTGCTCCAACACTATTTTTAAATTTAGATTGAAAACATTTCCATGATTTTTAAGCATCCTTTTAGCTGTATACTATATTATTTGATATTTTTTGTTCACTACTATCTGTTCTGCACAGCACACTGGTCAACGTTAGTTGTGTTTCATTGAGCTTTAGAAATAAACTAAAAATGACATTTTCGCAATTTAAGTACATCAATTGGTTTACACCCAACACTTTTTGTTATATGCTAAAATGCCCATAAAGGCAGGTGGATGGAAACTAGGGGTGCACAATATATTGTTTCAGCATCAATATCGTAATGTGATCTTTCGCAATAGTCGCATCGCAGGATGCAATGTTGACTTCTTATTTTAATTCATCATTTGCATGTGTTTTTGATGTCTGGAATTGTATAATGATTTTAAAAGCATTCAGGCATAAGAAATTGTAACATCTGTGACTTTAACAACAATTCATTTTATTGAATCATTTTTATTTTTATCATTCAGTTACTGTACTTGACAACTGTTAGACTCGGAAAAGACTTTTTCCAATTGTATCTTTTTCTTGAGTGTGTTTATAGATTGTTATGCATGAAAATACAACACATGCAGATACAGAAATGCACTGCAAATAGCACAGACCACATCAAAAATGTATCGGGGGACCCCAAAAATGTTATAGATTGTTTATTAGATTTTAAGGAGATGCACTCCCACCGCAGAATTATCCTAATCGATCTGACATTTTAAATTATTTTCAAATAGAGATATTAAGTTATCTGGTGAAATTGTATTCATGTCGCTATATATGTCGCAAAATAAATAAATAATAATTACCGCAATGCTAGATTTTTCCAATATCGTGCAACCCTAATGGAGACATAGCTAGTACTGTCACAATAATCAATATATCGACTTATCGCACAATAAATGGACATGACCTCAATGAATTTTGGTGATGCAATATATATCGCCTATACGTAAAAAACAATTCTCGCAACATTTTAACTGATTGCATAACCTCTCTATCTCTATTGGAGGTGTCAGTGTCAGTATGGTTAAAAAAACACTTTAGTATTTACCATAAATTACTAAAGTATATTGTCATGTGGGTGGCTGACAACTGAAAATAGATCTGGTAGCAGATATCGCAGCCTCTGTTACTTTTTACCTTGCATTTTTGTGTTAATGTTTATTATTATTTATTTGTTTAGGATATGCATTTTTCACATTCTGATTCCAATGCCTGACTATTAATTGTTAAAACGACTATAATTAAATGAAATATTCTTTAGAATAAAATATCATGCATTCTTTGGAAGAGTGCACTTGCATGTGGTGATATTATATTGTCATTCTAGCATTATATAATGAGTGGCCTAAAATGGTCTTAAAATGACAATAATATCGTTTATCGCAATATATTTTGGTGAAATATATCGTACAACAAAAAATAGATATCGTGACAGGCCTAGACATAGCTATTAATATCAATTAGTGTTGGCTGCCATTGTCTCTGGTGTTACTGAATAACATATATGGCTCTCATAGACAAGATGATGGCAAATCCAACAAACCAACTGTGCCGCCCATCAGGAAATCCACAAACTGTGCACACCAGTTTCAAATATAGTCAGAAGCAACCTCAAATTCAGCTATACAGGGAGTTGCAGCGAGTTTGTAGTCTGTAATTGATACAACAGCTGGAGACTGAGGCTTTACTGCTGGTCAGGACAGAGAACATTACAGACCCTGAGAGCAGTAAAAGTGAGCGCTTTACTAAATCAAGAGCCGCCTCATCACTGCAACTCCTGGATTCATACTTAACAAGACTGAAACACTTAAATGAAAGCACATCTGCTTTACTTCAGGATGGGCTGAGCAATTATGCTGAATTAGAGTAGCTGGACCATATTATCCCAATGCAGACATACTGACTTCAGCACAACCCCCTGACCCTGAGCAGCTGGTGGAAATCTATGTTTAGCTGTGAGCATAACCTTTCTGTCTGGTAGGGGCAAACTACTCACCCCCTAAAAGTGCTAGCAGAGAGAAATATTCCTTCTGTGGGGTATTCCAGATATAAATGCCACTGTTTCTGTATCCGACAAGACAAATGTATTTCCTGCTCGATCCCACCTGCTGCATGTTGCGATAACCCATATCAGGTTACACAAGCACCTCCTAACAATGCCCTCACACATCCACACTGACCCAGAGCACACACACATACGCCTGCACACAGGAAGAATGCTTTCCAGATGCGCCAGCAGCAGAAAAAAGATGTTAAGCTGTGCAGGAGGATAGTGAGATTGTGCTGTTTACTTTGGAGAAGCAGAAGGAAAGTGTACAGATAAGGACAGAACATACAGTGGTCAGTTTCTTCGTCCTCATTTGAGACGTCCAGAGGTTCTGTAGACCCAGTAGCTGGTTTGTTTTGTTCAGCTGCCAACATACTCTATGCCTGGGAATAGGGGATGACAAGAACTCTAATATCAACAGTTTCAATACAAAAATATTTTTGTAATGCGTTTGTGTGTCTGTATAATTATAATTCATTTTTGTGTGTGTGTACATACATACATACATACATACATACATACATACATACATACATAC
>CAIGQQ010006052.1:6532206-6544990 GCA_903798035.1 Danio albolineatus | reverse complement strand
AGCAGAGATTAATACTGTTGTTAATTTACTCACCCTTAGTCCATCCAAGATCTTCTTTCAGAATTCAAAAATTTGTGAATAACTGTAGAGGAGCATGGCTTCAGCTAAAAAAACTTATTTAATGTTATACTAAAACATTTTGAACATTTTATCCATCAAAAAAATCTCAATGTTAAAAAAAATGTTTAATGGTTTCCACAAAATCATTAGGCAGCAGATCTGTTTTCAAGATGTATCAAATATGCATACAAGTATGATCTCTGAAGAATGAAAACTGGAGTAATGGCTGCTTTACCATACCAGAAATAAATAACTCACTTCCAATGATTGAATGGCCGTTATCAGCTGATAGATATGGGCCAGTAGGGGCCTTCTGTGCCTACTGGTATGCTCAGAAAGCTGTTATCACCCATCCATATGGGTAATCAGCTATACCAATAGAGAAGACTCCAGATCCAGATCTGTTTTTACATTACTGTGATGGTTGGGGTAGGGGTAGACAATAATAAAATACAATTAATGGGAAAATTAATAAACAATATAAATAGTTCTTGTTAACTTCCAACCAGAGCCATATGTGATCTGTAGCTGATTAACCATGTAGATGGATGATAACAGTGGTAGGCTCTGGTAGGCTCAGAAGGCCCCTTCTGGCCCCGATCTATAAGCTGATAACCACTGATAACGCCCATTTAATCAAGTGATAACATTCAAATCGGGTGAATAAATAAATAATAATGTATAAAAATAAATCTACTGTAAACACATTTTAGTGTGAAAAAAGGTATTTTACTTTGTAATAATATAACGATAAAACCTGATTTTAAATGAGCTTGATGAGCTCAGAAAATTTGCAAAGACATACTAAAATTGGTTATAATTTATCTATATTTTTAATGTGTGTACTTGTAGTACTAACAAATGTGCTGGGTTATATAAGTTAATGTAATGTAATGTATTAACGTAGCGCATTTATTGTGTATGGCCATACTGTTCACCCAAAACATTTTAAAGACGTGTGAGGGGGTCTCTCCACACCACACCACACCACACCACACACACACACAAGTTAACTACATGGCATAAGGTTAGGTTTAGGGATAGTAGCTTCTTATTAAAAAGTTTATATAATACACTAGTAAGTATAGTATATACATGCAAAACAGAACTATAAAATAAAGTGCTACAAAAAAATCTGTTAAAGGGGACATTAGCCTTTATTTACTCACACTGTTGTTCCAAAGCTGACTTTTTTTTCTGTGGAAGACAAAAAGAGATGTTTAGAAGAATGTTTGCGCTGTGTTTTTCCATACTATGCTTTATAAGAAGGCACAGCCATCATTTTCGTTCTGCTAAATATCTGCTTTTGCATTCCACACTCAAAAAAAGGCACGGTCCCATTAACCAGGGCTTGTTCTGACCTTCTCTGCTCTGTGAAATAAATGCTCAAATATCTTGAGATGCGAGATGTTTGACCCCGTGTCTCTTAATGTGTGTCTTGTTTTTCAGAGTGAGAGAATTGAGAAAGGCCAGGGAACATGAGAGCGTCCAGAAGAGCTCCCTCACAATGTGACATTACTCTCCAGACTCTTCCTTTCAGTTTTTCGGTTTCAACCAGAGACGTTTTACAAGAGGAAAAAGAAAAAAAAAATAGCAAGAACACTGCAACTCTTACTACTACTGTATGACAGATACTTCGGCTACTAAACAACTGCATTTTTTCATATCTCTTTATTCCTTCTATTTTTCTTTTACGAAGGAATGAGCCTACTGCTGTGGATCAAAATAAACTCAAAGGACGTTGTTTTAGAAGAAACAACATTCGCTTCGTGGCATTTTTTGCACTTTTTAATGGATTGTTTTTGTCATTTTTGGATGAGCATTTAAATGTTTCATTTGAAAAAGGGAAAAATGGAAGAAGGGAAGTCCAGCTCTTCAGTGGCTTGTAGAAGGAGGATAAATGAAGATAGAAAGATGGTGACAAAATATATGGAGTCAACACAGAAACATGGCCGGACCTGTTCCGAGTGTTTTCAAAAGATGACAAGATATGTTTAGTGGTTAAAGTTACCAAAAAAAAGATGAATAATTCATGAAGTGGTTTTTGTACACGCTTTTCTCCACAGCCAGAGCAATTGATCAGAAACTTCCAATCTGTCCATAAAGCATTGCCCGTCTTCTCTTAGCCACAAGGAGAGACTGGCTTGCAAATGAATGTAAAAGGTAAACAAGCAGGCTTGGGTGACCTGTCAAATGCTGAAATTATTTTGCTAACAAGACGTGTGGATAACACAGCTATACGACGACTATTTTCAAATTGATGATATTCAGCCACTAGAAACGATTCAAAGTTAGCAAGACATCGCTCTAGGCAGATCTTGTCTTACGCATGCTTGAAACTAGGCCACAGTCTTTTTTTTTTTCAACTCCATGAATGTACTGGAGACACCAAACGCCATCAGCTCTGCCCGTCTTTTACTATTGGCGCGTTTGTAATTCTTTTTGTTGTGAATCCAATGTTAAATAGTCATCGGTAAAGCCTTTGTTTGCCTGAAAATGAGGTTTTCTAAGGGAAAAAGTTACATACATTGCCTTGATATCTTTGACACCGTTTGAAAGGTCTCCACACTCGGGGTTAGACAAATCCATATTTTTGACAATTGAGCGGTTCCTGTATATAAAGAGGGTTGCCGGTACGCAAAGTAACACATTTATCTAAGCGGGATTGTATTTTAGAAATATATTATTTTACTCATTGAAAGGGATCAAAACAGATTAGCGTCGAAACCTGAATATTTGTATAGTTTTGTTTGAATGCCTAAGAAGTATGGTTGTATCGTTTGTACATAATGTAAATACCTGGGATAAAGTCAAGCTACTGTATGTGCATGACAAAAACGAACAAAGATACAAAAAAAAAAGAGTTCAAAAGCATTAGTGGCTATGCTCTGTAAAACTATTTCACTATAAGAGTATTTTATTTTACTTTGAATGTTCTTGAGAAGAACATTTTGCTAAAGCATGACCTTCCTGCGATTATGAAAATACTGTATTTATGAGGTAGGAGAAAAGGCAAAATGATCATTAAGTTATGTTTACATCTGTTTGTTTCCTTTGTTTTTCGGGGCTACCAAGAATCTTTTTGCCAACGGTGCCAAGTAATGTGAATGCTACTGCTTAAAGGAAGTTATTCATTGCCGAACAGATAATCACATGGTAAAACGTGATCAGACTCACTTGCATAACCGTTGAACACAGCCGGTCAAGAGGAATGGTGTATTTCACATATCGTGTTTGGTTTATTTGTATATTTGTTTGTTCTGTGCTTCATAAGCCCAAATACTTTTGTATTTTTTTGTCAGTGAAATGATGATGTACAAATGTTTTCCTGTGACGAATGCAGAAGTAACGGACCTTATAGCAGCTTTAAGTAAGTCTACTTTAAGGAGACGTGCAAAAAACACCCTGTGAGTTGAAAGTAAAGAAGCTGAAATAACCACGTGCACAGAAACATTACAGTAGGCTCCCTGTTCTGCATGTAAATGCTATTCTTTTGGTGCTAAAACATTGGCGTCAGACCTCCAAAGATCAATCCGTTTTAATGGTGTTGCGGTACTTTCAACAGCAGGTGTCGTCGTGACTCTAGAAAAAGGAGAACGTATTCCTGAATGCACTAGAAATGTGTATATTTCAGTTTCCCCTCACGTCGAAATGCTTCTTTTGTATTTGCGTCTCTGCTCAAGAGAATGTCACCTAAATGTTTTCTTGTGTTGGAAGTGCCTGATCGTATTCTAAATCCAGCGAGCCGTGTCAGTCTGCATGTGAGCTTTGCGAGAGGCTGGCATTAGCGAGAAGTGAATTACAGTCTGCGTTTTGTTTTGTTTTTTTCTTTTGTTTCTTTGTCCTTGCATTTTACCACACCAGGATTTTATGGCTTCGTCATAACTCACGTCCTCTATTGGAACTGCCAGATGAACCGGCGAGGACTGCAGATTTCAGTCCGGCTGGTTCTTGCCTTGCATTCATCATTCCGGTAGCAGTTTAGGTTGTCAGCTGATGCACTGCGGTGGCAACTCGAGTCTTATTATGCT
Organism: Danio albolineatus; assembly: GCA_903798035.1. NCBI lineage: Eukaryota > Metazoa > Chordata > Actinopteri > Cypriniformes > Danionidae > Danio > Danio albolineatus. The sequence continues at coordinate 6,540,899 of CAIGQQ010006052.1, read as the reverse complement.
TGCATGGGTAACATAGATAACCGGGTGGCTGAAACAGCACCCAAAGCATGCTTATTTTTGTAGATTTGGTAGTCAGGTAGACTTGTTGAAGAAATATTGTTCTGTAAAGCAGCTGGTTTCATGGGTTGCAGACATTTCACCAGAAAGAGGGCTTTGAAACGTAACTTTACAGTACAAAACATCAAAACAGCTGGCAAATTGTCATATTTACCCCTGCAGTGAGAGCACATGTTAAAATCACACATGAAATGTGATACTGGAATATTTTTTTGTGGGCGGAGGACGAGGTCACATGTTCCAAAACCACATTTCATGTGTGACCCACATCTCACGCTCATGTGGTTTTTCTGTAAGGGTACAGGGGCAGCATGAAGATATATTTTTTCCAAATAGAATTTGGCTTTGGTTTTGGAATTCAGTTTCACTCCACTTTCCATTCCCATTCCTTCACAACTCTTCCACCGCAGAAACAGGTAAAAACAAACTTGCGTACCTCATTTGAAAAGACGCGCCACAGAACTGTGTCCATATATATCCACGTTAAAGTGTCCATGGCACTAGTGCAGTTGAAACCTCGGGTGTGAATCTGTCGGGTTCACTTTTGTATCTTAACTCAGGTGCCAAACTGGAGAAAAGGGGAAGAAGTAGAGCAGGTTACTTGAGATTTAGTTGCTGCTTATTGGGAAATGAGCCAGACTGTCCTGATCAAATTACTGTGATTCTGAACATGTCATGCTGTTCACCTTTTTTTAAATCAACTATGTGAGCTGAGTTGGCGTACCTTCGCTCCCCATTTGTTGAAAGAGCGGCACTGACTGCTGCTGTTGTATAAGAGCCCGTTGGAATGGAGCAGGTCTACACGAATGCTAGTGTAAATACGCATGGATGTGTTTCAGTTCAGCGCAGCTTCTCCGGTTCCTATAGTCACTGCCGTGGACATACTGTATCACAATAACGAATCAAAAGTGCTGCTCAGATTGATTCATCTTCACCATCATCATATAGCCATAGATGTAGACGTTCGACAGGACAGCTGTAGTTTATTAGCGCAAGACAGTAACCTCACCTGGTTGCATACGGGTTCATTTTAACGGTATCGCAGCTCAGCCCACAGAAGATACCTCATCCGCTTTTGTTTGTCACGTCACCGAGAGACAGAGACTGCCTTTCCTGCGCATCCGTTCTTTAGAAAAGGGCAGAACAGGGCCCTAGAAAACACCCACCACCACCACTCATGGACACAGAGCAATAAGCAATTCCTGAAGTGGAGACCTGTAGACCTAATGGGGACAGCGATCTGTTGGACACACGTAGCTGACTTACTCTTATGCAAATGCCAGTATTGTGAGATTAGAATGCAGTAGTTTAAGGACAGTGCTTATACGACACCCTTCATGGAGCTGCACGTTTTCATCCCTTTCAAACCCAGAAAATAGCAGCCCTGCCTTTATTACAAGCTACACTTGGGGCTCTCTACACTTTGCATGTTAAACTAGTGTTAGATCTACTTTCCTCTCCTCTCTAGCTGTCTTTTCTCTGTGTCTTTCCCAATTATGTAGCCCTTTCCTTTCCTACTGAACCCTGATTTTTTTTTTCCGTTTATTTCTTCTTTTTTTCTAAATGTCTTTGTTTTTCCTCCTTCCCCCTGGTTTGAGCAATTTATTTTTGTAACTGCATGTAAAGAGTCACTGAATCGATGGATATGTTAAAAAAGAGAATTCAGCTGCTGAAGCCATGCAAAATGTTTTGAATTGCCCTTAAAAATATGAAAGATGTTTTCTGAATGCTTTATATTCTCTCTGCTGTAAAATAATAAAAGGGGAAAAAACTTAAATGTTTGTTTTGACTTGAAGTTCAAAAGTTTTTTTTTAAGTATCAAAACTAATGACATTTAAATGGTTACTTTGGCACAAAAATGAAATGTCTTCTTAAAAAGAAATCCTCAGCGCTACATGAAAATGAAAAGGTGTTTTAGGAAAATGAAGGCGTTTTAATGAAATCTCAGATTTTGTAATTGTATGTTTCTTCACACTCCAAAGAGATTTTAAAAATGCATATGAAACTCAAGTGATTTAATCCAAAGTTCAGTCACAAATATAACTCACAATTCATTATGTATTTACGCACTTATATACACTCAGCTATCTAGATTATAAACTTACAAAAAGAGTTTTTTGTCACTGGAAAACATAAATCTGAAAGCCCTACTCCTCCACTATGGGATTAAGTGCAAGTGTCCAACATTTCACTTCTTTAAATAAGTGCATCATCTGTTTTTAGTGTGACTACAGTGCATGCACTATTTAGTAAGTGTGTAAGTGGTGCAGAATAAAATAATTATGCAAAATGGAACACACCTCAAGTCTTATGAAAAGAGATGATTGATATGAACTGAAAGGTTTTTGTTTGTTTGCTTTACATATAAACACTTATCATTCATTTTCCTTCAGCTTAGTGTCTATTTCAGAGGTTGCCGCAGAAGAATGAATCACCAACTATTCAAGCATATGCCCTTCCAGCTGCAACCCAGTACTGGGAAACACACTCATTCAAACACACACTCATACACTACGGCCGATTTAGTACATCCAATTCACTTATGGCACATATCTTTGGACTGTGGGGAAAACCGGAGCACTCGGAGGAAACCCACGCACACACAGGGAGAAAATGCAAACTCCACACAGAAATGCCAACTGGCCCAGCCAGGACTCGAACCAGCAACCTTCTTGCTGTGAGGGGACAGTGCGCTGAGCCACTGTGCCGCCACAAACTTATCAATGACCATAAACTTACATTTACCCATAACTGATGCATAAGAGGCTAAGAGTAAATCTCATTTTCTCTCAAGCTCAGTTTTTGTCCAGATATGAATGTTGCATTTCCGCGTTCATAGAGATAGTAGCTTTGCTTGCATGACTGAAATAGCAGGCCATGATGTATCAAAGATAGTAGCAAAGTGAAATGACTTGGTATTTTGTATCGGAATCGGAAAATCAGAATCCTTTTAATATTTTAACGATTTCTATTGTGTTTTGGTTTTAACAATAGTAGGGATGTCCCGATCAGGTTTTTTTGCCCTCGAATCATTCGATCATTATTTGATTTTGAGTATCTACCGATACCGAAACCCGATCCGATACTTCTATAATACATTTAAAAAAAGAATGATTTTAACATTCAACAACTCTGTTAATAAAGAGCACTTCTGTGAGGTAGCTTGAACAATCAAGTAATAAATAGCATAAATTCATCACTTTTGGACAGTACAACAGTAAATATAAAAAATCTAATTTAAAAACAAATAGCACCTCAACTTAAAATATCCAGCAGGCAATCCCAAGTTTACATATCTCAGTTTGCTATGTTGTCATCATTAACTTTACAAAACCTCCAGAATGCAGACATACATGAAGTCAAGAAAGAGGTCTAACTATGTAACAACACATAACTAGTGTTAAAAAAATAATGAGAATATATTTATATATTCGAGTCCTGATCGTGAGGTAACATCCGATTCCGATCGAGTCTGAAACAGCGTGATCGGGCCCAATTTCCGATCATGTGATCGGATCTGGACATCCCTAAACATTACCCCACTGAGAACAGTTACCATTAAAAATCTCCATTAACATTTTTTCATTCATTCATTCATTTTCTTTTCGGCTTAGTCCCTTTATTAATCCGGGGTCGCCACAGCGGAATGAACCGCCAACTTATCCGGCATTTGTTTTACGCAGCGGATGCCCTTCCAGCCACAACCCATCTCTGGGAAACACATTCATACATTCTCATTCGCACACATACACTACGGACAATTTAGCTTACCCAATTCACCTGTACCGCATGTCTTTGGACTGTGGGGGAAACCGGAGCACCCGGAGGAAACCCACACAACCACGGGGAGAACATGCAAACTCCACACAGAAATGCCAACTGGCCCAACCGGGACCTGCCCCAACCGGGGATCGAACCAGCGACCTTCTTGCTGTGAGGCGAACATGCTACTCACGCGCCACCGTGGCGCCCTAACATTTTTTATAGTGATACATTTTTGTCATAGTTTACGAAACTGCATTATTGAATTAGACTAATATGTAAAACATTCTCGCACGTGAAAAGGAAAAAGTTGTTCGATTTGTTTGAAAAAAAAAATTTTTCAGCGCTTTTACAGCTATTAGAAACATCCATTTTGAAAATGTAAACTCTGAAGTTAATTTATTCATTCATTTTCCTTTGGCTTACTCCTTTTATTCATCAGGAGTCGCCACAGCGGAATGAACCGCCAACTCATCCAGCATATGTTTTACACAGCGGATGCCCTTTTAGCTGCAACACAGTACTTGAAAACATCGTTACACACTCACTCACACACATACTACGTCCAATTTATTCAATTCACTTAGCGCATGTCTTTGGACTGTGGGGAAAACCGGAGCACCCGGAGGAAACCCACGCAGACAGGGGGAGCAGGGGCGCCGCTAGGAGGGGGAAAGTTAGGACGATTCTAAGGGCCCAAGCAGTTTTGGGGCCCCCAGAGATATTATAAGGGGCCCTAATGACACTACCCAACGCATCCACGCAAAGGTTGCCATAGGGTCCCTGCCAGCCAGCGGCGCCCCTGACTATACGCTATGCACTTACACACTCAACAGCATAGTATCATCTCAAATGGAACACTAATGTTTTTTTTTACCAAGCAAAATTCAAACAGTTTCTCTGATGATGTTTGACGGATGCCAAATTAGTGACCAAAGTACCAAATAATACCTGCCATGAGTATAATCTCATTCACCATCAGGAGGCAATATGATCACACTCGTAGGAGAATATTGCTTTTTACAATCCAGAATAAATAATCCTTCCACTACGTGAGCAAAGAGTGCATGAAGTGTCCAAAATTCCACACCTATTTTACCAGTTGAATAAGTGCATCAACATCCGGGTATTTAAAGTGCACTCATTATTTTTAAAGTTTTCAGTGTGAACGCACTACTTAGGCTATTTATACTACAAAATTGCGCAGAATAGTGCATAAGTATGCAATTTGACACCTAGACTGTAAAGGGCTTTAAAATTTACCCCTAAGAAATGGGACACCACTACAACACCTGCACACGTCATCGCGATCTCTCATATCAGATCGATGATCGTGACTGCTGTAGTTATTCTAGTTGCGTTATTTTTTTTTGTATTTATCTTCAGGAAATCACTGAAGGCAATGATATCATGTTATCATAAGAATAAAATGTAGCAATAAGCTCATAACTGTACTGTGCATTTACACCATGGCCATATTCATCGATGTAAACACACGAAAACAACATTAACATTATACCAGGCAAAGAAAAAGGTAATTCCCAGCACTAGACTTTTCTGACAGGATTTTCGAGTGTCATCAAGATGTGTGTTGTGGGACTGCTATATAGTAGTTATTATTATGGATTATGGATAGTGAATTTTAGCGGTTTTTATTGTTGTTTTTTTTAAAGAAGGGATAGAATTGGGATTGGGCCTCAATATATGTAGTCAATTTGGTTGATGTAAGTTGACATCACTAGAAAAGTTAAGTTGTTTAAAAAAAAAATTAAGTCAGCCAGATTTTTTTACAGTGCACTTTACACAGTTTACTTTGCCTTTACTTTATGAATTAAAGCAATTTAAAGACATCCCTAATATCACAAAAGTTTTGTGCAAATCTTTGAAAATATATATAAAGAGAACACAAATGCAATAATTCATTCATTAATTAATTCATTTTCTTTTAGGCTTAGTCTCTTTATTAATCTGGGGTCACCACAGCGGAATGAACGACCAACTTATCCAGCATATGTTTCATGCAGCGGATGCCCTTCCAGCTGCAACCCATCACTGGGAAACATCCATACACACTCATTTACACACAATACACTATGGACAATTTTTAGCTTACCCAATTCACCTATACCACATGTCTTTGGACTTGTGGGGGAAACCGGAGCACCCAGAGGATACCCACACGAAAACGAGGAGAACATGCAAACTCCACACAGAAATGTCAAGTGAACCAGCTGAGGCTTAAACCAGCGACCTTCTTGCTGTGAGGCAACAGTGATACCTACTGTGCCACTGCGTTGCCACAAATGCAACAATATTTTACAATATTTGACAATGTTCCTGTTTTTATGGTATTTTCTGTCAAATAAATGCTGCCTTCATGAGACTTGTTAGGAGTATGGACTATAGCAACTCTAACTGATTTAGAGCTTCTTACCAGGGTTCTGGTTGCTGCAAGAGTTTGTAGTAGTGGTGGCAGTGCCAGTGTTCTGCCCGCTGGGCGCTACCATACTGTCGCTGGCCCAGCTGACCATCCAGCTGTTGGAGGTGGGGATGTCGGGGTTGGGAGAGAAGGACATGCTGGAGGCGGGAGGTAAAGAGGACGGGGTCTGCTGCTGCTGTTCCTCCCTCTGGAGTTGCTCCAGACACTCTGCCAGCTTGGTGTGGCCACGGGAGCGAGCGATGGAGAGGGGCAGACGTCCAAGAGAGTCTGGGATGGCCAGCGCTCTCCGGTCCCACTTGTATAAGACCACTGCTGCCTCTAGGTGACCCAATGCACAAGCCCACATCTGCAACAAAGAGTCAGAAAAAAGGGGTGTGAGAGAAGTACAGAAGGTACACTTTAAACACAATCTGCTGGACAGACATACCAATGGAGTGCAAGAGAAGTGATCCACGTTGAGAGGGTCTACCTCTAGTTCCAGATCAATGCTGTCTGCATGCTTCGTGCTAGATTAGACAACAAATGACAGTTCTCATAATTAGCAGTGAAAGAGGAAATACTGTATTTACACTTAGATACAGATCTTCTGAACTCACCGCCATTTGATGAGAGTCTGGATGAGGGTGGCGTAGCCTTGGCCTGCGGCAAGGTGTAGCAAAGTCATGCCCCGGAAGGTCTTGGAGTGAATCAGGTGTTTGGATTTGGCCCAGCAGGCCCGGTTCATCATCTTCTCACAAACGACCACCACACGACTCTCAAAAGAGCTTCCTGCCTGTCCCGAAATACACTGCAGAAGCAAACAGACGGTTTGATGTTTTTAAACTCTATTTCTTTTCTAAAATATATTAGCAGAAAAGCTGAGGAAGGGTGCAATTTTTGCATAAATTGGTTCAATGAATTGGTTTAATGCACTCACAAAAAAGTAAAACAAAAATAAGTACTCAAAAATGTTACTTTTCTCCGCAGTCCAAATGAACAGACAAATGAACAATTTCAGGATAATCTGTACCAGTGACTTGTCTTATTTTACAATTCAATTATGTTGCTTTGAAAAAGTTTCAACAGCAACACACATAAATTGTAATAAAGAAAAAAAACCCAGCAATAAATAAATAGTAATACTTATTATAAACGGCAAGAGTATTCATTTTACTACATTTTTGATCAAATAAATGCAGCCTCTTTGAGCATACAAGACTTTCATTCAAATCTGCATGAACAGGAAGTTTTATTGCAGTGTGATGTATTTTATTTTTGTGCTCACTCATCTATCAGTCATAGTTGATGTCGTAGGTGAATGACTGCTATTCCAGAACAGGAGGGCAGGAGTTAGATTTTGATTAAAGATTACCAAAAAGATTTTTTTTTTCAGCAGATTGACTTGCACAGATGAATTGTTCACTTAAAGACTAACAATGTGCTCTAGCAAAATAAACATTGTACATTTTGTACCGATAGACCCCTACAGTATCTTTTAAACATAAGTTTATTTTGCATTTGCTATTTAAGGTTATACAAATTTGATGGCAGATGACGCAATATAATTGAACATACTTGTTGCTGTGATTAAAAAATCTCAGTCTAATCTCAAACCCAACAATGACCAACGTGCTGCTGTACCTGAGATTGGCTATTAGCGCCTCCGTTTCCGCCTCCTCCTGCTCCTCCACCTCCTCCTGTCCCTGCTGTTCCTCCACTGCCCTGCTGCTGCTGTCCGGCCATCTCAGCCATCCTGCGCTCCATCTGCTCCAGACGCTCCAGGATGGACATTCTGAACTGGTTATCTGCAGAGGAACATCAATTTCCGTTTAGTTTTAGTTCCGTTTAACATTAAAATGGTAAATTAGCTACTGGTTTCACACTTTGCAAAGAAAGCGGTTGCGGTGAATTGCACTGTATCTCGGTGAAGTCTGAAATAAATTCTTCTCTGGTTTAACTCACATCCCCAAGCAAGATTCTATATTGGATGTTTAATTAAACTCAGTCATTACCCTTATGGTATCCAATCAAGACTCAGGGTCTGATGTTATCAATCACCATTTCCGTAATTGCAGTCATTATTATAAATTAATGGAATCAGTAATGAGACACATCAACACATTCAGTTTCAAAAAAGCACAGCAATGGGTATACATGATTTATTTGGTGTTTGTACATCCTAACTAGCCGTTCGCATTTTCCGCTAATGCAAAACTCACCCCTGTGATGCATGGATGTGTACTGCATTGGTGCGACTTTTCCTAAGGTGTTTCTAAAGATCTCTTGAAATGCATTTTCAAGTATTTTAACAGAAACATTAAAACGGGGTCAGGGCATAAAAATTAGCCCCTCCCTTTTTGCAAAAAATATCCAAAAGCACGTCATTTAAACACAAAGACATTTACAGACGTTGTCCTGTGGCTGCCAAGTGGATGCTGCACACTGGTGGTGGTGT
>CAIGQQ010006052.1:6495598-6512206 GCA_903798035.1 Danio albolineatus | reverse complement strand
ATATATATATATATATATATTCCCCCTCCTTTCACCATCTTTCCAAATTCTCCAGCCTGGATTCATCCAAACTTTATTGCTGTCTCCTTCTGGTTGAATGGAGCCCTCCAATTTAATATCCATACAAACTAGCAGCAAATCAAATTAAATCAGAAGCAGAGCAAACTGCTTCACCCATCCTCCAAGACATGCCCTGGTTATATCTCCTGCTTCATGAGCCATTGTGTGACACGGTTTATCCATGCACTAACAAAGCACTTCCATCATGCTTGGCAATAATGCAAGACTAACACAACATTTTACAGACTTGCTGTATTGTCAAAAGTCTTAACAGACTTTTACACAAACCAGTCCACAAAAATCTCACAAAAGACTCATTCATACCATTATTAATGACTGCACTGTTCATGTGAGTCAGCTACATTTTGCTCGGCTCTCCCAGTCTATAATCATTCAGACAAAGCACACAAAACAACCAAGCAACAATGCTGACTATACAGAGTACAATGTCAAATATTTTTGAGTGATAAAACTAACAGTGGAAATGCTTTCATCAGCAGTATGATTTAGTATGAGCATTTCCTCCTATACATTTATTTTTTTGTGGCTTAATTGACTTTTATAAAGACAAAAGCCTTAATTTAAGCTCAAGTCTTAACAAATCTTATTTTCAATCAGTTTCAGTGTTCCTCTAACTGTCTAAGGGCCGCTGCGCCAATCTCTCTAACTGCTGTCTGATTTAACACTAATTAACGATTGTGCCCTTGAGGCACATTGTGTAAGATAAAAGCCACTAAAGCAGAATGTATTTAGCACTGGTCTGGGGTGTACAAAAATATGATGTGGTTTTGACCAACCACTGCTAGAATCGGGCTTAATCAACCATCTTCAAAAATGTATTTGCTTTATTTTGTCTTAAAAGCAACTGAGAGTCAAACTGACCACAGACAAATACAGTGCATAAGCAAAACACCAAGTTTCTAAGCCAATGTCTAATACTACAGTATAAGGATCGACATGTTTCTCAGATCTAATGAAGTAAACTGAGCAGGATGTGGCAGAGTGCAAGCAGTAAAATAAGTCTGGAATTGTACAAGAAGCTTTCCAGTCTTAATGGGTATTCAGTACATGACAATAGCTGCAGAAACACTGATAACTGCACATAAATGACTCCTATCATTAATAATAGGACTGTGATGAGTTTAACTTTTAATAATATAACCTGGTCATATTTTTTTTTCCTCTTCTAAAGCTTACATTAACTGTTCTGACATATTCAGCAATCTTTTAAATAAGGTCAAATTTAATAAAATGCAACTTTCAGACACACTGAATGATGACTTAAAGATATTAACATTTTAAAAAAGCATATCTCTTGTGATGAACTGCCTGTGTTTTAATCCTCCCAATTTAGCATTCACAATGTCTTGAAACAAAACATGACATGATATTACAGGTGCCTAATTTTTGAGCTCCTGTGTGAAACATGGTGGAGAATATAAAATTTGAAGGGCTACTGAGTTCATTAACCCTCTACCGCACCATGTTGCCTCGGGATAATAAAGCAATTTTCCACACTGTGCAAGAACAAACAGTAAACGAGTGATTGATTTTTCACCCGTCAGAAATATATGAAAATTGTTCAACTTAATTTTCGAACATTTACTGCTTAAATTTGTTCACCGGCAGCAACACTGCATGACAAGGGAGTCTGCACTGCTATGACACATGCAACTATAATAGAAAATATGGCAACAATATGTTTATTTTTATATGATACATTATTAAGGTAGCTATATATTCTAAATATCTATCTAAACATCTATCTAAATTAATGCATTTAGTAAATTATACCATGACAAAAGGCTTTAATGTAAAGTCTATTAATCTAATCATTAATAAAATGCAACACTGGTCTTTAAAAACGTCAAAACATTATATAAAATTGATTGAAACGAAAACATGACCTAAAATGGTTAAAACCCTTGTAAATCACTTGCCTCAAAACAACCTTTGTCTACATGTAAAAAAGTATAAACTCTACTTTTGTTTTTGATTTTAGTTACGAAACACATTTTAAACAATAAAAGTGCGAGAAACTTTTCATTTTACACTATTTTGATGATGCGTCCAATATACATAATACATATCGCAAGCCTATTTCCATTCAGAACATCACTATCAACAGGTTGTTGAGCACTAAATTGTTGGAAAACTATAGGCACTAGTAAACGATTGCTAATCTCTATTTTCCCGACACAAAATTCACCCATTAACACTATAATATAAAGCTCTTTTATGTAACTTGTGTCATGTTTTTGAATGTCTCAATCTCTCTTTAAAGCGCGTGGATGGGGAGTCGCTGTCCTCGGTGCTGAAACACGAGCGCAGATCACAGCACTGCTGTGTGTTACACACATAAATACACACACTCCGGTCACGACTACAGATAACAGACAGACCCACTAAATGACAAAACTGCTGCATATATTAGCTGTTTTCCCTACTTTTACCGTCTGACGTTTTGGTGCAATGAATTGTGAGACAATCGGATTTTTGTCATTTCCTATTTAGTATTAAAACGAGTATATCGAGCGAGAACCGGTATTGGTTCTATGAACTATAAAAACATCAAACATTGCTAATATATTTGAAACAGAGCAAGTTATGCATCTATCCGGCTCACATGTAAGTGATGTTCTTAAGTTCAGCTACTCCAGCATTTATTCAACAACACCATGTCTGTTCAGCGGCGTTCTTGTGACTATTTTGGAAGTTGACACATTTACTTCAAGAAACTACTAAAAGCAGCGTCTCAGAGGCTAAATTAGGCTCAAATTCAGATCAAAATGAGTCTTTAAAAAGCAAAGCCATGAGTGTAAATGCAAAACGCCGCATTTCACACTCGAAACCGCTGTGTTCACTTAGTCTTTCACAGACGGAAATAATAAGGGTTTAAAGTGGGCTAAGTACATGTTGTAACTTTAGAGACAAAACTACAAACACACAGACCAGATTCATTTAAACATGTCCAACCTTCTATTTCACTGTCCATGGAGATGGTCCCCTTGTCTTTAGGAAAAGCAGATGTCATTCATCGGCATCCTGGCCACAATGTCCCAAATGGCCGTCTATTACACACGCAGTTTGCCCGTATATTTACTAATATTGGGCAAAATAAATATTCCTTTTACTACACAAGGGGGAATGTCTTAAAATGTCTCATCAACAATAGAAGAAAGTGTAGAAGCGACGTGCGAGAGGGGATAGGAATGTAAAGCCCGCTCACTTACTCTCGTACTCTCCCCCCGCCTCTCTTTACTCCAGCACTACAGCCGGTGTTGCCAAGTCCGCTGATTATAAACCACGTTGTGCTGTTTCTTTTTCATAAAGTCCTTGTGGCTTACGTTTTTATTTCTAGAATACAATCACAATTGTGATGTATGTGATATTGTTGTTTATTTTTTATAAATTATATATTCAATGAGAATACCACAGCTTTAAATAATTTACAATTGATCTATTGCATCTAATGTATGTGCTTATTTTCTACTTAAGAATTATACCACCAGCAGCAAGAACAAAACCTAAAAAATCCCCTTTTCTCCCAGCATATGCTTAACTTTCTTGTGAGATTTGGCAACATCTACTGCTGCTCCCCCTTGCGCGCGCGTGCATGAACCTCAGCGCGATGAGACGCTGCGCACGTGCCGCAGGTAAACAGACGCCCTAGTTTTTCCACGAGCCATACAGACAAAGCAAAAAATACTAAATAAATAAATAAAACACCGAAAGCAAATGCTGAAATTATTAACAGCGAAAGACAGCATGTGGCACTATAACTCCCATTTATAATTACAATGCAACGTTTCCCTCAGATTTTCAGTCCAAATTAGTTTATTGTTAGAGGCAACCTAAAAATGAACCAGGATATGTGTTGTTGTACGTGACCAGACAAATGATTTTATGTCTGTTTTCCTACAATGTTTAAATAAGAGACTCTAAACCGAAATTAAAACACAGGTTAATCTATCAGATAAAGAAAGCATTTACTGACCCCTAAATAACTAGACAGTGATTTAGACCCACGGCGGACAATATGAACTGGCATGAAGACAATATATTGGTCATGGTTACAGTGCACGACGACTCCAGCCTGTGGCTTCGTACCTGCAATGCTGCAGAGAGCAGCGAAGCCCCGCCCCCATTCTGCATTATGACAAATCAAGGCAGGCAGGCAGCTGTGTGCCATTAGAGCATCAGAGCGCACAGCTGAAAGGAAACGATAAATGTCGTGTCAAACAGCAGACGCGGAGCCTTGTCTTCAAATCGTTTTATTTGACAGTAGTGCTCGATATAGAAAACAGGCTGTGGTTTAATGACCAAGAGTGAGAGACACTCCGCAAACCTCCAAAATCCAGTGAATGGATGGAGTGGGATTTTACAGATATGGCCTGAGGAGAAATAACACAGTCACGCCAGAAATGTCCTGAGCGTATAAGGTACTTTAACATTAAATTAGCAGGCGACATAGAAGTGACCAATACAACTGTTTTATATAGTAAACACTGTCCTTTCTATACATGGTACTTGTTTAAAAGTACAGGGACATTACCACTATAACGTCTATCAGACGTTAGATTTTGGTTGCCACACCTGACGTATAAATGACAGCATTTGACGTCAATATTATGCTGGTTTAAGTTGTTGTCTCAACGTTGGATTTTGGTCACTTTCAAACACAATCTAAAATCAACCAAATATCAATGTTATTTGACGTCGCTTTTGAACATCAAAATAACGTTGTCCTCTGACGCTGGCTAGACATTGAATTTTGGTCACCTGACATCACGTCCTAAATCTAACCTAATATTATCGTCTTATGATGTTGTGTGCCTGCTGGGCAATAACTAAATGCATAACAGAATGTTACGTTTACACACACACATGGTACTTGTCTAAATGTTCATAATTTTTTTTTACAATAACTTAACTAACAAAGAACACTTTTAATCTAAAACGTCATGTTTTATAAGCTTATTATCCATTGATACTCTCATCAACTTACATATTAACTTGCTGTTCATTTTCTCAAACTCAGGCCATTCAAGATATACTGTATAGATGACCAATAGATCACCAGCTATTTATTTTATTATTATAAAAAAATAATAACCAGAACATATGCAGTGTAAAACGAATCAAAAACATCAAATTTATGTATATTAAATGTATGTATATGCATTATATTAATATTAAATCCATACATTTAATTCTTATGGAGTAAAACCTTGGGGTGACACGGTGGCGCAGTAGGTAGTGCTGTCGCCTCACAGCAAGAAGTTTGCTGGTTCGAGCCTCGGCTGGGTCAGTTGACATTTCTGTGTGGAGTTTGCATGTTCTCCCCATGGTTGCGTGGGTTTCCTCTGGGTGCTCTGGTTTCCCCCACAGTCCAAAGATATGCTGTGAATTGGGTAAGCTAAATTGTCCGTAGTGTATGTGTGTGAATGAGAATGTATGGATGTTTCCCAGAGATGGGTTGCGACTGGAAGGGCATCCGCTGCGTAAAACAAATGCTGGATAAGTTGGCGGTTCATTCCGCTGTGGCGACCTCGGATTAATAAAGGGATAAAGCCGACAAGAAAATGAATGAATGAGTAAAACCTTTTTATTTATTTACTTTGAAATATAGATGGACAAGTAGCAATTTGATTGTATGTAATTAACAGGAAGCCCAGGCTCTAAAATGAAAGAACTCTTTTAGACTGTATCTGAAGGTAATAATGTTGTAAATAATGGTCAGTCTCTTGCATATACTGATAATTACACATCATAAGACCTCAAGGTATCTGAGGAGCCATAGGTAAATAAATTTGTTTGTCTGCATATGTTTTTATTACTCTCAAAGTGCCAGTATTTGTTGCTTTGCCACTTATTACCAAAGACAGCGGATTCAGCTAAAAACTTTAATATTCTACTTATGAAAAGAGGGCCATGAATCTTGAATGGCCTGAGGGTAAGTACATTTTATAGGCAAATTTGCAAATTTACTTCTGAATACCACACTCGGTTGAGCCACCTATTATTTCATGAGTCAGTTCAGTAGTCGGGAATAACTTACAAAATGGCTTTGTGATTTCCTTGCACACACACCCTCATTTCCAGGCAGCACTGTGTTTCATGACGTGCTTAAAGTCAAACCAACTGATGACTCACTCTAATTCAGTTAAGCTTATTCTTAACCACTAATCCACTAAACCTGCCTTTCGCTACTTACGTTTATAAAACACTGAGTTACACAGAAACACTGTGCGCCAAACCCACATTAATGTTGAATGACCATACTGTAGCATACTATAGATTAGTAGTTTGAATAGCTTTAATGCAATACATATATACATCTGTTTTTCATTCACCAAATCCAGAGAGTCAAGTGCATGCACGGTAGGCTGTGCTCTCTGTGAGATGTGAATGACCTGGTGCTGTGCTGTTTGAATGGGCCTCGTTTGGTCCGCTGTTGATCCCTTTCTCTGCCTTAAGGGCTGTCTGCATTGCAGCTGTCCCTTTCCACAGGCTCCTCCACCATGCCCTACTTTACCCTGTCAATGCACACTGCAGTAACAACCCTCACCCCCCCCCCCCCCCCCCCCCCGACAAACAGCACCACACACAGGCACTGGCACTCGCTTCTGTACTCAGACTCATAGGAGACAGAGCACTTAGCCTGTCCTTAAAACACACACCAACACACACCTCCCATATTAAATATCCACAAAAACTGTACATTTAATAGATACACATATGATATCCAGTTAGTGTGAGAGCACATTGCTTGGGGTCCCTTTTTACTGTCAGGTGGTTCAGTGCCCCATGTTAAACTGCTTCTGCCCCCCCTAACTGAAATTGTGGAATAATGGATTAGTTATATATGCATTTACAAAATAATCAGTTTGAACTAGACTGGACAGCTAGTTATGGATGTACTGACTAGTACTGTATGCCATTAACTAGGAAATATCCAGAGACCAAATCCATAATTTACACAAATAAATTCAAACACAGCGTACAAAAATATATATACATAAATTAACAGCTTTCTGTATCTTGTGATTCATGTTTGTTTGTGCTTTTGAATTGCATTATGGGACCTTGATCTTTTCTCCAACAATTTTTGATGTTGAAATGTTTGAAAAAGTTACTTTTATTGACATTTTTATTGTTGAAGTGCTATATTGTCTGGTTTGGTGTTGATGGCATGGATCTTCTAATGGATGTCCGCTTCAAGATGGAGTAACACATCCTTTCTTATGTCTTTATAATTATTAATAATGTTGAATGTTTAAGAGCCTAGATTATGTGATGACCTTAGTGTCATCTAGGCGTGGGATGATAACCGTTTTCAAGGTACACGCCAAAATTTTCTGCTATACCGTTCCTAAGGTATGTGTAAGGTTTTTTTATGTACTTTTTTGTTTGTTTGTTTTTTTGGTGTAAATTGTAAAGACATCTGTGTTTTTTAAACAAATGAAGACCACAGAAGTCAATGATTCCCTTGAAGGATTTAGCCTGACATGTTTACTGCTCTAAAATATATTCTTTTTAAATATCTGGCTAAAAAACAAAACCTTTTCACCCTTTGAAAACAAAGTATTTTATTATGAGAAACATTTAGAGTATTTTGGAGCAGTAAACACAATTCCGTCATACCGTGAAACCGTGATATTTTTATCCAAGGTTATCATACCGTCAGAATCATATACCGGCCCATGCCTAGTGTCATCCCACTTCAGAGTAAAACTGGAGTAATATGTGTGTGATTGCTTTTCTGTATGCCAAAAGATTTGTTTTCTCAGGATCTACCCAAATATGTCAGAGGCAGTAGTGTAAAGTAACAAATACTCAAACTACTGTAACTGAGTAGTTTTTCTCAGGAATTGTAATTTACTGAGTAGTTTTAAAAATGTGTGCTTTTACTTTCCTTTGAGTACATCTTTAGTGCTGTATCGGTACTTTTACTCTACTACTTTCCTTCAACCTGCAGTCACTACTTTATTTTTTCTTGTCTATGAGGATTAGAAAAATCAGTCCTGTTATTCCTGTCCAAACAAATCACACATAGAAGGTAAATCGCATCATAGTGACTTACTTCAAGACATGGGTGATTTATAATTGTAAAATGTTTGGAAGCATTAAAAGTGTCCAAGAAGATGTACAAAATCTTTACACGCGTTCACCCAGAGAATGTTTAGATGCATGTCACTGATGAGAAGAAGACGGATGTTTACTGTATGATGACCGAAATGGCCTTACACACCCAGCAGGCACAAAGACGTCAACATAATGTCAGATTGATGTTGTACCTCAATGTCGTGGTGACGCTGCATTTTGCGGGTTGACGTCAGAACCCAACGTCAGGTCGACGTCAATGTCCAACGTTCAAACTAAAATCAACGTCTAATGATGTTACAGCTTGACATTGTGTGGACATTACCACTATATCGTCTATCAGATGTTAGATTTTGGTTGCCATACCTGACGTACAAATGACAGCATTTGACGTCAATATTATGCTGGTTTAAGATGTTGTCTCGAGGTTGGATTTTGGTCACTTTCAAACACAATCTAAAATCAACCAAATATCAATGTTATTTGACGTCGCTTTTGAACATCAAAATAACGTTGTCCTCTGACGCTGGCTAGACATTGAATTTTGGTCACCTGACATGACGACCTGAATCTAACCTAATATTATCGTCTTATGATGTTGTGTGCCTGCTGGGCAATAACTAAATGCATAACAGAATGTAACGTTTACACACACACATGCACAAATTACATGCAAATGTATCAGCTTTTTACAGCGTAATACTCACTACTCTTAAACACTTTTGAAAGGTCTACTTTTAACTCATACTTTTGAGTAATATTTACAACAGATACTTTTACTCTACTTGCGCTAAATTTTTAGGCAAGTAATAGTATTTTTACATAAGTATGATTTTTCAGAACTCTTTCCACCACAGGTCAGAGGTCATGGAGACCTCAACTGTTCCTATTGTTATTTGCGTGTTAATTATGTCTAAAGTGATATTTGCCATTTTATGTGTGAAATCTTTTAAAGTTAATTCCTTTGTATGTAAGCTGCCAGTTTGGATGTAGATTATACCGGTTTTTAACCAGTTTTGATAAAGACAGCTGAGAGTACACTCAGCCTTGGGTAAGAAACAGATTGTACTTTGAGTTGTGTGTGTGTTCTATTCAATTGTGGATCCTGTCACAGGTCTGGGGTCAGGTCTGAACAGCCTAGTGGATGTCTGACGTTTGTATGCTTGAGATGTTGAGATATCATTCAGAGTTGTACACACACACCCATGAGGAAATTTTCTTAGTGAATGTGTGTTTTAACCAATCAGGTTAAAACACCTATATGAGGCAGTTAATGACACCATGTACGATTATAATTGTTGATGTTTTTGATATTGTAAGCAGAGCAGCCTATGAACTCATTATGAGTAATGAAGCTGGCTTCTGCTGATGAGACTGCAAAGTGTCTTCAGGAAACTTCCTTTTTAATTGGATCTCTGACTCCGGCTCTCCCTAATCTGACAGACTGGTCATTTTTGGGTTCAAACAGTAAAATATCCCTACAGTGTTGTAAATTACAGTACAAAAACCTGCGCAATAAACTGCCAGTAGTTTTTCTGTTATTTTCTTATACAAATTATTGTTTCAAACTACAAAAATGTCAATGAAAATCACTTTGTTAAACTGCAGAGTTGCATTTTTAACATCAAAGGTCGACAAAGCAGAGATTAAGGACCAAAATGCCATAATGTACAGTACAGAATTTGCTCACCTATTCAAATGCATTTGATCTTCCTAAAATGCCCGCAGTGTGCATAGTGTATTGCTTAAACCATTCAGTTGTCATCTTATATTAGAGGTTTGTAATTTGATAGTGATTTTAGAAGTACATATACAGTAAACAGTCTTGACCGCAAACTCTGCAAAGTCAGCAGCTATTACAGAACAGATGTAACACGATTAAAAACAAGTCAGTCACACTCATGTAAACAACTTGTTTTATCAGGCTAATAAAATGTTAATGTTTTAATTTTAATGTTAATGGTGTTAAAATAAATTTAAGTTGCTTAACTTAATTCCAGAGCAGCACATGAAGAAAATAACATAGAAAATGACTTGAAAGAATCTTAAATAAAGGGGTTTCATACTTCTTAAGTAGTAAGATGAAAATTATACTCAAGGAAAATTACCATTACTTGGCAAAAAAATCAAATGCAAGTTCTAATTACTACTCAAAGTATGAGTCAAAAGTAGCCCTTCTAATAGTACTCAAGAGTAGTGAGTATTACACGGTGAAAATGATTCCACTTTATAAATGACCTGCAAATCAAAAATGTATAGCTTACATAAGTGTCATTTTTATGGGTATTTCTAAATGTAAGTTAAATTATTTGCCATTCATGCATTATCAATTTAAAATGTTAGAACACATTACAATCATATTTGCCCCTATAATAAGCCTACAGAAAGCAGGTTGATGCATTTACATGCAGAGCGAAATCTGTGTAACCTAAAAATCCCAAAAAAGGAATTATATGTTAACACTTTTTATGCACGGGGAACTAACAAGCTACGAGTGTCCAGCAGTTGAAGCCATAAACCCAGCTTGTACAGCACTGATATAAAACCTAAAAAAAAAAAAAAATTGTGCATGTGTTTAAAAACGCATACCATTCTGTAGCACGTTTACCTTTCTAGAAATCTTCAATTTTGCATCTTCTTGAACACATTTATTGCTATGAAGTGTCCATGTCTTTTTGATGGAATTTTCTGTGATTTCACGGGACTGACTATTTAACTAAGCCAATCATCGTAGATATGAAAAAACATGAACATATAAAGAAGTTACAAGGAAAATAGAGCAGTAAAAGTACTGACACACAACTAAAAATGTACTCAAGTAAAAGTAACTGCTCAGTAAAGTACAATTTATAAGAAAAACTACTCAATCACAGTAAATTGAGTATTTGTATTTTATTACTTTACACCACTGGATAAAATAAGTTAAAGTCCATCCATTTTCCTGGATAAGCAGAAGGAAATGGATGGACTTTAACTTATAAACTTAACTTACAATAATTGAGTAGTTTTTTTCTCAGGATCTGCACTTTACTGAGTAGTTAAAAAATGTAAAAATAAAAGTTAAAGTGTTGCCTTTTAAATCACAATTACTCATTTCAGTGTCCCCCAGTCACTGCGCTGAAACTGTGTTTCTCAACCACGCTCCTGGAGGACCAACAACACTTCATGCTTTGAATGATTTCTTTGACAAACGTCACAGAACTTTCAGTCTATGCTAATGAGCTCATGATCTGAATCAGGTGTGTTTGGTTAAGGAGACATGGAAAATGTGCAGAGCTTGTGGTGCTCCAGGAATGTGGTTGAGAAACACTGCTCTAGAACCACCACTGTTTACTGTAATACTGCTCTCTAAACATCAGGCTCGACAAACTGAATCATACTGTATCTCAATACTGGCTGCAACTCTTCGCTGTCCAAACCATTCACCGCAATAGTTTGTCTTGGCTAAACCTCCAACCACCTGATCGGAGCAAGGAGATTAGAGCTTCGGACGTCAAATTGGCAGTCGTGTTGCTTTGTCCATATGCTCCAATATTTTCATAAGCTCTTTGACGCCAGTCTCGGTTTGAGGCAGCCTGGGTATCGCTCAAGCATGTGTGTGGGATTGTATTTAGTTTGCCAGGCTTTAAAGAGGGCAAATCCCCCACAGCGATGGCATGATTAGACTTAAACCCTTGTGTTTAAGTTAACACTAACAGACTGGGACAGCTAAAGGACACTTGAGGAAAGTTCACCAATGTGTGTGCGAAGACAAAAAGCAAGAACTGTTTAATAGTGGATCTGAGGCAAATGTCTTTCCCTAAAACTTACACTCTTATCATGCACCAACATAATCTTAAAAAATAAATAAGTAATAACACTTTAAACACAATTATTAGGAAAGAACTTACATCAGTATGAACTATTAAAGTATTTATTATTAATATATATATAATTTTAAAGTTGCTTTTTGTTGTTTTTATTATTTTTTTGTAAAAAAAGATTTTTTGATTAAAATTTGTAATCAATTCAGAGCTTTAATATATTTCAGTTTAGTTTCCCAAATGTTACATTTTCTTTCAGATATATTTAAATTGATCAAAACATTTATGATATCCGATAAAATATTTAATATTAGTTTGCCACGATTTGACAATAAACAAAAATTATTAAAATTTTTAATTATAAATTAACTACTTATAAATTTATTATTCATAAATTTAATCATTTTAGTTAATCCTATGGTGCATTGATTAATTTAACAACCAACCTGCATATTGAGTTAATGTTCATAAAATATTGCATAATAAAATTGTGCATTTTGAGCAAAACAAAACAAAACACAAAAGTTCCTTACACATACACAGTCATGCCAGATGTGAAGAAGCAATCAACCTTCAGCTTGTCTTATGTCACGAAAGCTCATCAAAGTCATCAGTGTACTATTTCCAGACTGCCCTTCCCCTTGACCTTAAAGTATTAACCACTTATATAAATTACTGCCTCCATCTCCCCTTTGTGCTTGCCATGCTTCAGTTAGATTAAAGCACAAAGAGCAAAACAAGCATCAAAAGCTCCTCCTGTTGTTCCTTAAAGCCCTTAAACAGAGATTTAACCTGACCGCAGGGTGGTCTGCACTCCCTCTGACTCTGAATAACACACCTTGGCACTCTTGGTGAATAGGAACAAAAAGAAGTTGTAAAATCAACTTTGTGTCTTTGTGACATTTAGTTAAAAAAAGAAAAAAAAAGACCTGCATACACAATGACATTTATTTTTTAAATATGTGTGCTACAATTATTCAAAACATTTTTGAAGTACATTCCGGCAGATATTTTATTTGTTTTGTATACATGGGTAGTTACAAATAGAAAATTGTAATTTCAGGGTCAGTCTCGACCCCCTAATTTAAAACAAGTAACAGTTAAATTTATTAAATATTCAATAGCAGATTATTCTGCAAAGTGTACTTTATCACGATTGCTTCATATTTATTCTTAAAATCATCAATAAGTAATTAGCAAACATCTAAAATAAGAGGACAACCAGTCAGTTAAAGAAACGTAAATGCTTCAGGAATAACAGACACATTAGTATGGTAAGTAAATTCCCTTCTCGATGAAATTCACGTCCAGTAGTTGCACACATGAAGTATTGCCATTGCCTCTTATATCGGCGATTTTGGGTTTTGTCGTTTCACTCATAAATCTATCAAGTTAAAGTCATTAAAGTGGTCAGATGTGGATACTAGCAGTATATTGCTATTATGTAGTTATAATATCTGATATATATCTAACAACATGAAAGAATCATGTTTAAAGCTTCACAAAATGAGATGAAAATAGCAAAAACACTGAAAATACCCATTTCCACCATTGGGTCAATTATTAGGAAATTTCAGTCATCTGTATATGTTATGAATCAGTCTGGAAGAGGACATTTGTCTATCAGATCCCAATGCAGGGAGAGAGTTTGAGTAGCCAAACTTTCTCAGAGAATCCCAGCTGGAGAACTGCAGGAGTTAACTGGGTTTTGGGGTCAGAAATCTCCAAATTACAATCTGACACCACCTACATCAACACAAACTGTTTGGATCAACAGTTTAAACAATAAAGACATTGGTTTCATACTTCATAGCCTTGTTTGCTTATATTTACCAAGGGTTCCATTATTAGTTGAGGGCAATGTACATATCCACTGCCCTCCTGTTGTTTCAACTTCAACCTAACGCTGCTATCTTTCCTAAACATGCCCTATATCCCCATCTAGAGGTCAGCTGTGAGGCAAACATTGCATATGGACATTAAAAACCACATCTTTGTCAAGTATTTTCAAAGCATTGCAGATTACATAAACAATGAATACATGTATAAAATCATTATATACAGTAATACCTATGCACATACAAATAGCAATAGTGTGTCTGATTAGTTTTGTCCACTGGCTGACTTTCTGTGTTTATGACAAGATAGTAGGGCAGAGAGGGGACAGTTGCAACACTTTTTGCATTTCCTTCAGTTTCTCAGAGACAATTTTTAGTGGAAACCCAAAATTATATAATAAACCCAGATCTATTGGACAACCAGCCACATTGCAATAATACATGTATATGATAATACATGCAGAATTAAAACTTGAACAAACAAAGTCAAACATTGTAACTGACCCTGGGAATGCGGATGGTTACAACAACCCACAGGGACAGTTGCAACATTCAATAAAATGTAATAATAATAATAATAAAAAATCTAAAATATCAGGTTGGTAAACAGACTAAATGTAATTTGGTTAAATTGTTAAATGTGTTAAACTGACTATATCAACTCAGATTATTAAAAGAACAAACAACAACCAATTTTCAGGCCTAGAAACATTTTTTTTTCTGAAAATCTAGACTGACCTTTACTAAACTACTTCTTTAAACTTTAAAATGAAATAATTAAAGAATTCATTCTTTTGAGTTAAATTACATTGAAACTGTGTACATTGTTAATATGGCAAGCTTTTAAATTTATTATGTAATTGGGGACAGTTGCAACAGCATCTGTCAACCCTGATTAAACTGTCTATGCTGGGGAGATACAATAGCATTAACTTTTGATTTATTTATTGCCACATCAGCTACTTATGGCTATTTCATGGCAAAATGGGTATATATAATATATTTCATGATAAAAAACTAATTCGTATTACAATAAAAAGTTACTTAGAAAAATATATAAATAGAACTAAATAAATAAAATTCACAAAAAATATATTCAATGTTAAATATCAATTTTTGATAAATAATTTAAGATTCTTCCTCGTGGTACCTTTTTAAAATGTCCATCAAAGTACTCTCCTTATAAAAATTTTGTCTGATGGTATTCGAATTTCCACATTCCAACAAAATATGTGTCATGGTAAGAGCAGCTTGGCAGTAATTACGTTTGGGTGGTGCCATTAATGTTTGATAGCTATACCTATTGAAAGCTAAGAAAACAGTGATTTAAATTATATGAATGAATAATGTTTCAAAAAAACAGATTAAACAGTATGAGAAATTTTCTGAACATTAACATTTTTTTACTTTTTTACCTAAAAATGAGTTTTACACTGAAGAAATTGTCACATATGACAGCTTTCTTTCAGATTGAAGGACGGTCTAATTGAGAATCTGTAGTATGAATATCATCACTCTAGTTCATTCCTGAATGGAGGAATAAGTCGTGTTGCAACTGCCTCATGCTGCAACCGTCCCCACTCTTCCCTACATATTCTGCTGCTGTTGCTCTCTTTTTCTCCCTCTCTCTCGCTCTTTGTCTTCATTACATACTCTTAATCTCGATCAGATGTCATTTTAATTTGTTAATATTGAATGTGGGATAATTAGAAAAGCCTTGGGCCAAGAAGACACCATTATATAATCACCTACTTCAAGCAGCTCAATAATCAGGGGGTCACATGATGGGTTCCGGATTTAGCAAATGTGATACTTTTTTTTTTCTTCTCTCACAAATGCAGAAAAAAGACAGCGAAGGAGACCTACCGTCAAGTGACAGCCAGTCGTGCTGGGATGAAGGCAGGGAGGGCAGCGCACGAGCTTTATACTCAAACACTACTGAGTTAGAGATGATTTGATTACTGACGGCCACCTGTAGAGTCACCAAGCCTGTGTCATGGGCTGCAGACACACACAAACAAACACACGCATAATCCAATAATTAGAGAGATCAGAGGAAATTACACTAACACATTGGACAGTTTACTTATCTCTCCTACTCCAACAATTTTTAAAATGTTAAATAAAGTGTATTAATCTAAAGTCTTTATGAGTCGATATGAAATTACCGGGACAGTAGCAACGCAAAACCCCTGGCTGGATGAGAGAGGCAGGGACAGAAATCTGGTCAAACAAACAAGTGTAGCTGCTGCTGTCTTCCTGCCACGGGCCTGTGATTAAGACCTTCACACCACCCTGAAATATGGAAAATAAATACATCAAAAACATATCATTCTTTAAGCAATTCAGTTTACAATAAAAACAGTAGGAAATTAAAATATAAGGAGATAAAATACACATATTATAGTGCCATCTTGTGGAGGAGAAAAACACTAGCCCTGAAATATTTGTTTAAATGTGTTTTTAAGGGAATTCTGCCACCTCGTGGTGAAATACTGCAACAGCGCAGGAGATATTTGGATATCAAACACTGGGTTTATAAATCACAACAGAAATTACATAATAATAATAATAATAAAAATAATAATAATAATAATAATAATAAAAAAATAAAAAATAAAAATATTTATTATATTACATATTTATATATATATATTTATTAATATTTAAAAAGTAATAATATCATTCCCAAGCTACTAAGCATGTTTTAAAGCTGCACTTTAATAATAATAATAATAATAATAATAATAGTAGTAATAATAATAATAATAATAATAATAATAATAATAATAATAATAATA
>CAIGQQ010006052.1:6477169-6495588 GCA_903798035.1 Danio albolineatus | reverse complement strand
ATAATAATAATAATAATAATAATAATAATAATAATAATAATAATAATGTTATTTTTATTATTATAATTTTAACTTTAAATAATGTACATTAAGTCACAAAATGTCACCTAATAAAATATTATAAAATAATATTAAAAAAAAACAATATAAAATATACAAATATGACACTAATGATACACATAGGCTAAATGTTTAAAATAATCTAAAATAAAGCTGTGTATTTATACCACTACTACTAATCAGGTCACTTTTAATTCTGTAGGACTTTATACTATGTAGATTGTGTCAGAACTGAATCATTCTGCGGTGACAACGCCTAAAAAAAAAGCAGGGAATAAGCCATAAAAAGGGAGTGAGTGAGTGAGTGAGTGAGTGAGATTGTTTAAATCAAAATAAAAAAAATCCACACAATACTCAGCATGTCAGGCTGGTGGAAGGCTAGTGTAGTTCTAGCTATATTAAAACTGATTCAGGTGAGTATGACATGAATGTTAGTGTTGAAGTATGATCTACGTATACTACTATTTACAACTATACAAGTAATATCTCACATATTTACAATACGAAAATGTATAAACAACAAGTGATAATAATCAAGTACAACAACTACCTGAATGTTTTGAGACATGTTTTGTTTGTGAAGCATTGATACATGTCATGAGACTGAAGTGAAGCGTTTCATTCAAACAGACATACCTCTGGGTAGGACCACTCTGGAGAGTAGTCTGTGACCATGAAAAGTCGCCCTGTGGCCTGCAACATTCCTAGAGTGCCCTGGGCCACTGCTGCTGACACTACTTCAGCGACATGCATGTAGGCCAGTGAGCCTGTCTCTCCTGACCCTCCACCGGCACCAGCGCCTCCACCTAAAGACTGGGGGCTACAGCAAGACTGCAGGCAGAGCTCCGAGGAGCTGTATCCTGCCGTCCTGTTGCTTGAATCCGCTTGACCTTGCTGTTGGTTCCCCCCAGAGTTGGCTGTTCCATCAGACCCAGGCGGGGCCACCAACTGGTGGGTATATAACGTCCCTGTGGCCCCTACAGCTGTGGCTCCACTGTCCACCGAGATGAAGTCATTAATAAGATCTGAAAACTGGTTTCCAAAAGAGATGTCAAAATGATCCAAGCTGATTTCCATTCCTGTGCCTCCACCGCCATTGGCTCCGCCTCCACTAAGCCCATGGTGGGTGTTGTAGAGCCCCTGAACCAAATTAGCCCCCTGAAGCAATGGCTGGAGTTGTTGTTGCGAGCCATTGTTGGGCCCGTTTGTGTTGTTTCCATTCCTCAAAGCTACAGCCTCAGCTCCTGCTCCGTTCTCAGAGCTCTGCTGCATGAAGTGATCTGCTCCTGCAGTCTCTCTTCCTCCACCGCAGGCTTGCAGATGATCCCCGGACTTTAGCAAACCATCCGTTCCATTCTCTGTGACCCCAGCTTGACCGTTCCCAACATTGCGGCTCTGATCCATCCCAACCACTTCATCATGCTCTTGACCAAGGCCCGGGAAACCGCCTTGATACTGGAGGAGCTGCAGTGAGCCAGTCTGTCCCTGTCCCTCGGTGGGTGAGCCTCCATTGCAGTTGGGTCTGTGCTGACCCTGGTGGGCGTGATGGTGGTGGAGGTGGCCATTACTCCCAGGTGATTCTGTCTTGACAACCTGCAGACCCATGTAGGTCCCATCAGGAGCGTTATGTTCCATCATGTGGCCCTTCTGGCCGGAGCTCTGCCGACCTTGCTGGTTTTGGGATGTCTGCGGTGGTTCTTGAAGGAAAAAGCTTGGAGATCGGTTCTGGTGTGCCAAGCTGTTCATTGCTTGTGTATAACCTACTGCAGTGGGACCAGTGGAGTAGTCTTGTTTTGCATCAATGGCACTGAAATCCATCTGCTCCAAGGTGGTGCTTGGACTTAGGCCACCTCCAGAGGGCAGCAGAGAGGAGGCAGGAGTCAAGCTGAGTGAGTTCTGTCCACCGGAGCCATTGGATACGCTACAGCTTACGACTGGCCCCACCTGGTAGTTCCCCTCTTTGGCAAGCTGTTGTTCGAAGGAAGTGTCCTCGGTCTTGATATTTTTAACCAGTGCAGAACTAAAGTTGTAGGTTGGATCTGATATGGTTGGCGAACGTTGCAAACCATTGGTGTTAGCTGTTGAGGAGGATGAGGCACTGGATGCGACATTCTCCTGCTTCAGTCCATTTCCCCCATATGTCTGGCCCTGCTTTGGGTTATTCAGGAAGCAGTCGGGATCGAAGTTCATAGTGGTTTCTGGGATTTTGATGCTGCTGGAGTCTAGGCTGCTTGAGAGGACAAGTTCCTCAGAGACGCCGGAGGCAGACAGCATTGACAAACCATCTGCTCCGGGACCACCTGCATCTGCGCTCCCGCTTCCTGGAAAGGCAAACTTGTGGCTGTCAGAGGTGACTGCTAGGACTAGACTGTGAGGAGTGGCATCAGGGCCCATAATATGGGTATTGGGACCTCCGGTGGGGGACATGCTGTAGACGGGATCCCCAGTCACCTCAGACATGAAAACACTCTGGGATAGGCTGCTCATGACGGAGGCAACGTGGCCCATGCCTGTTACCGCTGGGCTGTCAGCCATGTCAGGGTCTGAGTTGAGCCCACTGCTGATGGATACAGGGGAGTTCTGGGTCGTGTCTGGCACTTCCACTTGATTGGTGGAGGAGACCTCAGTGCTATTCTGGTGCAGCAGAACAGGTTTGTGGACCTTGCCATTGCGTTTCTCACGTACGCTCCCTCCTCCTGTGCCGCCGCTGTTCTTGCTGCTGTGGCTGTGTTCTGTCTTACCCTCTGACACGTCATTATTCTGGAGCTCAGAGTGGGTGCTGCTGTAGCCTCCTGAACGAGGGTCCACTTTGGGAGAGATAATGCGGTGTTTGGCGCTGTTACATTTATGATGCACACTGCTCCCAGCACCTGCAGAGACATAACAAAATGTTAGTCATTCCTGAATCTTTTTATTGATAACTAACAACAACAACAATAACAAACAACAACAACAATTATAATAAACTCTTCTTGTTCCATTCTTATTTGTAATGATGGCATTTATATTATTTTATTGAGAATAAATAATATCACTGACTGCTAAATGCCATTCAATATTTTTTTGATTCGCACAGTCTATGAAAACATATTAGCAATGGTTATAATAATTATTTATTAACAACAACAACAACTACAATTATAATAAATCATTCTCGTTCAATTCTTATTATTAATAATGTAATTTATGCTATTTTATCGAGAGTAAATAATATTACTGACTGATATTACTATTATTAATAGTGTTATCATTATATATATAGTATTCTATTTTATTACTTTACGTGTAATTATTAGTAGTATTATCACTATTTACATTTTGATTAATTATATTATAGTTTTATTATTACATTTATTTATTAAATATTAATAATAATGTATGTAAATGAAAATATTCAGCAAAAATTCCCCTTTTCTCTTATGTATTCATGAAACTACAAGTCTGTTTCAAAAACTACCCTACTATTTATATATATGACATTACAACAAGATGCTGTTTGCTTTGCACATTGAGAACAACAAACATTTCAAAGAACGACCCGCATAATGTCTTTGAAATGGAATAAAATGCTTTCATGCTGATACTTTGAATGAACACTGAGATTAATTCAAGCCTTTATAGAGACCATCAATCACGAATATTAATCGTTTCACGAAAAGCCAACACATAGCTTTACCATTTAGTTAATAAATGGCTGATATGTCTCATTAGTCATTTTACTGCACACTTGGCAATTGAATTTTTATGAACATACAACAAATGGCTATCCATCTACCCCACAATCATTTGTTTTAAGCACGCAATTCAATTTGCTTCAGAGTTACGACAGCCTATAGGAGCAACACCATGGGATTGTAAAGTGCTGTGTTGGATATTTGTGATGAAGCACAAGGTGAAAATTCATTTGTTGTATATTTGAGTAAAGAAAAAAAAAGAGTGCACTGACTGGATTGCCCATATACACAGCAACATTACGCCCCCCAGTGGTGTCATTGCAAAAGACAGCTCAATAAATCAGAATATCTAGTGTGGCATTAAGCCTGCTGCTCTAAACTCACCCCATCTATAAAAGTTCTTGCAGCCATATTTAAAGGTCTTCTGAAGTGCTCTGAAAGGAGCATTTTTGTTCAATGTTTGGCGTAATTTCAACTGAAATATAAAGACAGAACTAGACAGAGCAGCTCATCCCCTTAAAAACAGCCTATAGGGTTTAGTTTTTATTACAGTCCTGCCAATGAGAGTGGTTGAGCTCAAGGGCATTAAATGAAAAGAAACTGAGAAGTATCTTGAAGGGGGCGGGACATATACTAAAGACCATTTAAGTGAAGATTTGATGAGAAATTGAAGTTTGAGGTAATGTCAAAAACTCATCGTTTCATTTTGGCGCAGGTGTCAAACTGCAAGCTTTGGATGATAATATCTTCTTAATGCAAATTTCGTCACTGTTTTTTGGAGGACACCAGCTTATAGATATCCTTAAGACTATCTGATGCTAGCATCTAAAAAAACTTTTCATTTCAAAGGAACTTTAAAGCACTAGCTTCTTCCTCAATCTCCACCCCAGCCCTTCTGTCTGTCCTGTCTTACCCAGAGTGCCAGTGCAGAGGCAGTTGTGAGTCCGGGGAGGAGGCTTGGTCTGGTGGCTGTCCAGTATCTGCTGCACCAGCTGCTCCACAGAGAAGCCAGAGCTGCTGTTCCCATTGCTGCAAGTCCACTTGATGCCATGAACTGCCAAGGGAAAGAGACACAGTCGTCAGCCCACCAGCCGAGCCTTCCAACCCTCCCACAACCCCTACATCCCTGACCTTACCTCCAACCACACTCCATATGAAACCACTTTCTACAGAAACAGAGTCAGTTATTGCAGTTCCTTTTGCTCTACTTTCTGACCTCACACTGGAAAACGTAAAGTGCAAGGACACATTTTGGGGCCCGTTACGATTGAATTTTCATCTGATGTGGGAGAAAATAAAGGGAAAAAGTCTTCCTCCTCTCAGTTCAGCTGAAGTAAAAGCCCCAGCCTTTTGACAAGGCACTACCGCCATCACCATTTCCGCAAGCTCAGCCTCTCTCCTCTGAGATAAAAGGATAATAACAACAACTACAATGGAGAAATGGCAAAAGCAAAAAGAAATGCAACAAAAGAAGCGTGTCCAGAAAGAGAGTCATTTATTGCGGTTGTTTATTGTATACTTTCTCACCCCAGATAAGTTCAAGGACAGATTTCGGCCCATTACAAGTGAATTTTTCAGCTGATGTGGGGAAAAAGGAAAAAAAAGATGAAATAATCTTCCTGGTGTCACTCCTGCTACATCTCTTTTCTGTTTATGCCCTGTAATACCATCATGATTTCCAAACTCATTCTCTCTCTCCTCAGCGAAAAAACAGCAACCGGAAAGATAAAATGGCAAAGTGGAAAAGAAACGCAACAAGGTGATCTCTGGAGAGGAACGGTATTTAGAATATCAAACAGCATCAAGACACCTTAATACGCTTGTGCACGCTTTGTTACACGAGCGAGTGTAACACGCTTGCATGTGAAAGCGAAGGGGAGGAAAAGGGAGGCAAAGAGACAAAAATAGATAAAAGAGACAAAAGCGTTTGGCTTGAACTCACAAACAGTGCTGCGTCACCAAGCGGAGCCGGCACAACAGTTGTCACATACACAGCAGGTTTTCTCCGCTCTGCTGAGCTCTGCCATTCTGCGCTTGGCCAGAGAATCGCAGCGGCGCTCCGTAAGCCATTACACCAGCATGACCATGCTCCAACAGACAAATCAATCTCACAGCGTGAGCCTGAACCAGAGTCGCAGCACAAGGCAGGTCATGTAATGAAAGGGCAAGCTGGTTTGGTGGATACGCCGTGACATCGGCTACGAGGATCTGAAGAAGAATCCTCTGATTTAAGCTCGCTGGGATTCTTCTACACTTCAGTCCGTAGCAGCCTGCCGTTACTAATGCAGTTCTTCAAACTATCAGGCCTTTGCTCAAACAGCCCGTCTGGCCGTGTTCCTTGTGTCTGCTCCAACACACACTGCTTCAGAGTCTGAGATGCTCTGAATGTTGTTGGGGAAGGAAACTCATGTACAGTATTCCCTTAAGCACAACTGTGACTAAACCGGGGTGCAAACATCTATGGAGAGGTGTAGAGAAAATATAATAGCTGACATCCAATTGGAAGTAATTTAAGTTTTCTTCTTTCATACTATAATTAGACCAAAAGTGTTTTAAACAAATAAACAAAAAACAACTTGTAAAATATTAATGTTTCATGTTAATATAAATAACAAATATAAAGATCAAAACTTTATTGAAAAATCAAACGGTTTTATTTTATTTTGATGGTGTACATTTAGTTGACTACAAGGTACTTTGCAACTACAGTACATGCCAGCTAATTCTCATTACAGTATTAACAGACTGCCTGCTTAATATCTGGATCCCCTGCTCAACCAACATTATTCTGACTATCAGAAACTTAGCATAAATGTGTCACGTTTGGGTCTCAGCATGGTGAAGACAAGAAAAGTAGGATCCGAGTGCAGCTTAAGAATAATTCATTAAAGAGAGTATTCATGCAGGTAAACATGGACAAAAATAGGAAAAATCAGGGCAATAAGGCCATAAACAAGGCATCGATCCACAAATTCAAACAAAACAAACAACAAACCTAGACTAAAGCAAAATCACAATGACAGGAACTATACAGTAGGTAACAGGAAACAACAAAGACTCACTCCAGACTGATATGCGTAGAGTGTCAGCTGTACATATGTCATAAGTGGAGAATGGTGACTGGAGTGTGTAAAGGCATGCAGGGATTTGTAATTCATGGATGAGTTTGTAGTTCACCAGCCATCTTCCCAGATCATCATCGCTGGTGATCATGACAAAATGTCTTGATCACCAGATTTAGACTATCTCTGACCCTATCTCTAACTTTAGTCAACTAATACTCTAATGAGAATGTAGTTGCAGTGTAACTTATAATCAACTAATAGTTTCAAATGGAGCAAGTGATACCAAAACAAAACAAGAGAGCATACATACATTCACAGTTTCTCTGAATTTACATTTTAGTTACTTTGTTTTTTAGTTTTTTTTACCAGCCTGTCAGACATTAATATGAAAAACAAACATACCTCATCCCATACCTCATAAATCCAGTACATAAAGTACAAGAGTTCTTTTAAAATGTTTCATAACTGTGTATTAAAGAAATTTAATGATAAATAGTGAATTTGACAACGGAGGTTAGTAAAAATAATACATTTATATATTTCATTGAACCTACTGAAACAAATAAAACTATTACTATTGTATCAATATTACAGTCTATTCTTTCTTAATCTTTTTTTAATAATATTTATTTTATTCATTCATTCATTTGTTTTCTTTTCGGCTTAGTCCCTTTATTAATCTGGGGTCACCACAGCGGAATGAACTGCCAACTTATCTAGAATATGTTTTACGCAGCAGATGCCCTTCCAGCTGCAACAAACACTTTAGCTTGCCCAATTCACCTATAGCGCATGTCATTAAACTTGTGGGGGAAACCGGAGCACCCAGAGGAAACCAATGCAAACACGGGGAGAACATGCAAACTCCACACAGAAATTCCAACTGACCCAGCCACCATGACACCCTCAGCATTTATTTTATATGACATCTATTTTTCATCACTTCTGATAAAGTTCTGACAAAAATGTATAGTGGTACTTAATAATTGTTTATTTATTATATATATTTTATAGCTTCTGTCAACTTTGAAATGTCTTGACAGAACACTCAGAGTCTTCTCTCCATCAGCCTCGTCCATATCCACATAACCACACCAGCCAACTTGTATACTTAATCGCAGGATATCTTCAGGAAACATCAATCACATCAGATAGCTTACACCCTGCTGTGTGTATGTGTGTGTGTTTATAACAACTGTCTGATCATCTGCTCATGCAGCAGTAAGGGGGCTTCAGGCATGGCTGGTGCCTGGACTCTTAAATTACATCAGCAGAGAGAAATGAATCATGTTCTTTTCACGAGCCCTTCTGTGACTAAGCAACTGATGCCTTTTGTGACCTGCCACCTGACCTCTGCTGCACACGCCAACTTCAACAAGAAACCACATTTGCAATCAGTTTTACTAGTGCAATAGGATGCATTTCTGTCTGATAATGGACATTCAACAACAGCAACAAAATCTAGAGCCTTAAACGGACAGTTCACCCAAAACTGAAAGTTCTGTCATCATTCTTCACTTGCCACAATTCTGTTTGAGTTTTGTTTTACTGTTGAACATAAATTAAGTTCTTTTCAAAAATGGTGGCAACCATTGACTTCAGTGGTATTTGTTTTTCCTACAATGGAAGTCAATGGTTACTGGTCTCTAACATTCCTCAAAATATCTCATTTTTGTGTTCCACAACAACAACAACAACAAAAAAGTTTAAAAAGGCTTGGAACTACTTAAGGGTGAGTAAACAGTGAGTAAAATTCAATTATACACTAATAATAGTCAATTACTAGCTTCAACATCATCACATGATATCATTCTGTTTTATATATAATTTCACTAGAGTTTTGCTATCTGTCGTTTTGAATGCTTGTGAAATTTTTCTCTAATTCTGATTGATATTTTACAGTTTTTCACCTTTTTCATCGTGAATGAGCAGCTATTTGAATCATTTTGGCTGGAGACTTCCGGTTTCACTCATTTTTGGATGTTAAAAACAGCTCGTTTTGCTGCTTGATGTAGCAAACTGATATTTTCTTATTATATTATTCTACTTTGTCTGTATAGTCACGCAAACACCTATTTGTAGAGCAAGTAGTTTGACCATTTTCTGCCGTTTATTATTCCTAGTCATTTCTCTCATAGGCGACTGAATCGGAAGTTAACAATCGCCAAAACAAGCGCACTTCCGCATTGAAGAATAAGGTCAGTATTCTATGGTGTGATCCCTTACTCTCATCCAGAATAAATTCATTTGATGGTGAAAGTTGTTCCCTATATGGCTATGGCCTATGAAATTCTAAAATTCAATTATTGTGTAAAACAACTGTTATACTGTATGCCACAACTGTCCAAAAAGGTGTGCATATAAACCATTATGCAATAACTGGCTACATTTACATCCCCTTATTGACTACCATTTTGTGTTTATTGTTTTTAGATAGCTATTATTACTTATAGACTACATGTAGTTATAGGTATTTTTAAGATTGGATGCATAACTTATGCAAGTTACAGCATATGTGACTGACTTAGAGGACTTCTAGAATTTTGCTGTACTTTGTATAGTGACAAATATAATCCTTAATGTTAATAATCCCATTAGGGATTGTTAGAATGCATTAATTAGAGAAACCACAACCAGGAACACTTCTCAAAATAGCCAATCTACATGTTTCTTCATCAGAAGAATAGCATCTACTGTATGCTTTTGTTCGTCTATCAATCTCTCCCTTAACCAATTTGTACGTATGTATATCTGCAGCAAATACAGACAGGGCAGTAGATCTGTACTCAGGATGACCACAACACAGCTCTTTACTCAGGACAAGTACCTACAGCTAGCATACTGGACTGACTGGGACCTGCAGCATTATCAAAACGGACGCCCGTCATGCTTAAAGCCACTGATAAAACAGTTTTACTGGTGAAACTGCAGCTCTGCTTTCGTCATTGGCTCGGCCAGAGCAGAACTGGTCCCCTGCTTGAGCTTGGCTTTACCAAAGGTTTTTCATTTCTCCATTTCTGTCATCTGAAGGAGCCTGGGCTTCATGCCACTGTGGCTTTTGGCTTGCTAGTTGTTGATTGTAGACCTGCCTTACAGCTCAATCACATCCTTCAACACTGACATGCTTATTGATCTGGACAGATTCAACATTGAACAGAACGACTGCCTTCTGTGAATCTGCTTATTTCACACTAGTACTGAAAGTTTATTATACATTTTTCGCTAGTTTTTACGTCTTTAAAATTGCTTTGGCAAAATTTGTATTGTATACGGTGCAATAGAAATGAAAGTGACAAGACAACGTCAGCAGACTATGCTGACTGGATGAGAGTTCATGTTGGAAAGATCCAATTATTTGCCTTTGATGGGACAACAGTATTTCTAAAAACTTTCATGGATTAATTGCAGTGTTAATTTTTACAACAAAAAACAGAAACTTGACAGGTCTGTTGCACCAGTAATGTGACGGAATGTGTGTGCTTCGATCCTTTTATCTAATAAATGCACATTTAACAAAGATTAAAGTTGGTTAGTTTTCATTTGTTTGACTACATTCTTTTTTCGACAACAATAATGCCCTGTTTATTTATTTGATGAGCAGATCAGAGCGTGCATTCATAGATTTACACTCACAGTTTCCAGTTTATCTTTGTGTCAAGCTATAGGCAGCAATTTATTTTCTGTTAAGGGAAATTTAAAATGATTAATCAAAATTCTGTACAAGACTTTAAACAGTTTTTTTATGTGAAGAATTCTGCCTGAATACTTATACATTGTTTTGGGAAGGGGGATCAGATTGGACTGTCCCGTATTTCACCTCTATTTTTAGTGCCCTGGCTTATTATGAAGAAATCACATTGTGTTCTTTTTTTCACTTGTCTGTACTTGCTGAGCAATTGCGGTAGTCTTCTGTCATGTGAAATTAGCCTAATCAATGGCCGCCAATCTTGTCACTTTATATTTTGAAGAACGAAATGACAATTCAATTTGCATATTGATCAAGCTGCAGTTAATGAAGGCGGGACCTGCGTCATCTGGTATTATGCTAGTTCTAGAGTCAGTGATTGAGATAAAGTCGGACACAAAAGCAATAATTATACTGTAGTAAGATAAAAAAGAAACAATATAGCTTGCTGAAATGTATCACATTTCAATTAATTGCGAAATCACTATTTAAACAGCGGAATGACATCAATAAAACAGCTTCTAGACTATGTAATATTACATTTAAATGAGGATAAAACTTGTCGGTTAGCAGGAAGGAAAAAAATAGAGGAGTGTTTTGCTAAGTATATGCACTATATTACAAGTGCAGAGTTCTCTAGATGCAGCCTAATTTTTTCTTCTTAAATGATTATTTTTCTCAGGCTCTTGTGTGAAGGTTCAGTAATTTTACTTATTATTAAAGTATTATAACATTGTAACACCTCATCTGTTGACACGAGGCTGATAAATTGTGGAGCTAGTGCAAACATATGCTCATAGCTTTAACAGATGCTTCCTTTACTGCTGTTTTCTCATTGGCATAATTTTAGTTGTATAGCTGAGAGGAAATTGTGCTGCTCATACTTAGACATGTAAAGTGTCAGGGTCTTGATGTTCGTTATCAGTAGGCATGGGACAATAACCGTTTTCCGCGATTTGGAAAAATCAAGGTTTTAATGTCGCCAAAATTTTCTGCAAAACTGTTCCTATGGTATATGTAAGATTTTTAGTTTTTAGGACAACAGTATCTCCAGCAGAAAAGATATCCAGAGATATCATTTTAAATAGTAAAGAAATGTGTTTTTTTATCTAATGAAGAGAGCAGTAGTCAACGATTCATTTGAATTATTTAGCCTGACATGTTTACACAGTA
The DNA here is from genome assembly GCA_903798035.1 of Danio albolineatus. NCBI lineage: Eukaryota > Metazoa > Chordata > Actinopteri > Cypriniformes > Danionidae > Danio > Danio albolineatus. The sequence goes on along the minus strand of CAIGQQ010006052.1, from coordinate 6,483,931 downwards.
AAACAAGTAGTGTCAATTTAACACTGATTTTAACACTACTAAAGATTATATATAGTCCCAATCTATCAAGTGTTAAAAGAACACCATGTGTAGTGTTACATTTGCAGTGTAATATTGGCACTCTAAAGTGCTGAATAAATACACTGAAAGTGTAGAATGTTACACTTACTATAGATACCATAGTTGTACACTTAGGGGCATTTAACACCCACTAGTGTTGTTATTGCGCTACAGGTGTCATCATGAAAGTACTCCTATCAGTGTAACATAAATTTTTACACTGTTCCGTGGTGTAGTGTCAAAGGAAAATCCCATCATATTGCACCTTGCAACCACACTGTCAACGTGCCGTTGTTAACACTGTATGTTGTTAATTCAACATTTTTGGAGTTATTGACATGTAACACTGCATTTTTTACACTATTGATTTTACTGTAGGCTATACTGTTCCAAACGATTTTATATGTTTCTCAAAATAAAATATATTGTGTTTATAGTGGAAAAAAGTTTTTGTTTTTACCCAGACATTTAAAAAGGAGCAGATTTTAGAGCAGTAATCACAATACTGTGAAACCGTGATATTTTTATTCAAGGTTATCAAACCGTTAGAATCTTATACCGGCCCATGACTAGTTATTAGTAGTTTACAGTATTTTAAACCAATAAAATAAGAGCTTTGACATGGGGCATTCAACAAATAGCACCTTAAACGCAACACATGTAGTCAAAACTATTCAAGATTTCATCAAATGTCCCTTAAAACCCTATAAGGTAGAATTCCAGATAACAAGAAATGTCAAATCTTTGATGATGAATTAAAACACAACTCAAAGGCTTCGTACAAAACTTCAAAATCATCCTGCATAATACAACTTCAGTGCAAAAATAACTAATCTATATTTCACACCCCAGTGATGAAACATTGCTCATATCGTGCAAAGCAGGTGATGACGCAACCTCAACCCTGGTGCGTTTCTATGGCATCTGACGCAAATGCGTTCGACATGTTTAAAGCAGAGACACACAGAAACTTCTCATCAGACGTTTTATTTTTTTCTCAGAGGATCCTGCCAGTTGAGGAACGCACGTATTCAATCCCGACCGCGCAAAACACACCTCGTCCCATTAATGAATGCAAGCTGTTTGTGTATGATATGGGTCACTCAAGGGAACGCACTGGGTTTGTAGAGCTGATGTATAATGCATCCATGAATAATGCATGGCTAATATAGTTCACAATGAATCTCTCCTGACTGTCAACAGGCTGCACGTCTGCGTCTCCGCCACTAGGTGGTACTGTCGCTCTTCAGTTCAACTCAAACAAGGGGACGGTTGTTTGAAGATTATGAGGGTGAATCTCGTGGCCTATTAGTCTAGTCTCAACGCACACCAGGCCCTCGGACATCTCGCACCTTTGCCACCCTCCAACACCATTTGCAGCGTTAATGACTCGCATGCATTACGGCAAATGCTTCGGATGCGGATCAGCTATGGAGTGTAATGAACGCATTAGTTTACAGCACGTGTCTTAAAGTCAATGTGAAAGGGAGCTCTTAAGTGATTGCCACCAGAGCTCTTAAGGGGATCGTAACACACGGCAGCGATTACAATGTCAGCCGAGCTCGTCTGTATTCCCCTCGCTGACATCCAGTGTCTAAAAGTGCTGATGCGAGGGATCCGACTTCATATATTCATTACCTTGACAGCCCTGTCCTAGTTCCAGTGATCAATGCCAGGCATCACATACAGAGACGTGTCCTCACAAGACTCTCCGTAAACATGATTATATATGCGCATCATTGTTGGCTTTTCTTTATTTCCCATAAACTCATTAGGCTTATGGTGGTATCAAATGTTACGATTACTTTCTGAAGCTTTAATCGCGGTATACGGTATTATCACATTAACAGGTTATAATTAGTTTACAGGTAGCCTATAACACAAAACATACATATTGCTTTATTGTAAACTTCATACTTCATAGTAAACTAATGTGTTGACTAAATTAAACTGCAAATGGTTGTAATAGGTCACACTTTACAATAAAATCTCATTAGTAGTAAATGTTAGTTAATGAATTGAAATCAACAGTGCGAAAAAAAAGTCAGATTTGTTAGTTATTATTAGTTTTATAACATAACATAAGACTATTAGTCATTAACTACATTTAATAAAAAGAGTTAACACTACACTGAATGATTTATTAGATTTACAACATTTTTTAAAGGTACGTATTTGCAAATAATTTATATGGCCTGATTTTAAACAAGTTTAATTATTATTTAATTATTACTATTATTAAAGAGTAATGTTCAACTTAATTTGTATAAATTCAGCCCATATAAATATATATTTTATTCATTCATTCATTTTCTTGTCGGCTTAGTCCTTTTATTAATCCGGGGTCGCCACAGCGGAATGATCCGCCAACTTATCCAGCATTATCCAACAGCGGATGCCCTTCCAGCCGCAACCCATCTCTGGGAAATGTATATTTTATTATTATTTTAATTTAATTGTGCAAATCCAGTGAATCATATTTTGAGTGTATGGTTATAATGTGCTATAACTAGGGCCAGACGGAATCTGCAGACATTTTTTGCTATTTCTGAGTATTTTGTTAAAAATCTGCAGATTTATGCGGAATTATTTTAGGAACATCATAACAAAAAAAATTATATATAAAATAAAAAGTAATACCTTTTTAACTTTTATTTAATGTTTACAATACGAATCCAATTAGATCCACTTTATTTGGTAAACAAAGCAAGTCTCTCATATAAAATCTCTACTAAAAGACAAAAAATAGTACTTTACAAACTGTGTTGTAAATAAATCATATGAATATTTTCATATTAATCAATATTTTTACTGAAATTAAATTGAAAACTAAATAAATATAAATTTACACACATTTACACAAGTAAATAAACAAAATCAATGATGGGCTAAAAATCTGCACCCGCAGATTCCGTGTGGGCCTAGCTATAAGTCATTACTAGGCCCACACAGAATCTGTGCACGCAGAAATCTGCAGATTTGCAGCCCAATATTGAGCCTATTTATTTACTTGTGTAATGTGTGTACATTTATTCAGTTTTTAAATTAATTTCAGTAATATTTATTGACTAATATGAAAATGTTCATATGATTTATTGACAGTCTTTTAGTAGATCTGTTATCTGAGAGACTTGCTTTGTTTACCAAATAAGTGAATCTATCTGCATTTGCATTGTAAACATTAAATAAAAGTTAAAAAGGTATTACTTTGTTTTTTATATATTAAGTTACGATACTCCTAAAATTATTCTACATGAATCCACAGATTCTTTACAAAATTCTGCGCAGAAATAGCAAAAAAATGTTTGCAGATTCTGTCTGGCCCTGGTCATTACTTAATAATTAACATCACCTAAGATTAATAAATAATAGCTTTTCAGTGTGAGTTTAGTCTAGGGAGCTTTATATCACAGTGCTAACATATAGTAGCCCTATAAAGTCACAGAATTTTTCAATCAATATTTCACCATGTAGTAGGCCAGATTAACATGCAAAAATGTTATTAACCCATTCAGACCCTGTGTCCATTACAATGGGCATCACGTCAGGCCTTGTTTTTTGTGGTTCCTGAGCATTTCCTCTGATTTAAAGGCTGCAGTGAGAGTGAGAGTGGACGGTTGTCATCCAGTCAAATAGCAGTAAGGCTTGACATGATGTAATTTGAAAAAAATCCACTACACTGAAAAGCAGCTTGGCATCACTTCACTCCAGACAGACGTAAGCCTCATTTACAACATTGTTATTCAGATTTATTGATATGTTTGCCAATATTTCACAGAATGTATGTGAAAAAAGAAGGATTGCACTTACTAATCAAAGTTTAAAATCTTTTGTAACATTGAAAGCTTTAGATCAGGATTTTTTTTTAAAAATATGCCTGTCCATTAGAATGGTCGTTGGGTTCAAGATCTGTTACTGAAATTAAATCTCCAGTAATGTTGATTACACTTGTTATATTAAAAAACGATATCTATGTACGAATTCATTGCTGAATCAAGTTCATATGCAGAATATACAGATCTTGAATTTCTTGAGCATGTAGCAGATGGAAATATCTCACGTGTGGATATTATGTGGAAAGATGAGGAAGATGAAGATAAAGTTTGTTAGAAACGAGGTGCAATCTATACAACAAAAAGCTCAAAATTAAAGTAAAAATGTTATAATCTTATTGTTTGTGATTTTGAAAATAAATTTCAAGATTATACCAGAAATATTTTTTCGTATTTATGCTGGTATAAGGTTTGGGAATTACAACTGTTCTGACCTGATGTGCATTGAAATGGACAAAAAAATATATACTTAAAGGGTGTCGAATTTTTATGATTATAATTTGGTCTCATTTATCGGAGCCTTAAGAACTGTGAAAACATACTTTCACATTTTCTGAAGCTTAGAACATAATTCGGGTCCAAACATTTGGAGCAAATACACTGTGAATATTCTTAAAAAGCACTGTAAATGTTCAAATAATAAATAATTATTGATGGTATTTTGAAGTGTCCAGAATTTCAATATCGTGCATGTTCATTATCATGACATATTATTGAATATCGCCATATGTCTAACCCTCATTAGACAAGTTTCCTCTGATCAATGCCGTGACCTGCCGTCGATGAAAGCATAAACACAGTGTAAGCATATAACACAGTGCTGGACGTGTGAAGGGATTTCAGACACTCTTTCACCCACTCACTGGCATCAATCAATACATCACTGCTCTCCTCTACTGACTGACTGGAAACCAATGTGCTTCATCACTCTGGACAGCGAGACGCAGACGAGAGGCTCCACTGACCCTGGGACAGCCAGGCGCCTGGAGTGGACACGCACAGACGAGAGGAGGTAATAATCATGTCAAGGCTTCCACATGGAGGTTTGGCCTGCTATGAGCAAAGGGCACAAGGTGCAGCGGGTTGGATGGAAGGCGGTTAAAATAGAAAACCAAAGCAGGCCGAAGTGGGAGAAATGGACTTTTCGTGAAGTTTGACTAAAACTGCAATGATATTGGTTGCATCAATCATACTGAAGTTAAACTGATAAGTCTAATAAAGGGGATTACATTAATTCAATTTGGATTTTTATTTTTTTGTGCAGAAAATGACTGATTGAAAGGAATGTTTTCATTTGTTGTGATTTAAAATCAGGGCTATTTTCAGCGATATTGTTTCTTTAATTATTTTTAAGTGAAAAACAAACAAACAAAAAAAATTATTGGTGCCTTGTTAAACCCAAAATAAATAAATAAATAAATAAATAAATAAATAAATAAATAAATAAATAAATAAATAAATAAATAAAATAGAAATGTTATCAGAAGTTTAGGTAACACTTTATTTTTATGGTCCATTTGAGTATTAGTAGATTGTCTGTTTAATATCTGCTGATACTGACATTCAACAGACATTTAACTGACTATAAGAAACTTTGCAACCCTAACCCTAACCTAACAGTCTACATATAATCTAATGAGAATTAGTTGGCATGTAGATGAAACGTAACTTAAATTCAACAAACGGACTGTCAACATAAAGTGTGACCGAACTTTACAACTAAATGTTGTAGTCAAACATAAAACTAAATCATAAATCCAGTTAAATTGATAATTTTACAACACTGATAGTAATTCTGTTCTGTTGAAATCTGTTTTCAACACTGATAATAATTAAATCAAAACAGAATAAAAATCTGCTTTATTTATAGAACATATTAATAAATATATTAGTACCAAAATATAAAAAATGCATAAATAAATAAATAAATAAATAAATAAATAAATAAAACAATATTTTTTTCAAAACAATTGCAGTCATGCCAAAAGCAATAAGTCCAATAAATTTTGTGAGTTCCTTTGTTTTATATAAACAATTTATTTAAAATAATAATAATATATAATAATAATGATTATTATTAATATTGTTAAATAAACTTTCTAATTGCAATGTAAACCCCCCATCCCCAAAAAAAGGCTAGCGTACTAGTGTACTATATTTCGCTAGTTGTCCACATACTGTACAATGTGCATGAGAAGAGACAAGATAATGGCATGTGATTGGACACTCACACATGGGTTTCAGCTGGCCAATTAGCTCCTCCTTCGTCCATTTGGCCCATTCTTTCTTGTCCGTATTGATGGAGCACAGGATGGGCCCGCATGGCTTCCCACAATCCTCAATAGCTGGCACATTCAGGTAGTGGACCAGCACAATGTCTGGGTTCTGCAGGAGACACGGGACCAAAAGAGAGAAAGCAGAAAAGTTTGGTGAGTGGAAACTGACTGAAGATGTTCAATAATAGTTGTAACCTGAAAACAACAATAGAGAAACAACTCTAACTTTGAACTTAGCTGTTAGATGATGATGATACAAACTAGGACTGCGCAGTATACATGACTTATTGATTGAAGATAACACTAAAAACTAAAAAAACAAGCCAGCATAAAATATTCAAACAAAATTATGAAATTATGTTTAAAGCTAGGTCAAAGATGAGAAGCCCTATTTTGGTGTCAAATTAAATTTACAAACGCTATTTTAAATAATTTAGAAAGAATATTAAATGCCTGTTGTCGGCTTTGATGTTTCAAGTGATTTTGTGAAAACAAAAATGTCACAGTATGGGGGTAAATAATGTTCCATCTTCATTCAGTGTAACAGATACATTTATGTAAAAAGGAAATTACATATTCTGAATTCTACATGT
>CAIGQQ010006052.1:6454427-6476769 GCA_903798035.1 Danio albolineatus | reverse complement strand
ATAAAATTAAAGGATAGTATGAAATTTCATTATATTATAAATTATGAAAACAAACAAACAAACAAACAAAATATGGATTAGAATGCACAAAATTTTACAAAAATTAAACAAATAAAATTTTAATATGTTTAAAGCCATACTTTTATTGGTTTGATGTATGAAAACCCATTTTTTTTGTCTTTAACTGAGCTGTAATTTCTAATTGTCAGCTAGTTACAGTTATATAAAAAGTTCAGGGACAATCTTGTAAATTTTACATTTGCACTGACCAACAACAACAAAAAGTAAACAAACATATAAATATAGTAGACTAAGAAATACATTGCAAACAATATGAAGCCCAAAATATGCACAGTAAAAAGCGATAGTTACCTTACTTTAAAAAAGTCAGTAAAGCCATTGCTTTAAAAGCAACAAGTTGATTATATTCTAAAAAAGTCAGTAAACCCATTGACTTAACTTTACTTTTATAGTTATGCACATAAATTGTTTACTTTATAATTATAATGTAACAAATTTACTCTCTTTTCCAAGTAAGCTGTTTTTTTACAGAGTGGAAAGTGATAACAAATACAAATAAGTAAAGTTCAGTTTTAAAAATCCGCATCGTTGTGCATGTAATAGCTGGCCGTATTAGTTATTGTTAGCCTGCATATTTGGCAGCTAGCCAGAACACTTGACCACATTTATGGAGAATAATGTGAACGATGTCCTTCACTGGCTATTCTCCTCCATCATTTGAAGAATGACTGCTGTCACGATAACTAGAAAACACACACAAACACACCTCTTCTGAATAAAGGAGCTCAGAGTCCACTTTCCACAGGCACCACCAGCATAACATTAATTGCACCGGAAAATAGCGCTGAGTCTTGTGAATAAGGTGTAATCTATAATAAGCCAAATTTGCATAGAAAGAAGGTGTGTTTGTGCTGAAAAGAATGACAATGATTTCATTTCAATACACACGGTGCTGTTAGTTAGTGAATAAAACTTATGAAACTGTTTGCTAACAGTATATAATGGGAAAGTTCATCAAGGTTAAAACCAGGAACAGAACATCCCAAATAGAGACATATGCATCAGTTGAAGCACCTGTTTGTTATTTAATCCGATTTTCAACTCGTACTGCGTATATGAACAAATTCTGCTTTAAACCAAGCGGCAACATCCAGCACTCCCTTGTGAAGCTAATACAGAAGTAACTGAAACTGCAATTCATTGAAATTCTGCTAGGCTCCAAAATATAGCATATTTCTGTTGACCTCATGTTAAAATGGCCAACTTTACAGCAGAAAAAAAGGTGTTTACATGCTGGTACAAAATCGATTTTGGTGTGAATAGCTAATATTACCCTTCATTACAACTGTGAGGGGGGTGATTTTTAAATAACTCATCCGTTTCATTTTTATTGAGTTTTAAGTCTGCATAATTTAGGGCGTGGCTTTTTTGGGTGACAGCTAGGTCTTGCTGGTCGTCGTCACGTCACCTCAGCTGATTCCGGCTGATTAGCCACTGATCTCAGCATATACATTGTATTTTTGTTCTGTTTTATGTGGCTTTACCTTGTCAATTGCCTTTTGGAATTATTTGATTGTCAGCACTTAATAGTGCTCACAAGCCATTCAAGTGGCCTCCATTTCCCAGGTGAGTGAATTTCTTATATACTTATATACCATATCTACTATATCTGTGTTTTTTTTTAAGATAATTTATCATTTATAATTTTCATTTACAACTGTAAAGCACTCCAGAATCTGACAGACTGATTAGCTATAGGCTCTAGAACAGTCATCTAAACGTTGTCATGCAGTGTTATGTCTGGATTTCATAATTATGCATTTACTAACACATATTTGAAATATTTGGAAGTAATTCACGTTTTCCTTCTGTAGAAAAACATCATAAGAACAATGCTTAGTGACTCAATGTATCACAACTGTTTTTAATGGCCCGTTTCCACTGAATGGTATAATACGCTTTTATGGCTGTTTCCACTGTCAAAAAGTACCTAAAAGCAAACTGTACCGTACAACTTTTGGGTTCCCTTTGGAAAGGGTACCTAGCACAACTAAAGGGTACCAGAAGGCAAAGCCAGACCCACAGCTGAACGCTATTGGTTTACAGGAAAATGTCACTAGTGCACATTACAGCATGACAAAAAGCCGAGACATAACATCATAATACTATATAAACTATACATGTAATAACGAGCCATGGATGGCTCAAGCTCAAACAAACCTTGTCGTTTTCTTGATGAACAGCCACAAAGCCAAGAAGAGCAAAATCTGCTGTGTCCTGTTTTTGTTTTACAAGGCCGTCTAAAAGTGTGAGCGGTTTAATTTTCTCCAGACAACTCGCGATCGATCGCATGCTATATTTAAAATAACAAACTTCTTGAGCTAATTATTTTATCGTGCGCGTAATTATTGAAGTGCTTCTGACATCTGATCCTTTCAGAAACTGACAAACGCGAGAGTGAAGTGCGAAAAAACAAAAGAGAAGCCGAAAAAAACAAAGGAGCAAATGATTCTTTCAGCAAACTAAACCATAAACAAACTGCCATGTTTAACTATTATCATCACCTTTTGGACTATTATTACTTTCCAACAAGAGGTTACATGTGCTGGTGAAGAATAAAGATACAGATGAGAGGATTGCACTGACAGTGGGTTATATGTTGGGTGTTGTTTTTGAACCCAAATAAGGACCAAATGTATGCTGTGTATAGCTTTTCTGTAATTGGTAACTTATCAGAGACTGTAAGGGGCTGTATGTGTTCATATATGTTGCATTTATTTATTTACTTCATTTATTTATTAACATCATTGATCTGCAGTTATTATCAAATCCAGTTCATAGAAAGGTTAGTAATGAACATTTATACACAAGTATTTATGTGTATAAAGAATCTGCTTTGTGAGAAGTGCTTCATATGATATGTGAACGACCTGTACAGCTTTACTTTAAGCGAGATTTCCTCAAGCGAGAATGATGTAGACCGTAACTTTCTGTTGTACATCATGCCCACCAATTGGTACCCTTTTGGCAGTGGAAATTCAAGCCTGATAAAGGTGACCAGTGCCAACTCGTACCGTACTGTACTGTACCACTCAGTGGAGACGGGCTATAAAATACAACCAAGCACGTGGTCAGAACTCAAACAAATTGTAGGTAATGAAGTATTAAACGTTTCTCCCAAAGAACAGCCCATCAAAGCAAAATGCTAGAAGGCATCTGTAGCTTCGCCTCTTTGCCCTTTTTGAGTTAACCCCGGTCAGCGTAATGATGCACGAACAAAATGGTGACAGTTGCCTATACTCACTTCTAGCTTCATTTGCACACATCAGAAACCTTATGGGTGACCTTACGGATACTACGCCCATAGTCTATGCTTTAAACTCATTTAATTCTGTTTTGTTGACTAATTTAAAGTCAACAAGTTTTTGCTGGACACATTTTAACAGCTTTTGAATAAAAGGCTTGTTTAATGTGTCGCTAAACAGAGTGAATAACATCAATTTCATTTTGTAATCCTAAATAGTGTTGATTATAAAGCACAGTAAACAGTCACACACACGCACACATACACACACCTGAATGTCGTGTGCAGTGCAGATACATAACGCATACGCAAGCTGAATCCGTACTCTGAAACAGTGGTGAAAACTGTCCCTGTCATTAGCATTTTTATTAGTTTTATGAGCGTTACGTGCTGCGGCTCTGTGCATTTCTCCTGGCCTGCAGCTTTACACGTCCACGTATATATGTGCAAAATGTGTGTCCTGCATGCTCAATGGAGTAATACACACAAACACAGACATTCATACAGCCGCCGGCACTTTCACTGACAGAGCCCTGGTAAAAACAGCTTTCCAAAAGCAGCTGAAAAGGTTTTTTTTTTTTTTTTTTTAAATTTGATTATGTTACTTTATTTATTTTATTTTATTTTATTTCTTTGTTGTTTTTACAATGATTATTTAACATGACAAACATTATTATCATATTTTTAAAAAAATATATATATAATAAAATATTATTTCATTTCATTTTATTTTCTTGTTGGCTTAGTCCCTTTATTAATCCGGGGTCGCCACAGCGGAATGATCCGCCAACTTATCCAGCATTTGTTTTACACAGCGGATGCCCTTCTAGCCGCAACCCATCTCTGGGAAACATCTACACATTCTCATTCACACACATACAATACGGACAATTTAGCTTGTCCAATTCACCTGTACCGCATATCTTTGGACTGTGGAGGAACCAGGAGCACCCGGAGGAAACCCACGCAACCACGGGGAGAACATGCAAACTCCACACAGAAATGCCAACTGACCCAGCCGAGGCTCAAACCAGCGACCTTCTTTCTGTGAGGCGAACGTGCTACTCACTACGCCACCATAAAATATTATATAAGTATATTAGAAATGCCAGCAGATATTTGAAAGACCTGTACAGTAACCCAAAACAACGTAAAAACAAATGCTGGATAAGTTGGCGGTTCATTCCGCTGTGGTGACCCCGGATTAATAAAGGGACTAAGCCAAAAAGAAAATGAATGAATGAATAATATAATATAATATAATATAATATAATATAATATAATATAATATAATTTAAATCACACAAAAAAAATCACCAAAAATCCTGTATTAACCTGTAAAAAAATCTTATTTTATCTTTTCATTTTGGTGAAAACAATGACCCGGTTATTTCTTATGAAATTCAACCAACTGAGAAAAACAACGAACTAAGAAAAATGGACTAACAAACCCTAATAGTGACCACAAAACATGCATGATGAAACGGCGGCAGAACGAATCAAAAGCCAAATTCAGAGCGCTGAAAATCAAACGGGCCTGTAATTCACAGATAGGACTTCTGACTGAACTCTTCAACCAGCACACTTGATATTCAAAGTGAACGTGTCAAGGTGTTTGAACAGCACCTTTGATGGATTAAAAGCAAAAGATTTGATTTAAATTTTAAAGCCATAGGAAATCAGTCTTCATTAAGGGGGTGTTAAGAGTGAGTTCTGGTGCTCTTTTCTCTTTCATGTGGATGGAGGATGTCAGACGTGGTTCCTGCTGCTGGAGTCGACAGGCACTGCATCCACAGATGAGAAAACACCAGGACAGACCCACAGTCCTCTAACAGCAGAACAGACCCACAGTTTTTAAACAGTGAAGAGACTGGAAGAGTGATGATACTGGTAGAATATTGCATAGCTTTCAGCCAATCAGATTCGAGAACCAGAAAGAACTGTTGTATACATAAATAAATAAATAAGTAAATAAATAAATAAATAAATAAATAAATAAATAAATAAAGCGATATAAAATATAATAAGTTCTAATATTATCACATATATGTGCACACTTTGAAACTTATATCTCTTGCTATTTTTGCAATATATAGTTTGAGATGAAAATTGGGCTGAGAAGTGTGAAAAATGTTTAAATAAAATAAGATGGTAAAAAAAAATTATATTAATAATAAGTGTAATGCCATATGTTTCAGCCATAAGAACAAGCTTGGTTTTCTTAGGCAAATACACTCACCGGCCACTTTTTTAGGTACACTTTACTAGTACTGGGTTGCCTTTTGCCTTCAGAATTGCCAAGGTACTGGAAATATTCCTCAGAGATTTTGGTCCATATTGACATGATAGCATCACGCAGTTGATGCTGATTTGTTGGCTGCACATCCATGATATGAATGTCCCATTCCATCACATCCCAAAGGCGCTCTATAGATTAATTTCTGAATTTCTGTTCTGGTGCGTGCGCATATAAGTTGCAGAAAAAAAAAAACGGGAGCGCTAGCATTTACAGAGAGGAAATGGGATCCGATGCGGTACAGAGTTTGTTGTTGTATCAGAGATAAATTATATTGATTATTGATTATATATTCATTCATTCATTCATTCATTTTCTTTTCGGTTTAGTCTCTTTATTAATCCGGGGTCGCCACAGCGGAATGAACCGCCAACTTATCCAGCATTTGTTTTACGCAGCGGATGCCCTTCCAGCCGCAACCCATCTCTGGGAAACACATCCATACATTCTCATTCACACACATACACTATGGACAATTTAGCTTACCCAATTCACCTGTACCGCATATCTTTGGACTGTGGGGGAAACCGGAGCACCCGAAGGAAACCCACGCAACCACGGGGAGAACATGCAAACTCCACACAGAAATGCCAACTGGCCCAGCCGTTTGATTATATATTATATATATTAATTACATTATGTTTTCAGCGTATTATAACAGCTTGTCACCCACTTATAAGAACAGTTATACTGCAAAATTCATGTTAAAGTGAACAGCATTCGTCTGACAGGTCCATTTGCGGTAGCACCCTCCCAATAGATATTGGACAGATGAAATGGCCAAGCATCCAGCCTGAAATATACAACCATCTCATTGAAACTCCAAGTGATTTTACAAGAGAGAAGTTAAAGGCCTACAAGTCTTTGGATGCCTACAATCATCTATTGGATTGAGACCTGGTGACTGTTGAGGCCATTTGAGTGCAGTGAACTCAGTGTTACATTCAAGAAACCAGTCTAAGATAATTTGCGCTTAATGACATAGAAGTAGCCATCAGAAGATGGGTACACTGTGGTCATAAAAGTATGGACATGGTCAGCAACAATACTCAGGTCAGTTGTGGCGTTGACACAATGCTCAATAGGTACTAATGGGCCCAAAGTGCGGCAAGAAAATATCCCCCACACCATTACACCACCACCACCAGCCTGAGCTGTTAATAGGCGTCAGGAGTAGCACTCGGCGTAGTATGTCGCTGCTATAACCTATCCGCCTCAAGGTTCAATGTGTTGTGCGTTCACAAATGCTCTTCTGCATACCTTGGTAGTAACGAGTGGTTGTTTGTGTTACTGTTGCCTTTCTATCAGCTTGAACCAGTCTGGCCATTCTCCTCTGACCTCTGGCATCAAGGCATTTGCGCCCACAGAACTGCCACTCACTGGATATTTTCTCTTTTTCGGACCATTCTCTGTAAACCATAGAGATGGTTGTGCGTGAAAATATCAGTAGATCAGCTTCTGAAATACTCAGGCCAGCCCATCTGGCACTAACAACCATACCACATTCAAAGCCACTTAAATCACCTTTCTTCCCCATTGTGATGCTTGGTTTGGACTGCAACAGATCATCTTGACCATGTCTACATGCCTAAAAGCATTGAGTTGCTCCACGTGATTGTCTGGTAACAAATTTACTTTACTGAGCAGATGGACAGGTGTACCAGGTATACAATCACTTTTTTCTTAATTGTTTTTGATTATGGGGTGAATTATGACCCTCAATTTTTATATAAAGCATAAGAAAGTAATATTTTACAATAAAAACAAACAAATAAAAAGCACTCAAATACTCAACCTCTCAAAAAACAACAACAAAAACGCACACACACACATGATGAAAGCCAACACATTCATACACTCGCACACACATTCCTCATTTTGGTTCCCACCTCCACCAACACACTCGTCCCTCTTTTACAATGCACGTTTGGCAGACTTACAACCCATCCAAATGCAAGTAATCTGTGAAGCCGAGCTTCAGTCGTAAATTCAAGAGTGAGCCAGAAGCACATGACATCCACGGCTCACTCCTTGTCTCTTCAGAGAGCTTTTTACGCACCCACACAATCACGCTGGCACTCGCTGGCACAACAACACAATGAAAACACGCAGTGCCGTATAAATCTATCAGGATGCAAACTTCATTTAATTTAATTTCCTGCTCGCTCGCTGCTCCCTTTTAATAACGCAAAGTTTTCAACCAACAAACTAAAGGAGGAAACTTTGGGGCCTGGATGCTATTTGCTGGAGAAAATGGGATCTCATTAAGCTATTGATCAATTGTGGGATGTAATCTTTAAGCCATGTTTGTGGTGGAGCTGGTTTGTGGATGTGTGCTGAAGTTGAGATAGAGTTGCAGCGTGTGCAAGGCTTGTTGTATTGCGCAAACGGCATTTTTCATTATTAAAGGCGTTCATTAGAGCTCAGCACCTTTCCGCCAGGCTCATCCCTGGAGTGCAGAGACGTGTGGATGTTGTACCGGCTCGCAGAACCTGTATTTATCCCTTGACTTCACTGTTTAAGAGCATTAAACGCTAAATGAAGGCAAAAAGAAACTTCATTAGGAAGTGTTCTGTGCTTCAATTCACAGAAATTGTTTTCTTACTCAAGTCTAATTGACTGGTAAGCAAGAAAAACAATTAAGGCTACCTCCAAGCCTGCAGAAAGAAAGCAGATCTAAATTCCAAATATGTGCTAGTAAATAAATAAATATTTATTATGATCAGTTCTTAATTATTATTATTATTGTTATACTTATCTAAAATAAATAATAATAATAAATAAAATAAATAATAATATTAATAATAAATAATATCATTTCTTCAGAGTATTAGAGTTTTTCTTAGTTGTTTACACACAATTACAAAATTGTAAAGTCAGTTGCCCTACTTTGCATACTAACTCATCACATGGGTAAACACCCGTCACACATGTAACTGTATTCAGTAAATACTTCTGTTGATGGTATATGTAAACCACAATATGTGCAACTTTGTGTTGGTTGAAATGAACACTGTGTATATTGTTTTTGTGGGAGAAATACAGTAAAATATATTTGGTACTGTGTATTTGTGTGTTTTGCATAAAAACAATATTCTGAAATGTTTTACAATGCACTTATGTAGGCCTATGTACTGTCTGTAGTAAGTGTAAAATGGCCTGCAAAATGAGAGAAATCTCAGTTATTTGTTTATATTAAACATTTCTATAAATAGTTATAATAAATCAATCGATCAATAAATAAAACATTTCATATAAGTACAAATATAACAATTGGAAGTGCCAAAACTTTCTTCAGTTAAACAAAGAGAAAACTGAAGTCATTGCATTTGGGAGCAGAGATGAGGTTCTCAAGGTGAATGCGTACCTTGGCTCTAAAGGTCATACAACAAAAAATAAGGTCAAGAATCTTGGTGTGACTCTGGAGTCAGATCTTAGTTTCAACAGTCATGTCAAAGCAGTAATTAAATCAGCCTACTATCATCTCAAAAACATTGCAAGAATTAGATGCTTTGTTTCCAGTGAAGACTTAGAGAAACTTGTTCATGCTTTTATCAGCAGCAGGGTGGATTACTGTCACGGGCTCCTCACTGGCCTTCTCAAAAAGACAGTCAGACAGTTAAAGCTCATTCAGAACACTGCGGCCAGGATTCTGACCAGAACCCTGAAATCAGAGCACATCACACCTGTCCTCAGGTCTCTACACTGGCTCCCAGTTACATTCTGAATAGATTTTAAAGTATTACTACCTGTCTAAAAATCACTAAATGGCCTAGGACCTCAATACATTACAGATATGCTTACTCAATATAAACCTTACAGATCACTCAGATCTTTAGGCTCATATAAACTAGAAATTCCAAGAGTTCAGTCAGAGCAGGGTGAATCTGCTTACAGCTATTATGCCCCCCGCTGCTGGAATCAGCTTCCAGAAATGATCAGATGTGCTCCAACATTAGGCACATTCAAATCAAGACTGAAAACACATCTGTTTAGCTGTGCCTTTACTGAATGAGCACTGTGCTACGTCCGACAGATCGCACTATTGTGTCCTTCTTTTCCTTTTCATTCTTTTATAACTTGTTTTTACTCATTTTAATCTGTTTTAATGTGTTTTTTTATTATTTGTTTTTATTTTCTTCTACTTTAATTTTATTTCTGTTTATGTAAAGCACTTTGAATTGCCACTGTGTATGAAATGTGCTATATAAATAAACTTGCCTTGCCTTGCCTTAAGAGCGTTAAACGCTATGTGAAGGTAAACATAAAATTAGGAAGCGTTCTGTGTTATATCTCAATTCTATCAACTTCTAAAAGTGTGATAAATAAATAAATAAATAAATAAATAAATAAATAAATAAATAAATAATAATAAAGTGCTTGAAGTAACAGAAATTTGATCTGACTTAAAACCATTTGACTGCTAATCAGAGCTTGTTCATTTCTCCTTGAATTCTGCAGAGCGTTCAGATCTCTTCTCTAAAGGTGTGTTTGTGTGTATTGTCGTGCGTATGTGTGTGTAAATGCATCTGGGGAAACACACACATACACACAGGTACCTGGAAGCACCACAGTAACCTGGCAACGGGTATCTGGACGCCCACATGCATGAAGTCAGTGTGTTCATGAGCCCAGAGCGCTATAAATATCCACTAGTAAAGGCTTCAGGGTCATTACTGCTGCTCAGGTCTGCCTCCAGCCAGCAGAAACTCACACCTGAAGAGCTGAGAGCCCATATCTGCATATTGCGGATGATTTATTGAGGCGTGTTCTGCAAGATAAGTGCCCGTGCGTGTGAGATTGTCTTTGAGTTTGGCTGTGTTCAAAGCAGGTCATCTGTGATTCATATTTAAGCTGGCGCTGGGTCTGATCTGAACATTAGGTCATTTGTTTTGTTGTTGGATTGCTGCGTGTATATGACTTATTAAAAGTGTGTAAATTTGGTGGATGAAATGTTACAGTCCTGATTTGCGATGTTGAATTACATCATTCTGGAGGAAGTGAGATGGTTTTTTTCGCTGAGTAAACAACACAGGAGAAATGTGAGCAAGATACTAGCAAGATACATGTATTATGAATTCTGTGATTTTTTAAAATATTGTAGTTCGATAACTGTAGAAAAGTCTTCACTGTAGTATTATTTGTGAAATTATTATTGTCATGTTTTTATAGGTTTTATTCTTTCTGTTTTCATTTTAAAGTAAGTAGAATTAAAAGTAATTTGATTTAAAGTATTTGAATTGGTTTATATTTTCGTGTTATTTTTTAAAGGTAAGTTCCCCTTTTTGTTAACTGTTTATATATAATTAATTTTCATTCGTTTTATTATATTTTAAGTTTTAGTAAAGCTAAAGCTAATTCAAATAAAGTTCCACATATCTATTTAGTAACTAGCTGCAATTTGGATTTACTGTGTGAAACATTACAGTTCAATCTAAAGCTAAGATTGGAAGGCTGGTGATGACAGCCATGAGAATCATAGGGGAAAGGCAATATCGATCCTTACAATCTCTCTATAAGCGATCAGTTCAGGACGAAGCTATTAAAATATTAGTTGACCCCTCACAGTTTGTTTTGTGAGTATGAGTATGAGCCCTCAGGTTGACGATATATAGGCTGCCTGTGAGCAGATTTAATCATATAAAGAAATCTTTTTTAACTACATCAATTAGACTTTTAAATAATATTTGCTGATGATTGAATGTTTGTGTTGATTTCTGTTTTTTGATGTCTGTTTCTGTCCAGTGTATGCAAATGTTGGCCTAGAGTCCAAGACAAATTTCCCCATTGGGGACAATACAGTGTAAACAAACAAACAATAAAATAGGTTTTAGGTTTATAAATATTATTTTGATTTTAAGAGATTTGAAGTTCCAAATGTGGTTTTATATTTAGAGTAATAATCAAATCACACACGTACACATTATATATACATATATTGATTAAATATTATCATTTTTGTCCTGTTATTAAATAGCAAATTTGAATTGATTTGATTAATAAAATTGATTATACACTCTCAGAAATAAAGGTACGTGAGTTGTCACTGGGGTGGTACCTTTTCAAAAGGTACACATATGTACTCAAAGGGTCTTTATTGGTACCTCAAAAGTATATATTAGTAGCTAAACTTTTTAAGAGGAACACTTTTGTACTTTTTAGTTATGAATATGTACCCTTAAGGTATTAATGTGGACCCTTTAGGTACATATGTGCACCTTTTAAAAAAGGTACCACCCCTATAGCTTGCGTACCTTTATTTCTGAGATGCTAAATAAATATATTTACACTGTTAAAAATAAGTCATGAAGTAAAGATTATTGGAAGTTTAACAAGAAAAAAAAGCTGACTGTGTTTTCCACATGTTCTCTTGCTGCTCCAGTCTAAAGACATGCAATATATAATATATAATACTATGAATTGGATAAACTAAATTAGCTAAAATGTGTGAATGGCAGATTGTGTGTTTCCTAGCATGAGGCCATCCCGTCAGTTAAAACACATGCCAGAGTAATTGGCCGACCCCTGATAAAGCATAAGCCGAAGGAGAGTCAGAGCGTGAGTGTTCAACAGAATTAAAAAAAATAAAATAAATAAAAAACAAGGGTGTCAAGGGTAAGTAAATAATGGCATAATATTCCTTTTTGGGTGGACTGTCCCTTTCAGCACTCAAAAAAACTTTGGAACAAAATTCTGAAACAACAATTCATAAAGGTTTTTTTTGCAACAACATTTTTTTATTATGATCATTCCACATAAACCTGAGAAACTGAATGAGTTAACTTCCTTCATGTTGTCTCAACACAGATTGATTGTGTGGAACCCAGAGAATTTAGAAAAGTAAGTAGCACGAATACAATGAAAGCTTTAGCGATAGTTCTGCCAGGAAGACTGGTATGTCACGTCATTCATAATAACTATCTCATCAGCCTACAACGACCAAGCGTGCTGCATATAAGCTCGTCTAAACAATGTTTCGCTGTGTTCAGGTGACATTGCGGAGGTTTCCCTCCATCCTCCCCACCACCACTAGGCCATGTCTCCACTCAGGGGTTGGCTTCGCCCTGCCTAAGTCTTCAGGCAGGATCTGCCAGCTTATCCAGACTTCTGCACCTTAGACGGAGCCTACGCCAAACAATTCACAATAAATGTTAAAACATTTGTCTGTCTCCTAAAGACTTTCAGATAGGACTATAGTTATAACAATTATTTAGTTTCTTGAGACATACATCATGGCATTTGGTGTATATTGAAACACTAGTGGACCAATAGTTTTTGGATTTTACTGACATCCAACATAAACAACTTCTAATTTCTAATCTCAATGGTTGGCATGATTTTGGAGCCAGCACTAACTGTTTTGAACAACAGAGCGTTTGTGAAAGTATGCCACAACACAGCCAATCCAAAATGCGAAAAAAAAAAAAAAAAACCTTCCAAAAAGAGAAAGTCTTGGCATGAGAACAATAAGCGGCTCATCAAGGTTAAACATCTTAATTAAGCTAAAAAAGCCCAGAAACCAGTCCAAGAGAGAAAGAGCGGGTGCTTATGAAGCTCAGAGAGGAAAAAGCGTCAGCGAGGAGTTCAAAGCCGCGGCACAAAAAGACACGGCCAAACGCTGCTCTCGGCTGACAGGAAAACCCCAGAGGATTGTGGGGGAAAAAGCATGAGAGAGACTGATCCTCTGACTCATTTCTTGCGAGGAACAAACCCACTGGGTGTACAAGCAGACCCGTTTCACTAACCCCCGTTACATAAATCACAGCACTTCTGATGCGCCGCAACAAATATTTAACTTTTTTCTTTGTCTCCATCTGTCTCACTATTTTTAAGCTGATAGAAGGGTTGTACTGCTGGGTTCACTTCTGGAGGAAGACGATGTGCTCCAGACATGATGTAGAGCTGCGGCATCCAGAACTTTCTCTCGGAAAACACACACACACAGCGACCTTCTGGAGAACAGATCGTTAAATAGGTTGTCGCTGATTTCAGTGGGGTGAAAAGGAAGTGGTTGGGAGTGTGAGGATGTGGGTGAAGTTCAGCATTCAGAGAGTTTGAAAGCAGGAGACAGTGTGTGCTGTATGCTAATGTAAGTGGTGAAACATCATAGGCATGTTTAATAACCCATCCAGTTGTCAGAACATGTTGCAGGTAGAAAAATAAAGTGTTCTATAGTGTATTTTAGTATTTTAGTGGTGTATTTTAGTTTTTTAGTAGTGTATTTTGTTTTTTTGTAGTAAATTTGAGTTTTTTAGTAGTGTATTTTAGCATTTTAGTAGTATTTTATGTTTTATTTTTTGTTCATGTTATGAATTAGATTTTGTTTATATATTTTTAGTTATTTTAATTTAAATACATTTATTTTTTGTTCTTTTCATTATTATATATTTTAGTACATTTATTTAAATCAAACACTGTGCCTTTTCTTTTTCTTTTTCTATTTTTTAATGTGTCTTATTTAGGAAAAACCTACTCATGTGATAGACATCATTCATAAGTATTAAAAGAGATAAATATTGTTATGAAATATGGAATGTGTATTTAAGACATTTTTTAATTACTGAAGAAAAGTCTTTATGGGCTTCATTTAATAAATAAAAAGAATAAAAATGAAATATCAGCCACTGGGACAATGAAAATGAAACAAATGATTTTTAAGGACTTTTAAAATATTGTATTCTTAAAAAACATAAAAAACTATAACTGAGACATTTATTTTAGTGAGTTTTCAAGGAAATTGTTTAATCTGACTTTTATTTATTTAAATTAAAGTTGTTTTAAAGTTTTAAAGCCTTTTTAATTTTAAAAGATATGTTTTTTAATCATAATAATGATCACAAGGCACATTTCCCAGTCCCAAGATATTAAGCAAACAAAAAAATATTAATTGATAAAAGTATAAATCAATGTTAAATCAATAAATAAATGTAAAACAATGTAGAAAATTGTGATTACTTCGTTTTTTTTCAACTACAAACCTCACTATTTTATTCCGGTTTATGTTTATGTTTATCTTTTTCTTTATCTTGAAAATTTGAAACTGTACTTTTACAAACCCAATATCTGCAGTTGAGGAATTCAGAACACAAAATCTGAAGTTTGAAAATACGTCTATAAAAAATTCAGCCTTGAAAAATTCAGTTGTCTTAAATTTTGACGTTCAATATTCATGTTATGAAATTCTAATTCAAATTAAGAAATTTAAATTCAAAATAAGAAATTCAAAACAATTTTTAACGGCACATAAAAATTCTGATTTATTAAATTACAGTTGTCAAATTAACAATTCAAACTCAGTTCGTTTTGGCATATTTTTAGCTCCATAGTTTTTTGTGTAAATTTACTTTTTCTATTTACAATAAAGAATAAAAAATAATTTAACATAAATCAAAAGATCTATTTTTTGCTAAACATTTCACAACAATTTTCACAAAAATGCTACAGAAATACATTCTACCATGTACAATATAAAACATTTTTCCTTAAATTTTCACACAATACCTTTGTAATCACTTAAAAGTTTATTTAATTTACTTCATTCTAAAATAGAAATAGAGTTATGCAAAGTAATCTAAGGAGACATGCACAATGTTTGATAGTTCAGTATTGTTAGTTTTATAATAGTTTTATAATATAACACTTCGCACATGCAGGACTTTTGCCAGTACACGTGTGTAGTGGAAAGCAAACGCCAAATGGTGTGGATATCAAGAAATTGCTAACCAATGTTTATTAAAAATGCCTTCAATGTTTAGTTTACAATACCTTCAGTTTTGTTTTACCAGTTGTTTTGTGTTATAGAACTTAATAATGAATGTTTAGCAGTTTCATTAAACATATGCTTTTAAATAATGATTCATGTTTTAATATGCACTCTCAGAAATAAAGGTACAAGAGCTTTCACTGGGGCAGTAGCTTTTCAAAAGATACATATTTGTACCTGAAGGCTCCATATCGGTACCTCAAAAGTACTTTTTAGGGGCATTAGGGCACTAAAATGCACCTTTGAGGTACCACTGTGGACTTTTTGGGTACAAATATGTACCTTTTGAAAAGGTACTGCCCCAGTGACAGCTCCTGTACCTTTATTTCTGAGAGTGTGGAAATTATTTGCAAAATAACTTTGCCTTTCCAGTAATATTTATGTTCATAGATACTGTATTGCAATAAAGAAGAAGTTGTCCAACACTTATGTACCTTTTTTTATGAGAACAATTCATTTCAGTTTGGTACAGAACGATATCATAGAGGTCTTTTCTGTACCACACAACTTTTACTGTGGTACAAAGTTGTTCCTTAAGGAACATTATTTGTACCACCATGTACCTTTTTTTCTGAGAGTGTACTTACACAACATTTATTAATCATAGGTCAACATAATGCTGTATCAAAATGCAAATTCATGCTTGTTCACATTAGTTAATGCACCGTGAGTTAACATGAACTATCAATGGACAATTGCATTTTTATTAACTAGCATGAACAAGTACTGTGATAAAACGTATTCTTGACTGTTTGTTCGTGTTAGTAAATACATTAACTCACATAAGCTAATAAAACCTTATTGTAAAGTGTCACTTTAAAGAAAGACTACCACTCATACAATTTTAACCTCTATTTGTAAACTTTGTACTTTCATTGCATATTTTGAATAAAAAAATCCACTTGTGTTTCACAGAAGAAAGCACTGCATTTCATTTTGAAAACCTGATTCCACATGGTTCCAACTTCTACTTTTATCTGCACTGTCCCTTTAACAGCACATACAAATGCACAACCCACAGTCAAGAATAAAAAAATCTGGTGTGTGTGTTTATGAGGGAAAGAGGTGATTAAAGCCTTGCCCTGGCGGGTGCCCTGGCAGTGGCATTGTGATGGATGGCGCAGTGTGTCCGTCATTAGGCAGTAGGCTGTGGCCCCTGGCACCCACACCCAGCTCTTAAATGTATCCATACCTCGCCGTCCCCCAGTGCTGCTGTTCATTTCAAGGTCAATTGACTCAGTGCTGCGGCGGCCACAAAACATCCCCCTTTCTTCATAGTTTTATTTCCCATTACCGACTGGTGCGCTTGTGTGTGCGAGTGTTTGTACACAAGCGCTGGGTGTGTGGGTGTTTATACGGCACGTCAAAGCCGATGGTGTGCAGCAAACACCCTACAGCTGGTGTCTAGTACAGAGGAAGACCCTTGCGTGAACCCTTTAATGTTTATGAGGCTGTATATGCAGAATACTTTACAGTGCATCTCAGTAAAAGTCAGGCACTTTGAATCCAGCTTTGAAAGCAGTGATGTCACTTCCTCTCAGTGCTACTTTTTTAAATTTATTTTTTATATTTTTTAGCATGGCTGTTTTTTTTTTGTTTTTTTTTTTTTGAGGCAGGTACAGAAACTGACAATATTTTCACATCTGATAAGCTTTATATACAGCTGAAGGCCTCCAGAAATTTGAATTCTTTTTCAAATATGCCCCGAGTGCTATTTATAGTTTTTTTTCCAACTGCTTCAAAACAGCAAACATGCAAACCCTGCACAGAAATACCAACTGACCCAGTCAAGGCTCGAACCAGCAACCTTGTTGCTGTGAGGCGACAGAGCTACACACTGTGCCACTGCACCGACCTGTACTGTTTTTATTCATTCATTCATTCATTTTCTTGTCGGCTTAGTCCCTTTATTAATCCGGGGTCGCCACAGCGGAATGATCCGCCAACTTATCCAGCATATGTTTTACGCAGCTGATGCCCTTCCAGCTGCAACCCATCACTGGGAAACATCCATACATTCTCATTAACACACACTACGGACAATTTAGCTTACCCAATTCACCTGTACTGCATATCTTTGGACTTGTGGGGGAAACCGGAGCACCCAGAGGAAACCCACGCAACCACGGGGAGAACATGCAAACTCCACACTGAAATGCCAACTGACCCAGTCAAGGCTCGAACCAGCAACCTTCTTGCTGTTAGGCGACAGCGCTACACACTGCACCACCGCACCGCCCTGTACAGTTTTTATATAATTCAAAATAGTATTACAAATCTTTTGAAATAATTCACCCTTTCCTCTCAAAGAATATATGATCCTCTCCAATGGCCCCAAAGCAAACTAGTGAGACCCATAGTCCAACTGGTACATCAATGTCTGTTTTCCAGTTGAAAGCAATGCATTTTTAGCTACTGTCAATAACATTTCATTAAGCTCAATATCATGATTTAGCTGGAGGTTAGAATTTGAATAATTGCCCAATAAACATATCTCTGGATCCAATGGAAAGTCAATTCCATGAATCTGTGATATGATATTGCATACTTGTATCCATAACACTACAGTAGTTTCATTTTACTAAAATTAGTTAGTCTAATATTTTGACCATGGTCTCATTTTAGCACCTCAAGATTATGTATTGTGTTAAATAGCATTGTGTTGTTGCTTATGGCCGCATGAACTATAGTGTGAGAAAAGTGAGGACACCTTATTGAATTTGAATGGTTTTCCAATTCAGAATGTACTGTAATAATTATAAAAACAATACGGTATTTGGCAGATCTTAAAATCTGCAGTCCCACTTTATATTAAGTGTCCTTAACTACTATCTACTTGCATCCAAAAATAAATACAATGTACTTACTGTGTTCATAATGTATTTGAGAACACTCGTGGTGCTCTTGAGTTGTGATAGGGGTAGGGTAAGGACAAGTTTGGTGGTATCGGTAGGTTTAATGGTGGGATAAGGTGGTCAATAGTGTATTTACAAATGTAATTACAGATATTAATTACAGATGTAATTACATGTAGGTATTTAATCAAGCATAAGTACAATGTAAAAACATGCATATACACAATAAGTACACTGTAAGGAATTATTAATTTTGGTGTAAGTACATATTAGTTAAGGCCCCTTAATATAAAGTGGGACCAAATCTGCAAGATAAAACCAACATCACATGGTATCTCAAACTGTTTCATTATTTATTTAACAAAAATAAAGCTAATATACCAAAGCCATGGATGGCAAACTTAGGACACCCAACCCACTTTTACCAGTAGTTACCTAAAGTAGTCATTCTCTGCATGACCTTCTCAGTCTCTCAGATCATTCTAGAGGTGTTTCAGAGTTTTTATTTTGCACAGCTCTTTGCCACAGCATTTCAGTCATGATGACTTCTAGACTTTGACTGGACTGCAACACCTTGATTTTTTTTCTGTTCCATATGCTCTGCTGTAGATTTTCTGCTGTGCCTGGGATCATTGTCTTGATGCAGAACCCAATTTTGGCTCTGCTTTAGCTGTGGGACCGGCATTAGGTTAAAACACACCTGAAGCTCCAGACCAACAAACTGCTAAAAATTTAGCTGATGATCAGTTAAGGCATTTGATTTGCAGTGTCTGACTATTTTTTTGATTAATGCTATATGCTGTCATTCATCTGAGGTCTTATTTCCCATTTTTTAAAAGAACTGATTATGCAACGGGCTTTAAACACAGTTGTATGGGAATAGTCTGTGAATAAACCCAGCTACTAACAGTAAAAAATAATTAGTAAAAATAAAATAGTTGAAAAAATATTAATATACTATAATCACACTTCATAAAAACAGAAACACTGCAGAAACACTTTGATTGACATTCTCACTTTGTACATGTCATCAGAAAGGGAAAGCCCTGCCCATTAGTGATGATCTCTCCCTCATTAGCATAGGACGTTAGTCTTGTTTTTGAATCTCCCACTATGCTGAGGCATATGCAGCTCTGTTCTTTTTTGAAAAGATGACAGGGAACACAATCTCATTTGAATTTAAAGCAACAGTTCTCAAAACAGCACAATTAGGATCAAAGCCAAAAGGGGGTAGTTTCAACCGTTCTAAAACATTATTTGTACACTCTCAGAATTAGAGGTATTGGGGTGGTACTTTTTCAAAAAGTACAAATTTGTACCTAAAAGGTCCATGTTAATACCTCAAGAGTACATATCAGTACCTAAAAAGTACAAAAGTGTTCCTCTTAAAAATTTTAGGTACTAATATATACTTTTGAGGTACAAATATGGACCCTTTAAGTACAAATGTGTACCTTTTGAAAAAGCACCACTACAGTGACAACTCACATACCTTTATTTCTGAGAGCATAGGGTATTTTGAGCTGAAACTTCACATACACACAATCAGAGAACTATTTAACATCTCTTGATTACCTGCCAAAGATTAGATATTTTTTATGACCATAAATTGATATGGTGTTCTTAATTTTTCCCATGACTGTATAAATAGGAATAAAATAGATCAAGTGACTCATTTCTCTAACCCCTTTCCCAAATGTACAGCTTCACTACACAACAACAACAAAAAATCTTCTCAGAATGTATATTTAACCTTTTTCCTCCTCTTTCTCCCGATATTATAGTGTTTATACATCTAACATATACAGGTGAAGTCAGAAGTATTAGCCCCCTGTTTATTTTTTATTTTTTCCCCCTAATTTCTGTTTAACGGAGAGAAGATTTTTTTTAAACACATTTCTAAACATAATAGTTTTTTGTAACTCTTCTCTAATCACTGATTGCTTTTATCTTTGCCATGATGACAGTAAATAATATTTTACTAGATATTTTTCAAGACACTTCTATACAGCTTAAAGGGACTTTTAAAGGCTTAACTAAATTAATTAGGTTAACTACGCAGGTTAGGGTAATTAGACAAGTTATTAGGCAAGTTACGATAGTTTGTTCTGTGGACTATCGAAAACAAAATTACCTTAAAGAGGCTAATAATTTTGACCTTAAATGGTTCTTAAAAAATTAAAAACTGCTTTTATTCTAGCCGAAATAAAACAAATAAGACTTTCTCTAGAAGGAAAAATATTATCAGACATACTGTAAAAATTTCCTTGCTCTGTTAAACATCATTTGAGAAATATTTTTAAAAAGAAAAATAATTCAAAGAGGGCGCTAATTATTCTGTCTTCAACTGTATATACCAAGGCATTTTATAAATATAAAGTCAGTATAATCTTCCTGTGACATTCACTTAACACAAATAAAAAAGTTTAAATAACAAAAATAAATAAATATTAATAAAAAGAAGACCCCTGGACACCAAAAGTTCCAAAATATTGAAGAAACCCCCTTTAAACATGTTTAGCTGACCTTCTACTGGTGAGAAGCTCAACATCAATACTAAAAATCATACATTTTGTTATATTCAAACATTCAAACATTGATTATATCCCAACCTCAGCATCCAGCACCTCAGCCTCAGTTTGGTCTACTGCTGTGATCTTCTGATGCCCACATACTGCCACAAACAAACACACATTTCATGCACAGCTCCTCAGAAAGCTGCACGCACCACAGGAGGTGCAAGAAAATCCCATTCCCAGTGGACACACAGTAGGAAATGGCTGAGGAATACAGCAAGACTTTCTGACAACTCCTCGCTTTTTGCTGGAGCATGTAAAATCAACTCGGCCAGTTGGCTTTAGTTTAAAGTTCTCTAATCTATGCCGAAGCCCACTGCTTCACCAAAGTGTAGACGTGTCTGAATATGCCATTTATTTCACATCTCAATACACACATGTTGCTCCGCTCTGTTTAGCTGTCTTTGCATCATGTCACTAAGCGGCAGTTTAGGCTGCTATGAGTGACAGATGACAGAAGAAAGAAGAGTTATGGCAAGAATACGTTTTAAAACATTTGGTCTGGGTGACACGGTGGCTCAGTGGTCAGCACTGCCACCTCACAGCAAGAAGGTCGCTGGTTCGCATCAGGGATTTCAGTGTGGAGTTTGCATGTTCTCCCCGTGTTGGCGTGGGTTTCCTCTGGGTGCTCCGGTTTCCTCGACAGTGACATGCGCTATAGGTGAATAAACTAAATTTTCTGTAGTGTATGTGTGTGCATGTGAGTGTGTATGGGTGTTTCCCAGTACTGGGTTGCAGCTGGAAGGGCATCCGCTGTGTGGTATGCTCGATAAGTTGGCGGTTCATTCCACTGTAGTGACCCCAGATGAATAAAAGGACTAAGTTGAAGAAATATGAATGAATGAAAACATATGTTCTCCACTATGAGTTTTGTTTTAAATTGTTTCAAACAACTTGCTGTTTTTAAAGACTGGGAAGAAGTTTTATGTTTTGTTATTAAATTGTTCAATGCAATTCAAGGTCATTTTATAAAGCTTTTTACAATACAGTAACTATTACTCCAAAGCAGCTTTGTAAAAGGTGCGCGTTATTACATTACAATCAAAATCTTAGAAAGTTAAGGTTAAGGGTAGACAGTATAGCCTTCAAGTGTATACAGTTATACTGCAGTTATACAATATAATGCAGTTTTTCGCCTCACAGCAAGAAAGTTGTTGGTTTGAGCCCCGGCTGGGTCAGTTGGCATTTCTGCATGGAGTTTGCATGTTCTCCCTGTGTTTGATTGGGTTTTCCTCCTAAAATTAAGTTAATTACAGTGGTAATAATTATACATTGATATTTAGTCATTTAGCAGACGCTTTTGTCCAAAGCGACTTACAATTCAGCAGGCATGAAGAAGAGGTAATACACACAAGATGTGCTAATTACACAAAAGAATTGTTAGTGCTCAGAGAATTAAGTGCTAGAGTAAGAAGGGGGACTGTTTTTATATATATATATATATATATATATATATATATATATATATATATATATATATAGAGAGAGAGAGAGAGAGAGAGAGAGAGAGAGAGAGAGAGAGAGAGA
>CAIGQQ010006052.1:6434427-6445306 GCA_903798035.1 Danio albolineatus | reverse complement strand
CAGCTTTCTTCAAAATACCTTCCTTTGTGTTCAATAGAAGAGAGAAAGTCAATCCAGTTTAGAAAAAGTGATGGGTGATTAAATGATGACAGAATTGTCATTTTTGGGTGAACTATCCCTTTAACTGTAACATGAATAATCAATGTCAAAAGTGTAAAGATTATCTGTGCATATTGAGTATTACTGTCAGAACATATTACTTCACATAGCTTGAATAATAATAATAACAAATCTGAATTTCATTGTATGTTTTGAAACCGTTTCAGACAATATTGAAACATAGGTTGTATTTGTGAAAAAAAAAAAAAATGTAAAGCCTTAAAATTTCCCTAGATTTTCCCAGCCATATATTGGGAATTGACATGGCACTAAATAATGATCCAAATTTCTTTTCTGTGTGATATCAACTATGTGTATTCCAGACAGAGACGTTTGAATGTGACTCGAGAATGTGGCCTGTGTGTCAGCAGTCAGCGTGAGGATGTTTAACAGGCTTGCCCATATGTTTGACCTCTCTGCGATCAGTATCTTCAGGCCTCGAGGCCTGCGTGAGGTCACAGCAGGTGTAGAACAGATGTGGAGAAAAACATTGACTCAGGTGTCTTAAAAGTCAACAAACACTGGCTTGTCAGTAATCATTAGCCTGTGTTCTGTTAGTTGATGTCTTACTACAGGTACAGTATACAGGATCCATATCCAGGAGTTGTTTTTCAACGCTACTGTACAGGTGGGTGTTTCTGTCAGTTTTAAGAAAAGTGCAGTCTGTTAATCTAAAATCATAACTTAACCTGTGCAAAGATACATTAGGATTCAGAGACATATTCAAAAAGCCAGACAAGCATGAAATCCCAAATTTCCATAATACTCAATTTTGCTTCTGGTGTTAGATAACAGACACTGAAAGATCCAATCGATTCTTTCTGTCGTTAAGGTATTGTGCTCCGCATGAGCCACACTGTCCCACTGTGAAATAATAGGGGAAGTGATGTCATCAAACGGCGCTGTCTTCAAAAGACAAGGGTGGCGAGGGAGCAGGACTCTTTGATGTGGCCCCTGGAGGGGTCTCTAGCCAGCCTGCGATAGAGAACAGAACTGGAGTCTTCAGAGAAACGGGCCCTGGGCTCTCCCCATCCCCATCCCCATACACCCACCCACACCCACACGCTCTGTGATCAATAGTGAGTCTTAATCAATCTCAACAATGCCTAATTCGCTCCTCTCCTTCTTACCCTCTGCCCTGTCAGAGACACAGAGAATACTTTAAAAGGCAAATACCAAATATAATGTGTGACAGTGCATTTGTTCACACACAACAAAACACACTGCATTTGATGTTAGGTGGTTTAGGCAGGTGATGTGTGTGGTCTTCAGATCATTTCTAAGATGTTTCATTACTATTTAATTGTTTTTCTCTCAGCATTCAGAGTGCTTTGCACACCACCAGAGTGCAGCATCCACCTGGACACCAGAACACCCACCACAAACTAGTGAACTGTGGTCAGTCTGCAAATTTGACAAGGATGCTGAGAGCACACCATATTCATTTCAAAGGACATCTTGGGACTATTTTTTATGACCACGGAGATCCAGGACCTCCATTTAACATCTGACCAAAAGGACAATGCTATTTTGACAGTATAGAGTTCCCATCACTATCCCGGGGCACTAGGAGTCACGCAGACCAAAGGGTGAGCACCTCTTCCAGCAGCAGCCTAGTTTTTCTCCCATCCAGTTGAAGATTATTCTCAAACCTGCTTATAGCTTCTGTGGGCAACCAAAATAGGGCTGCAGAGTGACCGGATGTTTTTAATGGATGTTAGGTCATTTCTATGATTCCTCCATTGTTGCTAGAGTGTTCTGGTGGTCGCTGTTTAATTACTAGATTACACAGTGGTATTTAGGCTTTGTTATGGTGTTGTAGCTGTTAATCCATTGGTTGGGTGTTCTGAGCGGTCTTTAGGTTATCGGTCTTTAGGCTATGGTCTTCCTTTTAGTTCACCAGAGAATCACTAGAGCATCACTACACTCTTTTTGGTGTGATCTGTCTAGTTATTAGTGTGTCATAAGGTGGTTGTTTGCAAGAAGGTTGCATGGTTACAAGAGCATTTCTTGGGTGTTTTGTGTAGTTGTTCGGACGATACTAAATTATACTAGTAGTTAGTTGCTAAAGTTTTCCTAGGGTGTTCTGGAAGTCACTAGAATGTTATGAGTGCTTGTATAGTATCTGTCACAGTATTTTAGGATTTCTTAAAGTCTAGGGGGAAGCATAGTCACTCAATGAATTGCACTGTCACCTCACAACAAGAAGGTTGCTGGTTCGAGTCCTGCCTGAACCAGTTGGCATTTC
The DNA here is from genome assembly GCA_903798035.1 of Danio albolineatus. Classification (NCBI taxonomy): domain Eukaryota; kingdom Metazoa; phylum Chordata; class Actinopteri; order Cypriniformes; family Danionidae; genus Danio; species Danio albolineatus. The sequence goes on along the minus strand of CAIGQQ010006052.1, from coordinate 6,442,959 downwards.
TGTGTGGAATTTGCATGTTCTGCCCATGTTGGTGTGGGTTTTCTCCAGGTGCTCCGGTTTCCCCATAGTCCAAAGATATATAAGTGTGACGTACTGTATGAGTGTGTGAATGAATATGTTTGGGTATTTCCCAATACTGGGTTGCGAATGGAAGGGCATCCGCTGTGTAAAACATATGCTGGATAAGTTGGCGGTTCATTCCACTGTGGTGACAACTGATAAATAAGGGACAAAGCCAAAGGAAAAGGAATGAATAAATGAAAGTCTATGAGGTTTCAATGGGTAACACCTTTCTTTCTTTCTTTCTTTCTTTCTTTCTTTCTTTCTTTCTTTCTTTTTTTCTTTCTTTCTTTCTTTCTTTCTTTCTTTCTGAACTTGAAGGTCAAAACAACGAGTAAATGTTTTTAAACTACCACTTTAAACATGAGAAAGAAAAAAGCCCACGATTAATTAAGCTTTTTAGTAGTTCGTAGCTGCTTTAACAACCACTAATCATAATGAGAAACAGTAGATTAGCTAATAAAGTAACACGTTGCTGAAAGAAAACAAAACAACAGCTTCGATTTGCCCTACGAATGGCACTGACCACAAACATCACCGTGGATAGACAGGTTCAGCATGACTCGGCTCCTCTCAGCCCTCTCTGGTCCGATTTAATTGGCTGAGTGCTCTTGTTATGAATTGATGAGGAGAGGAAGGACTCGGCAGGGAGTGTTACAGAGGTAGCATTAAAGAGCATTACTTTAACAACGTACCTGCCTCATACGGAGAGAATCAGTTCATACTGAAATAATTAAGGCAGAATAAAAAAAGCATCAATCAAGCCACTGAGCATGTGCAGGAAACCACCGCAGGAAGAGACCTCCGCTCCATTTGGTATCGTCTGGGGCTTACGGGCTAATTTGTTTACATCCATAATACATTCAAAGGATTTATCTAACTTGCAAATGAGCTTTCATTTACTGGTCCGAGAGGTACTGTGGAGTGCAGGGAGCAGTGGATAAAGAGAGGAAAGGTGTGGAGGAGAAGGAACAGCTGGCAGGGCAGGGAAAGATGAAGGGCGGAGGTGGATTTAACCCTTTAGTCGAACCGAGGAACGCTTTCTGGGTCACCGGCGCTTTTTGCAGGCATGTGAGTGTTTTAACAAACACATATCGCGTCTGGTTGGATCGGATCAGAGCAGGCTTGGATGCTGGCCATGCACGAGTACTGTCTTGTGAAGTCAAAGGTCACACAGACAATCCCTGGACCGGTTTCAAGGACAGCATCTAAAAGTGACAACTCTATAACAGACTGTCTCATGTCCGGACGCACTCTGATCATATGCCAAATGCCAGGATGACAAAAGGTGCGTGTGTGTATGTGTGTGCTCTCTGAAGAGAAGAGAGTAAATGGCTGGTAAAAGGTCTCCTCGACACTGCTGTAGGGGTTGTTGAGTCTGTGCCCTCTCCACACTGATATGCTCAGGGAGTGTTTTCTGTGGCAGGAGACACAGCTTTAACCAGCGACATGAAAGCAAAGTGCCACGTTTATTAATGTAAAAACAATTGCATCAGATATGATATGAAGTTTTAAAGTATGCAATCATTTTAAACTTTTAAATATAATGTCAATACGCTTAAATGACTTAAGTGCTGGGGCGTCACGGTGGCACAGTGGGTACCACAATCGCCTAACAGCAAGAAGGTCGCTGGTTCAAGCCTTGGCTGGGTCAGTTGGCATTTTGTTGGCATCAGTTGGGGAGTTTGCATGTTCTCCCTGTGTTGGCGTGGGTTTCCTCAGGGCGCTCTGGTTTCCCCCACAAGTCCAAAGACGTGGTATAGCTGAATAGGGTGAGCTAAATTGTCCGTAGTGTATGTATGTGAATAAGTGTGTATGAATGTTTCCCAGTGAAGGGCATCCGCTGCATAAAACATATGCACGATAAGTTGGCGGTTCATTCTGCTGTGGTGACCCCTGATGAATAAAGGGATTAAGCCAAAAAGAAAATGGATGAATGAATGACTTAAGTGCTATACAACAGAGTTTAAAGGAGTGCATGAGTGAAGTTTGTTTGAGAAATAAATAAATAGTTGGTGAAAGACTTGACTGTCAAGTGTGAATTGATAATCTGTTTATTAACACATAAGAATAATAATTAGTGCTGCATCATGACTGGTGAGGTGTGAATGTGTGAAGGGCAGGCAGAGCATTAAAGGGGATGCTTTCACCACAAAACTAGAGACAATAGACTGAATGGAATGCCTAGAATATGTGAGAAAACATCAGTTGTCATTTTAGAGGCTTCTCTACATCAAAATCACATCTTGGTCTTAAAAATATTTCTAACAAGTCAGACTTTATCAACAAACTATAATCAGAGCTATGGCTTTAGCTGCATTGTGATTCTAGAATGCAGACAGGCCAGTTTATTTACTTTTGTTTTCCACAAAGACAGTGTATATGTCTAATACATTGCTAATGTATTTGAGTCCTATATAAGGTTTGTGTTAATGACTCAATAACTTTATGGAAACAAACTACCAGTGTCTGCTTTCAAATGAGACCATATTCATGGTTGTAGTGCTGAAATGTATCTATTTAAGTTTGTGGTCATGAAGGTTGACAGGTTAAATATATAGTATTCTTCTGCACTCTTCTTAAAAGCAAGGCCTTGAAATTAAGGGAATTGTGTTTTTAACAACAAAAATGTCTGTCCATCAGTCATAAGAGCAATATACTGCTGTTGGATAAAGATCAGAACATTGTAATTGCATGGCTAAACTTTATTTATAATGGGCCTGACTGAATAAAAGATCAAGTTTTCTTTAATTCCTTATATTTTAGACTGCATTGTGAATTATTCAAAACATGCTGCCAAAATATGATTTACTGAAACAGTGTCAAGCATTTTGTCATCTTACAGTGTGTTTGTAATGCCATTAATAAGGCACCAAGTGAAACACTGTTTGTGTGCTGCTAATAAAATAAGTACATGGCAATATTGGAGATATATCACTCCATGTGGTTGCTGTGATTCAATTTCTTTCCCCAGACTTGAACATAAACTACATGGCACGGCACTCGCCATCGCAAGTATCAAAACACATGATATGCTGTAGACGAGGGTGTGGATTTGACATTGAGTGTTTTTATGGATCAACTGTTTCTTTGCTATATTTTTCAAACCAAAAAAATATAAGAGAGCGATGGAGTCTGGAGGTTCACGAGAGTCTAGAGAATTGAAGGACGGTTAGCTGGTGTGCTGTTTTCATGTGCGCAAGCATGTGTGTGAAAAAGGGTCAGAGAGACAGAGTGTTTTGTGGGAAGAGGACAGGAGATCTGAGGATTCTCAGAACTGCAGAGAGCCGAACTCCTGCTGAGATTCAGTCCTAGAAACGGAGAGGCTTCCGGCTAAACAGTCATACTTCTGCTAAACCACCGTCACACACACGCACACACAAACTGTGATCTCGAGTCGTAAACATGCTCTCTCTCTCTCTCTCTCTCTCTCTCTCTCTCTCTCTCATATATTTTTGACCATTCACACCAGCATATGCACCCAAACACATTACATACACGAAACATACGTTGCCACTGTGTTCTCACAGACGTCTGTGTCTCCACCCACCTCAGTCTTCTCCATCTGAACGGATGGGGTCAGTGTCGCCCCATGAACACACAAGCTACTGTGTGTGGCTCAGCAAATGCTGAGCCAATATCTTACATAGATATGGCAAGGGCACTGATGAGAGAGAGAGAGCGAGAGGGACAGAGAAAGAGAGACAGAGAGGATAAAGGAGAAAAAATCAATACCATATCTCAACACTAAGCACAAACCAAGCCAAAGCAGCAGGAGTGTGCAGCTTGCTACATAAACTGGACAGCTTCATCAGGCTTCTTCGGCACACCAAACACACACACAGTATTTCCTTTCATTTCACGCGGGCTTAGGAAAGCGTGTGCATGTGCCTGCTGGGTGTTGCTTGGCTCACCAAACGGAGCATCTAAAGCCGCACCTCCATTTCCCCTGTCCAAACACTCCGTTTTCTCCCTCTCTCACACACAAACACACACACACTGACCGAGCCCTCAAAATACCCGCTCTAAAAATAGCCTGCAGGGAGGCGTCGGGCAGGCTATTATTATTACGCACACGTCCCGCCCGCCCCTACCAAGGAAGGGGACTAGACTAATGCTTTTTCTGGTGCAGGCAATTAAAAAACTATTTGTCACCTGCCTAGCGTTGATGTTCGGGCCCCTGGCGCAGGATTACGGGGGCCCCTGATCAGTTCGGCCTGGAGTTAAGATGGACAAATGAGAGATGGGAGGGAAGAGAGAGCTGATAGAGGGATGGGAGAGCAGAGAGCAGGCCTGAGAGGGTTCCTGATTTATACAGACAGGTTAATACCAGAGCGGCCAAGCCTCTGCCTGCCACTGCCATCAGGAAGTCATGCAATATTTAAAGGCCGCCAAATTAAAGATGCTCAGCTTCAGGGACCGTGGCAAAAAATAGGAATGTATAGCATGTCTGCAGGCCCCTGGCGCTTTTCTAGTGTATTCGCATATATATGTAGGCTCTAGAAATCTAAAAAAGACTCTTGGAAACAGTTTTTACAGCCACATTTTGGGAGATAGACATTTATAGAGTGTAAAGGAATTAATTCATATTGATTGTGGTAAGGACTTGTGTAACTGGTTGTGATGACAATGCTGACGCAACTATCTGTTTGTTGGTAAACGTACTGTAAATGAAACATTAATCAGAGAAACGTAAAACTTAAAATTTGATTTCACAAAAATCTGATAGAATAGAATGTTCATTCATTCATTCATTTTCTTTTCGGCTTAGTCCCTTTATTAATCCGGGGTCGCCACAGCGGAATGAACCACCAACTTATCCAGCATTTTGTTTTATACAGCGGATGCCCTTCCAGCCACAACCCATCACTGGGAAACATCCATACATTCTCATTCACACACATACACTACGGACAAACACGGGGAGAACATGCAAACTCCACACAGAAATGCCAACTGACCCAGCCGAGGCTCGAACCAGCGGCCTACTTGCTGTGAGGCGACAGCACTACCTACTGCGCCACCTTGTCGCCAGAATAAAATGTTATTAGATGTTATTGATGTTTTGAGTTTACAATTTAAGATATCCTAAAATAACTTAATATAACTATAAATCTAAATATCTTTAGTATTAATCCATATAACTTTCTTTCCTCAGTCACACTTTATTTTGATGGTCCGTTTGTTAAATTTAAGCTACATTGCAACTAATTATCATTAGATTATAAGTAGGCTGTTAGGTTGGGGTTGAGGTTGGGGTTAGGGTTAGTATAAGTTGACATGTACTTGCAAAGTTTCTTATAGTCAGTTAAATGTTTGTTGAATGTCAGTATCAACAGATATTAAGCAGACAGTTGAACAATACTCAAATGGACCATCAAAATAAAGTGTTACCCTTTCCTCTTCTTTATAGAAGCCAGTCTCATTCAAATTTTTAGAGGAATGCGCTACTTTTTTGAAAATAGGCTCATTTTAAAAGTGAGATGCTAATGGTCTAATCCGATTCAATGAGTTATGCTAAGCTAAGCTAAAAGTGCTCCTGCCAGACCCTGCCAGCTCCTGCCAAAAGTGGTAAAGCTCTACTGTTTAACTGTAGGGGAGTTGTAAAATAAGTCTATTCAAAAAAGGTGGAGTGTTCCTTTAAGACCTTTCCAAAAAAAAGAAAAGAAAAAAGAAAACAAGCTAAAATGAATGTTACTTAATTAATATTCATAAGTTGACTTTTTAGAAAGTTTCCTTCAAACGCAGGCTCCCCAGCTGCAATGTCACATAAAGCAAGATACGCACACATTTGAGACGCGCACGCAGAGATGCAAAGCCATTGTTGCCTGCGGGATCGATACCCCCAACTAGTTTACAGAAAGTGAGGTGCTGACAGATTCAGAGATGCACAAAAGAGTGACGGAAAGATTGTTTTAAAGGCCCGGCTCCCCCACCGGCCACTCAGAACAGGAAGCTGGCACATGCTTGATTGGTCCATTCATGCTATTGATTTGGCCGCAATACAATTACCATCGCAAAAGCATCAATGTTTTCCAGACACCTCATACTGAGAGCCGGCAGGTGCTATCCTGGATACAATTCTGGATGTTATGGCAGCTGGCGGGACTCATAACCCAAACACACCTGACTGACTGAGGACATCCGTTTCCCCTTCATCATCATTAACAAGATGTAGACAGCAAAAAAAAATAAAAAATCTGCTGGAGAATAAGAACACAAACAAAGACCCAGAATGAAGATTTTGAGATTGAATTTTAGCTTGGTTTGAAGGTCACCTTTATAGAGAATTTACTTTTAAATCTCGTTTGATCATAAATGCATGCTGATGTGTGTACACAACCACCAAATAACGATAAACAATGTTTTTATATTCACCAATAATTTATAAGCAGTCTCACAGAACCAGCAGTTTACAGAAACTGCAAAATGGGACGCTACATTGTACAAGCTCTGCTCAATGAGTGTTGTCAGACACTGTTTACGAGCATAGGCCTAACCTTGACCATTGGAGAGGGGTCTGGATGCAGACCTGGTGCAGTTGGAATCTGAGCTGCATGCAATGCTGTTTTAATGTCCCAACCTAACTCCACCCCTAACCCTACTCCTTACAGTGACATCATTAGTTCCATTGACTGCATTGTGTCTGGCATTACATCTCTGATATATGCAATCTCAGCTTACATCAATAAGGCTGACGTATATAGGGCTACATTTTCATTATGAACCTATGTTGGATACTATTGGACCTTTGAACTGTTTTGGGCATGGATGTAAGAATGAACATAGAAGTCTGTGTGTTGCCTTATTAAAGTGATAAGCGAATGTTGTTACATTATTTTACTGTGTCTACACCGATTGCAAGTGGTGGGACGTGACTAAAAGCACTAAAACAGGCAAATCTTGACAGTAAACAAATGCCCATTCTATTTCTGATGGGCTCCGAGTAGTACTGACATGAAGAACAAATGGATTTGCAATGTTCACTTTGACGTGTTCATTGCAGTAAACTTGTTTTTGTGACAAAGATTGTGTCAGGCGTAGACAGTGTTTTAGCATGTGCATTGCTCATATACTGCTAGAAAAACAGTTGAAAAACAGTTGAAAAACTCTAAAATAACTACATCAATTTAATCTGAAAGTCATATTATTTATCCTGATCAATATCAACAATAAAAAAAATGCAAAAAATATTTGTTGCCTATAGCTCGACACAAACAGAAACATATCAGGTCCCCTGTGCTAAACATTAAGTTTTTGTTATAATCCACTGCGTTGCGCATTCATTAGATGTACAGATTGGAGCGTGCACATCCTGGCGCAGCAGTTCTATTGAGTTTCTGTTTGTGTCAAGCCATTTTCGATGACAAAATTAACACTGTTGTTTGGATACCGAGCATGGAGCCGCCGCTCATTCGCATTAAAAGAGACACACACAAAACACTTTTATTCCAAGCTCAACTGAATTTTCAATATGCAGTTGAAAAGTGGCCTTAACTATTATGTACTTAAACTGAAATTAATCATTTGTTACAATGTACGCATTGTGTAAATACATGTTTGTACTTATAATTGATTAAATTCATGGCATGCATGTGATTACATCTTTAATTACACCTTAACCCACCTTTAAACCTAACTATACCACCAAACCTTTCCCTTACCTTACTCATATCTCACCTTTAATAGCACCAGAAGTGTTCTGGAATACATTATGAACACGATAAGTATATTGTATTTATTTTTTGATGGAAGTACATAGTACAGTAGTTAAGGCTACTTAATATAAATCTGGATCCAACATGCTACAAAAGATGATCTGTAGGCTATTTTGAGATGAAACTTTACAGACCCACTGTTTTGAGGACACCTAAGACTTATATTGTATCTTAAAAAAAGGGGCATGACAGGTGCCCTTTAACAATATTTACAAAAATGATAGGACCTGCAAGATTTGTAGGACTTTGTGAATGATGGTCGCTTCAAATCTGCAGAGATTCTGTGCAAGCTTGGTTCTGGGTCTTACAGAGTAACAGCCAAAGCCCAAAGCCTTGTGTTTTATCATCCTCCATCATTTGTGAGGGTGCAAAGAGCACAGCCGGTCCCCCAGGCCTTCTGACGAGCGATGGAGATGGACCAGTGAAAAAGGCCATCAAAGCTCTGTGGGCGCAGGGCAGAATGCCAGGCTCAGGTTCTGAGGACGGTTATGGTGGTAGTAAATAGCCCTGTGGAGGTGGTTTATGTGTCCCCATGTGGCGAACCCCCTCCCAGTTCCAGATCTGACACACCCTGCATTGCTAATTTACAAGGCAGCTCGTTAATGGTGTGTGATTTACAATGCTCATTTGAATCTCTGATCTCTGCCTGATGAAACCATCACCTTACAGTCACTACACAAACACACACACACACACACACACACATGCACACACACACACACACACACACACACACACACACACACACACACAC
>CAIGQQ010006052.1:6396698-6434417 GCA_903798035.1 Danio albolineatus | reverse complement strand
CACACACACACACACACACACACACACACACACACACACACACACACGCTTCATGTTCACATGGACTACAGTTTGAAAATAAATTAAAATTAACTTAACAACTTATTAATTAATTTAACAACTATGAAACATGTACTGTTATTAACTAAAGACAAATATTTAGCTAGAAAAAAGTATAACAATATTGTATATTTAATATCTTTCATAACATCTTAATGTTAAAATAATAACAATAATAATGCACACTTAAGATCTATTGAAAATAAGCTAATTAACCACAGCAAAAATCATGAAAAGATGAAAGAAGTTGAAAGAAGTGTCTATAGTGGTGATTTAAATTAAATGAAACGAAATAAAACAAATATAAAATTATTCCAGAAAATGTAAAAATTAATTTGATAAAGAACTAAGAAAAAGAAAGAAAGAAAAAAGAAAGAAAGAAAGCTTCATACAGAAAATTCATTCAAAAGAATAAAAGAATAAAAAAAAAATCAAGCTACGGATTTCAAATTAGACCTACACATCACCTCAAAGAATGAAATCAGGCCTACACAACATTCTCCAATCATATTACACTTCCATATCGCCTTCCATCAAATTAAAATTAGACCTACACAACACCTCAAATTACACAAGCAGGCCTGGAGGGGATTTCGCAAAAATTGCAGTAAATTAGGTGAAATTAGAGGCGTAAATCATAGGCAAGAGGCAGAGGTGTGCACCTCTCTCCATTCTTATGTTCAGAGCAGTTTGTTTCCAGCATGTAGTCACATCATAAAATCAGACCTTACAACTGCGTCTGTGGTCAAATAGCCCATACAGTAAAAAAAACAAATCTATATCACAAATATTTAAAAATGGGCCAAAATTACACTTGCTAAAACGTATTTTAAACAAATTGTTTACAAAAATATAATATCTACAAATACATTATTTAGCCGTTTTTGAAATATGTTTTTTAAATAAATAAAAATGTACATTTAAAAGGATTAAAAAATATATACAGTTGAAGTCAGAATTATTAGCCCCCCTTTGATTTTTTTTCTTTTTTAAATATTTTCCAAATGATGTTTAACAGAGCAAGGAAATTTTCACAGTATGTCTGAAAATATTTTATCTTCTGGAGAAAGTTTTATTTGTTTTATTTCTGCTAGAATAAAAGCAGTTTTTAATTTAATTTGATCTTTTATCTTATCTTTGTCATGATGACAGTAATTAAGTCAACTAGGCAGGTTAGAGTAATTAGGCAAGTTATTGTATAACGACGGTTTGTTCTGTCGACTCTTGAAGAAAAAAAAATGGATGTTATGGTTTTCAAAAAATAAAAAACTGCTTTTATTCTAGCCGAAATAAAACAAATAAAACTTTTTCTAGAAGAAAAAAAAATTGCGCTGTTAAACCTCATTTAGGAAATATTTAAAAAAGAAAGAAAAATTCAAAAGGGGTCTAATAATTCTGACTTCAACTGTATATTTGCCAGATTACACACAATTTTTTTTTTGCTGCTTCTTCAAACTACGTATTTAAAATGAACTAAATCAACACAATTCTTGACGTTTTTTGGGACAACTTAATTGTTTTAAATTCAAACCATTTAAATTTGTAAAAACAATTACATTAAATGTATACATTTTTGTTGAGAAAATAATAATAAAGAATATATAACTGGACGAAAATCTTTATATGATGTCAAAAATGTCTACAGCAAGAAACAACAATTTGTTCCTCTGGACGAACTTGACAACGTTTTCTTGATTGCCAATGAAATAGATAAAAAATACAGCTATATGTGTATAGCTGTACACAATTTATAAAGTTCTGTTACTCCTACAGTAATTACTGTCATCTATAACGATGACTGACAAGCAGAACGTCAAAACACTCGACTGCTTTGATTAGATTTTACTAACTAACTTTGACTTTTTATTCTGTTTGTGGTCTCATTTTATTTGTAACACTGTAAGCTATGACAACAACTTGCTTTTTACTACAAAGACGCCGTTTTCACGTGTAAGTAACATGGTAAACAATTGTAAACAACTGATCTCCGGCAGAAACGATGACATAAACAATGAATAACCATCCATAATTTAACCCTATTGTGTTGTTGGACTAAATGTGCTTGATGGAATGTTGTTCTGAAGATTCTTATCTTTCAAAATAAACCCTGATGTACAGCAAGGAATGTGTGAGTGTATGTCTTGTTCTTACAATGATATACACTCCATATCTAACAAGCGTTTTCTGTAAAACTTACATGAATTCAGCAAATACATTCTTTATAAGCTTCCCAATTGAACAACAACTAGCCACATTGTCTGCTTGAGGGTTGTAGCTTTACGTATATATACTGTAGTTTGTCAAGATTACGTGTGTTCTTTTTGGTGTAATCGATTGATAAACACTGACATGTGAAAAAAAAGCGCCCCAGTGCGTCCACGTCCTGGTGCTGGCTAATATACAACAGATACTGTAGAGCTCCATGCATATTTTTAGCATATGGAAAGGCCGAACGACATCATCTAATAATCCTTACAGTCACATAACAGAGTGGACACTGCTTTCTCAGTCAGACAACGCTGTTCCCCCCTCTTGGGAGGGGTAAAATTCCTGAACTGATGAAACAGATCTCCACGATGAAATTGACAATTACAGAAATTGGATTCGGAGCACTGCTTTGTATGTTGATGAGCCTGAGCCTGAGATCGATATGACAGTGAAAAGACTCAAATTTGGGGTGGGGAAAAAGGGGAAAGCGTCACCTTCGCAATGTTCTCTTCTGTCTTCTCTATCTTGGATTTGTCTCTGTGATGAGGAAATCAGAATGTCAGACCCCAGCACAGCTAATTGGGCCTCTGATGTGTAATCAGTGCCGGACAAATGCGACAGTTCTGGTCATTAGCTGCAGCATCGCAAGTTATGTGTCGAAACGTCACGGCGGACTCCCGAAACACACCCGGCGAATGGCTGACCACGCTCATGAACGCGGCCCGCTGCCAACCGGCTGTACTGTGTCCTATTGATCTGCCTTTTCTCACAGCCTGCTGTCATCTGACACTCGCACACACACACACAGTGAAATTAGAGGCAGCGCATCAAAAAGGTCCACAATCTGGGCTCAATCACACAGGCCTGTCCTGGCATTGACTGCAGGGGCTGCTTTAGAAAATATGAATCTAAAGCAGGGAAGGTCTGAGCTCTGCCAACTGGCCTCTGAGGGACACATGCAGGCCCTGTTTACACCTGGTGTTTAGATATGGCACTGGTGATCTGATCAGTAGTGCTCTGCTGAAACACATGGTAGAATAAAAAAACACATGTCGCTTTTTGAGTTCTAGAGAAGAATTTTTGATTGACAGTATGTGTTTTATTACAACATCCATTTATTTTTTTGTTGACAAATAAAGAAAAAGTATGGTCCCACTTTATATTAAGTGGCCTTGACTACTATGTACTTACACAGAACATAATAACTCGTTATAATGTACATATTGTGTAAGTACATGTTTTTACATCGTACTTGTGTTTGATTAAATACCTGTATGTAATTACATCTGTAATTAGTATCTGTAATTACATTTGTAAATACACTGTTTACCATCTCTTACACATTAACCCACCCTTAAACCTACCGATACCACAAAACTTGTCCTTAACCCTACCCCTATCCCAACTCAAGAGCACCAAAAGTGTTCTCAAATATATTATGAACACAGTAAGTACATTGTATTTATTGTTTTAATGCAAGTACAAAGTAGTTAAGGACACTTAATATAAAGTAGAACCAAAAGTATTTATGTAATTTACAGACCTTGAATGTCTGTTTTTTTTTATAAAATAAAATTGTTGTGTTTTCTGTTTTGCATTCCTTATGGTGTTTATTACAGCTATTTGTAACAAAGGTAATGTCGGTTAAATGCTGAATAAATTGATAAAACTGAATCTGCAAAAAAATGCAAGTAACACATTTTTGTTACTTTGCATACTTTTTAACTGTATTATTTCTAAATGTTGGATATTGTCTTTTTTTAACAAACTGTAAAATTAATTAAAATTATTAAAATTAAAAATCATTTCTAAATTCTTTCCTTAATTTAAAATTCTAAACAATATATACACACAACAGTTTTGTCTGGTTCTCGAATATGATCGCTTCTATATATACAACAGGTTCTTAAATCTGATTGGCTGAAAGCTGAGTGACTTTCTGCAATAACAACACTCGTACAGTCTCCTCACCCTTCTGTCCCCACATAGAGTGACAGTAGATCAATAAATTGCATTGACAAATTGCAGCTGTTGGACAACATATTTAGCAATGTACTTTTGAGACATATTTATGTGACAACGAAGTTTAGGCGAGAATGTAATTTAGACTGCAACTATGCAGTAAAGATAGTGCCTATTTTAAATATTTATAATTTTTAGATGGTGACAAAATGGCGACAGAGACCACAAAATAAGTTCTTAGGGGAAAAAAACTCAGTGTTTTCTTTTCGTATTTCAAAGTACAATCATCAAATCATTATAAAACAGGTAAGTGACATTCAAAATCGATCTCTCTCTTTTGTATATTGTAGAGCTGTATTTATACCAGAATATAGTGTTTGCTTTGCTTTGGCTTTTTCAGGGTTTGCAACAGAGAAATACTGGGAAATCTCTGTAGACTGATGGCAACGGCTTTCATGCCGTTCAGCCTTATGATATTAAAATGTCAGCAAAATCACCTGTTCTGTCATCACTTTAGATATTATGCTAGAGAATCATTCAAATACTAGCTCTAAAATTACTTGTTTTTTAAGCAACAGTTTCTGCTGTTCTGACAATTAGCTGAATAAATGGAGAAAGAAAGTTGTTCCTCGTACAAAAGGTCTTTTGAGACTCTCCATGTTTGTTTGTTTTTTTTTTACACACGATTACGCCGTCAAACTGTTGTATAAATGCAATATCACACTCATAGCAGACACTAAGGCACGGGGCCGCACACGTCTCCCAACAGTGGCGATATTGCACTGCTACTATATATAAAGTACTGTATATACTATATTATAAAGTATAATTTATTATATATTTAATTTATTATATATTTAATTTATTAACATCTTATAATAATATTTCTATATACATTTTTGATATATATATATATATATATATATAATTTGGATATTTAATTGAATTTTTTATGAACAAAATATGATAAACAAGATTTCTATAAAAAATGCCTGTTCAGTCAATTCTTCTATTTTGAACTAAAAAGTAACAAAAGCCATTACATATCAATATTTTAACAAAAAAATAATAAAAACCTTTCTAAAAGTAAAAATCGACCATTCAATGAAAGTGTTGGCAGTGACAATGTCATCAGGGAATGTAAAAAAAACAAAACTACTGAGCCAGCAGAAAAGAAAAAAATCCCAATAGTCGAGTCTTGATTTAGTGCATCCTGTATCAAATGAATTGTTCAAAACTGACGTTAATACCAGGTGTAAACTCTGCCAACAAAAAACCAAGTTAAGCAGCCAACAGAGCGTAGCGACAGAAAAGCAGTGATCGCGCTCAGATGCCCATGAAGAGCCAATCGCTCCCATGTGATGCGGGCTGCTGAGTCTATAGGTAAGAGTTGGATTAACACAATAAGGCAGGTCAATCTCCCGCTCTAATGTCCCAGACGCACAGAGGGAAACGGCTGGACACACACGGCTGCCAACGGCCGGCGCTCAATAACTGGCTGAATGTCAGTTTGGCTCACCGGCAGACTCCTGCCCTTTCACTGAGCTCTGAATTATTAAGCAGCCATCTCAAATCCTGGCTCTTTCTCTCTCTTTCTGCTCAGCATCCACATAAACGGCTTCTGTAGAGACATGGATGATCCATCGAGTAGATGGGTGATAATGGGGAAAGAGATATGCAAAACTGGCTAAAAGAAAGTTCGGACAGAGGAAGCCCCAGACACATACTTTGGCCCACAGCAGCAAATCACATAGACAGAGACGGAGAGCAGGAAAAGTTCATTTTCCTTCTCTCTGCTGCTGGTCAGTGACCCTTAATATGGAGGAAGTCTCTCACTGTGGGAGAGAGAGCAGCGTTTCTGACCCGACTGAAGAGCTGATGGGGTCAGGAGGAGACCAGAGGAGTGTGTGATGAGTGAAGGCCAGAGAGTGGGAGAAGTTGAAAAGGTGGATGATAGAAGACTAAATGTTACTTTTGATTATCCACTTTTCATCACAGTTGTCTGTCTTACGTAACGCTGTCCTTAAAGGCATAGTTCAGATGAAAACGAACATTCTGTCACTTTTTACTCACCATCAATGCATAATAATAATAATAATAATAATAATATGGCGGGTGGGTGGGCATATCCTCTATTTTCACATCCCAATGTTGACAGGTATGAGATTTATATATTTATTATATTATCTATTTATTTACTTTATTTATTTATCATATATAAACGCATTAGAGTCAGTAAATAATGACTGAATTTTCAATTAAAAATTAACCCCACTGACAAAAAAGATTTACCATGTTTCTTTCACAAACATTTACAGTTTTAAAATACAATGAGGATAACTAAATGATTTTTGCGAGACATATCCCTTGAAGACCATAAAAACACAGCACGCTCTAAGCAGATACTTACTGTAAGAAACATGTATTAAACATGCTTCTGCCCATAAACTGAATTTTATCAACTGTGAGCAGACGTTTACAGCAGCTACAGTGCCCCTTGTGGCCATGCTCACAAAGTAACACACATCTGCCTCATTTCAGAATGCAATAGTGCATGAAATTGAGCTTGCATAGCAAGAACTGTGTGCAAGTATTTGGGCCTAACCCCAAAACATAACTCTAAAACTGACTGATCTTAAAGGATTTTGATCTAGGAGCATGTCCTACAAGGATAAATTATGTAAAACGTCTTGAAAAGAAATGTGTTTAATATGCTAAGTGTGTGAGCATTGTGTGTAAGTTGTCTGTGTGAGTTGGAGAGTGTGTATGACTGCGGCTGCGGGTCGAGATGGATGGAGATGAGAGAGAGAGAGCTTCTGGGACAGAACAATGACGGGAAATTGGACCGCTGCTATGATGAAGAGCAGGTAGAGGCAGGTGTAGAAAAGGGAGAAGCTGATGTTTACGGATGAGGGGATTGTTATAGAGGTGGTCCCATGTGCTCTACTCTGATGTGGCCTTATGTAGCAGCTCTGTGGGAAACTGAAACCATGTGCCAAAACACAAATACTAGTAAGAACCTGAGAAACACTGAAAAAAGAGACATTTGTGACAAAAAAATAAATGCGTGTTAAAAATATTTATTTTCGAATATAAGAAATATATTATATAAGCTATAGCTCTTTGTCAACAACCCCAGTCAGCATGTTTATCTTGAAGCATAATACTCCAAAAACGATGGAAATGCAAGAAAAAATAACAGCTGAAATGGCAAGAAACAGCAGTGAGACATAGTTTGCAGAACTTAACATTTATCCTACCTAGGTCAAATTATTCACTGGCTGCTGGCCACATGCAGGAGGTGGACAAACTGCAAAACATAAACTAATATCTAGAGTAGTTAAACAGTTTACATTTCATAGCCTCAAGTTGTTGACTTTCAGCTTGCCGAGGGAACATAAACAATGTTTGTTATTTTGCACAGAGCTTCTGTAGCATGTATGACCTGAATCAGTGCAGAAAGCTGGATGAGTCAAGAGGGCGTGTGAACGAACAGTGTCTGAATATTAATGCACAGCCTCGGACTGAGATCCATGCGTATGTGTGCATTTAAAAACAAGACATACTCTTGCCCTTCACACTTTCAAGCTGCTGTCTGTTAATGCTCACTGCATCTGCCGTTGTTAGGGCAAACATACAATCCTGTACTGAACTTAGATTGATTTGGAAAACAGGCATATTAAGAGAGTAATGATTTTAATGTGCAATCAATTGTTGGGAGTTTAACATGTGAAGATTTTGAAGCTTTAGGTGTCTGTTACACCTTGTGCCTGACGTTTTTTAAGAAATTTGTCAGGCTTTGTTCGGGAAATGCTTTTATGTGTAGGAATAATTAATATTATACATCCCATCCTCTGTGGCTAATTAGAAAATGTCATTTACTAACAAAACCTTGAGTCGTTGATGTGTTTCATTTTATCCTACATAGTGGAAAATAATGGCACACTTAAAAACGAGTCAAGCATCCATCAGCCCCTGTACTACCACTGTACATAAAACAAAACACACCCATCAGCTTTTATAAAGCACATAAGCATCCAAATATTCCTATAATGCATAATAATTCACACATCCAGGAGCATCGACCAGACATAAACAGTCAAACTCATATGCACCTGCTCTCTTATGGTAGCCGCAAGCCACGAGTCCTTAGACTCCTCAGTCAATACCTATCCGCTGATCCATGCGACAGCATAAACTTTCAACTTACCACATCGGCACCTCATAACAGACATTAATCCCATGGCCCTGAAATCAATACGCCATCATTTCTCTTTTGTGTATTCAGCACCCTAAACAATCCAGCAATAACAAACACAAGCAAACACGGGCTGTATTAATGTCCCCATCCGTTAAAACGGTCTAATGAAGCTTTGTCTCATAAACGACTCTGTCTGGGAGCGTAAGCAACGTTAAATATACATTACTCTGGGCCTGGAAGTGTGCGGTCAGGGGCGCGCTGAGCACACATTTGGTGTGGCTACACAAACAGCCGTCTATGAATAAATAAATGGAGAGTGGTGCCTGTTCGGACAAAAAGGAAGAGTCTGCTTCAAGCCTCGGGCAAATTTACACCAGTCTAGCAGCTACAGACCAATAAAAAAAAGCTGAAGGGGTTCAACTTTCCCTCATCAAATCAGTCAGATATTGGAATTATTATAAAAAGTATGGCCTGTGTGTGTTGGGATTGACATTTAAGACTGCGTTTACAGAGCCTGATCTAAGTATTTTACGCTTTGTCAGTCTAGTGGCTAATTCAGCTGTACGAAAATGTAGGGTTTTGAAAAGGAGGCGTGGCACCTAACTCCACCCCTAAACCCAACTGTCATTGGGTGATGAGCAAATCATACTGAATTGTAAGAATTAGATCATACAAATTGATACGAATTTGCCATTAAAGCGAATGAATTGCCGTGAGATAGCGTTGGTTTACACGAGAATGATGTAGCTAAAAACAGAAACGTTTTTTCCCTTTCATTTTGAAAAAGTTTCACGTTTACACAACTGAAAAATGCTACATTTGTTATGCAAGGCCAGTTTTAAGTGCTGTCACCTTCTTAGTAAACATTACCTGTAAGGCCCTGTAAGTGATGGCATGTGTATATAGAATTTTCTATGTGTACGATGAGGCTCCATTGTTGGTTCTAATTCACATTTCACTGATTAAGCGCTAGCAAACACTTGAGCAACAACAACACAACCATATACTCCTCTATTGTTGTGTGCTTGTTCATTCTTGATTTTAATATACACCTCCCTAAGTGAAGTTTTATTCACACATTTTGAGAGGATCGTGTGCTATGACTGATCACAGCTGGACCCGCATCAACAATCATCAATATTCCAATCAGATGATTGCCCTGGGGCGACACGGTGGCGTAGTGAGTAGCACGTTCGCCTCACAGCAAGAAAAGTCACTGGTTCGAGCCTCGGCTGGGTCAGTTGGCATTTCTGTGTGGAGTTTGCATGTTCTCCCCATGGTTGCGTGGGTTTTCTCTGGGTGCTCCAGTTTCCCCCACAAGTCCAAAGACATGCAGTACAGGAAAGCTAAGGTAAGGTGAATTGGGTAAGCTAAAGTTGTCCGTAGTGTATGTGTGTGAATGAGAATGTATGGATGTTTCCCAGAGATGGGTTGCAGCTGGAAGGGCATCCGCTGTGTAAAACAAATGCTGGATAAGTTGGCGGATCGTTCCGCTGTGGCGACCGCAGATTAATAATGGGACTAAGCCAAAAAGAAAATGAATGAATGAATGAATGATTGCCCTGTTTGTCTTACCTCCCTTATCTTTGTTTTTGAAGAATCAACCCCATCTCCCTCTTTCCTCCTGCACCAGGGGGAGCTCTTGAGACCTGCCTGATCTTGGACCCCCTTCTATGCTATAGGAACAGGTGGGAGCCCTGGGCTCAAGTATTTCTGAGCTCAGGGTTCTCTGCTGGAATATTATGCCAAACCAGCAACTAGTATCAAACAATATCTAAGTGTGAACTCGTGAAACATGTACCATACACAGGATGTTGTTATTTCAAAGAAATATGACTTGTTGGTATCTATATGAATACGATAACTTCTAAAACTTCTTTGTAACTCCTTTTCAGCTCCAAAAAACACTGTTGTCATGTAAGCAAACAGGCAAAACACATAAAGCTCATCACAAGCTTTGATAAAGCAGACTTTTCAGAGTGCCTGAGTAACTGACGACAGTTGAACACGTTTTCAGGATCACGGAAAGCTTTGGGCTGTATGTTTGGTATCTACATGAACTCCCTTTCAGACTTTTCATTCCAAAAATACTGTTGTTGTGTAAACAAACAGGCAAAACACATAAAGCTCATCACAAGCTTTAATAAAGCAGACTTTTCAGAGTGCCTGAGTAACTGACGACAGTTGAACACGTTTTCAGGATCACGGAAAGCTTTGGGCTGTATGTTTGGTATCTACATGAACTCCCTTTCAGACTTTTCATTCCAAAAATACTGTTGTTGTGTAAACAAACAGGCAAAACACATAAAACTCATCACAAGCTTTGATAAAGTAGACTTTTCGCAGTGCTTGAATAACTGATGACAGTTAAACAAGTTTACAGGATCACGGACAGCTCCTGATCCGCTGGAACAAGATGCCAATTTTAGTGTTGTGTAAGACAGATAGTGACGAGAGGAAAAACAGAGCATCCTTCTATACGAGCATGCTTGTTTATTTTAATGAGCACGTATGTGAAGTGGGACGGTGAGATGTATACTACATGGTCCAACTCATCCGGATCCTCAGCGGAGAAGCCATACCTTGCCATCAATCATGAGGAGAAGGCACAGGAGGAAAGGAGGAAGACAGAAACGGGGAGGGCGACAAACAGAGAGAGAGAGACATGGGGGTGGAGGCGGATGCAGGTTTGCTGCCAGTTTCTTGATTAATCTGGACAATATTCTGTCTTATGAGTCATTTCATTCCCCAACATAGCACAGCTCTCCTCTTCTCCCGCACAATAAAGAGGTCTCAGTAAAGGCTATTGACCACTTTCTAAAGATCTGCCAGCCTGGAAGACAAATGAAGTGTGGCCTCACATCCAGCCGTATTAATATAATAATGATATCCGGCTCTGCGTCCCCGGCTGCCACACCTCAGCCCCGTAATGTAGGATCTGATGAAGAAGGAGAGCTAAGGAATTACATTCGATTAGCACTAAACAAGAGAACGAGACGTGGAGTGATTAAATCAATCAAGTGCGGGACCGGGACAGTCGCAGGGGGAGTATGTGTGTATGTGCTGTGTGTGTGTGTGTGCGAGAGATAATATGCCCTTAACACCTCCAATCTCTAAACAGTCATTCCCTTTCCCAGACAGTCTATTCTGCGTGAGTGAGAACTTTTCAGAAGGGCCAACGAGGAGCAGAGCATTCTGGGTAAGCGCCGATAATACGTCCCCTCAGCAGATCTCCGCCGTTATGCAGAGCGAGAAGAGCAGAGCCTCGCAATACCACCGAGACATGCCTAGAAGAATGAGGCGCTATCGGAGTGAAAAGCATTTTAGAGGGTAGGAGTGCCGAGATTCCTCATAGGCTTCTTTTCTCATTACCTCCTCTCCTCCCCTGTCTTATTACTGAGACTTTTCTCAATAAAGGAGATCGAGACTGGATAAAAAGGCAGCCACACTCACAGTCTCTTTGCTCTCTGTACGTTTCCCTCTTTTTTCGCTTCCTCTCTGTGATCACATTCCCTGAAAATGCAGTTTCGTGTCAACGTTTGAGGCTCTGCTGTGCTCAGATTGGGTTATGCGCATTCTGGGTGGTCATGTAACCTTTGTGGATCTGCTCTCTGGGACGAAAGAGTCTTATAGACACTCTTTTCACTAAACAACAAAAGGTCTGGTCTTCAAAAGCTTATTATTTTGGCTAAGTTCACCCTTAAAGACAAGATCAAATAGATGACTAAAATGAAAATTGGCCAAATGGTTAACTGAGCTTTTTTTTCATATTTACATCATCATTTAAAAGCTTGAGGGAAGTATGATTAAAAAATGTTTTTGGGCGGCTTATCAAAGCTAGATTTATTTGATCAAAAATAAAAACAATACAAAATCAATAGTATTTTGAAACATTCCTACTATGTAATGGATATTATGTTTCATTCATTCATTCATTCATTCATTCATTTCTTTTTGGTTTTGTCCCTTTATTAATCAGAGGTCACCATAGCGGAATGAACCACCAACTTATCCAGCATATGTTTTACGTAACTGATGCCCTTCCAGCAGCAACCCATCACTGGGAAACACCCATACACTCGTATTCACACACATACACTATGGCCAATTTAGCTGACCCAAATCACCTACATCGTATGTCTTTCACTGTGGGGGAAACCGGAGCAGATGGGGAGAACATGCAAACTCCACAGAGAAATGCCAACTGACCCTGCCGAGACTCGAATCAGCAACCTTCTTGCTTTAAAATGTAACAAATTAAATGCAGAAATTTTAGCAGCTGTTGCTCTAGTCTTTGTAGAAAATATCATACATTTTTGGTTGTTTTGATAAATGGAAGGATCAAAGGAACAGTACTTATTAAAAAATAAAAGAAGAAAAAAACTGTTTTTAACTTTTTTTTGGTTTCATTTCAATTTAATTTGCCCTTGTGGAATAAAATATAACTTTCTTCCATAAATACATAAAGATAAAACCTTAACGACCGCAGATATCTGAAAAGTACAGCAGTACATGTACCTCGTAGTCAATTTACTGCTAAAAAGGACTCAAAAAAAAACATTTGTCAAATATTTTGGGGGGACTAACTCGGCCAAACTGATGAGATCACCGCTCTCTATGTATCAGACAGTCAGTGCACGCACTCTGTGTGGTCTATCTGAGACTGCTGGGACATGATGAGGGTGCTGCCAGGCCCTGGAGACTGATACCATATGTGTAAGACAAAATCATGCTGGAACAACCTGCTCTATCCTGGAGACAGAAATCGAGCACCTGAAGCGGCGGTGAAGCAGAACATGAGTCAGCTCAGGGGATACTGAGAAAACGTGGGACAGACTTAGAATAATATTTCTGGCAAGATAGAAATGCTGCTACACAAGCCTTAACTTTCCTTATTTTAAAGTGGGTATTAAGTCAAAGGTAAAACTAATATTTGGAGCATTTTGGGTCACAGTAAACACTAGAAAACAAATAGCATTTTTAACATTAATCAGTGGCGGTTACAGAAAATAAAATCGTTATCGCTATTACAGGATAAACAAGCACATATTAATCTTCAGCTAGCAAGTTGACTCTGATTGTCTGTAATATGGACAGACATTTTTTATAAATACAAAAATATAAATATAAAAAATGTGATGTCAGCAGACTCTGCATTGATGGCCTAGTGGGCAGTGTGCCTAAATATAGTGCCACTGCGCTTTGGCCATCAAGCCCTAGCAAGCAGACCTAGCAGATTTAGATTAAGTGTTTTGGAATACTGACATAAAGCTATGAATGTAGTGGGTGGCATGGAGGCTCAGTGGTTAGCACTGTCACCTCAAAGCAAGGACACTGGTTTGAGTCCCAGCTAGGTCAGTTGGCATTTCTGTGTGGAGTTTGCATTCTTCGAGTGCTCCGATTTCCCCCACAGTCAAAGACATGCGGTGCAGGTGAATTGAATAAACTAAATTGGCCGTAGTGTACTATATTTGCGCGAATGAGTGTGTTTGGATGTTTCCCAGGACTGGGTTGCAGCTGGAAGGGCATCCACTGTGTAAAACATATGCTGGATAAGTTACACTGATAGCGTTGTGGCAACCCCTGATGAGTAAAGGGACTAAGCTGAAGCAAAATGAACAAATGAAAGAATGATTGTGGGTACAGAATAACTCCATGTAAAATTCCATGTGACACGATTGCTCAGTGGTTAGTGCTGTGGCCTCACAGCTAGAAGGTCGCTGGTTCGAGTCTCAGCTGGGTGAGTTGGCATTTCTGCATGTACTCCCCATGGTCGCATGGGTTTCTTCCGAGTGCTCCGGTTTTCCCCACACGTCCAAAGACATGCACTATAGGTCAGTTGAATAAACCAAATTGGTCGTAGTGTATTCGTGTGAATGAGAGAGTGTATCAATGTTTCCCAGTACAGGGTTACATCTGGAAGGGCATCCGCTGTGTAGAAGTTTGAAGTTCATTCCGCTTTGGCCACCACTGAAGAAAGAGACTAAGCCGAAGGAAAATGAATGAATGAATGAATGAACAATATCCCTCAGAAAATGTAATAGTCACTTGTGTAGCACTACAGCCTCTGCCAACACCTCCCCCAAGGTCATAATGTCCACCTCTATCATGACTGACTCACACGGGGCGCTGTAAAAATTAGACTAGGAAAATCTAAGTAAAATACATAAACAATGAATGATAAATGGCGTTATCGCACAAAATGCTTAGTCTTGTATCATATATTGGACTGTGACTCCAAACACACAGAGCTTAATCTGGTATATGCTCTTCGTCAAAATATCGCTCCAAAGCAGCCTCCCACTGGGTCCTAGTGCCTGGAGTACACAACATTTACTCAGGGTCAGAAATTGCACACATCAAGAAGCCAGGGTTTATAAATAACTTTTAAAGGCTCACTCACTTTTGAATACATGATCACACTTACTTTGCGCACAGAGGGCACTGGTACAGGTGCAAAAAATATAATGCTTGACTACTAGGGAAAACCTATTGATTATCTCAAGCATGAACAATTTCTTTTTTGTGAAGGTGAATAAGACAATCCCTATGATTCACAGCATCATCAAGCTACATCTTTGTTATTTTTTAATAGCTAAATTCTAGCAGTAAAACTTACATATTGCGCCTTAAAAATGCTTCTTTAAAGAAATGAAATTAAAAAACTCAGTTGCTAAATTAAAAACGAGCATTTATTGTTTGTCTTAACTAAGGGTTGATGTCATTTCCAAGTCCATTCCTAATGTGAGTCCTGAAACCGTGACTATCTATCTTCTATGCTCTTTAAAGGCCTCATCTGCATGCGATTCCTCTCTGGACCTCTGTCTGCATTGGGCTGTAGTTTTGAGGTTAGCTTTGATCATTCGGTGAGCTCAGGCTCCAGCGGGCTGAGGGGTTATGTTTAATCTCATTGCCTGTCTCCATTACAGACAGAATTATACTTGAAGGTGTGCTGCTCAACTCCGAATGAAAGAAGAAAACCAGGGGTAAAAAGAGTATGACTTCAGAAAAATAACAACAGGTAACTGAGTACCCAACAGATGTCCAAGTGCCCAACAGTCTTACCTGTAAGAGCCAGTAGCACCTGCGGTGGAAGGTGGGAATGATGGAGGAGTGGACGTAACAGCCGTACAGACACTGTGGAAAGAGACAACATACAGAAACACATGGTCAGTAGAGAACACAATGAAGCAATGTCAATGTGGGTTGGTTTACAGTTCGCAGAAGCAGAGCGCAAATAAGCCTCAGAATAGAATAATTATGGAGATAATGGTGACACTAATACAGGCCACATCAACGCACAGTAACGTTCATTATAAGTGTGTGCTGCATTTCTCTTGCCTGTGGCTTTAATTGCTTGAGGTTGTTAAAGCAGGATGGATTTTGATAGGTTGTCAGTGTTTAGATGAGGGAAAAAAACTCTAATGATATTGTTCCTCTGTGCTATCATTTAAGATGTAGGATTCTGCAATTCTTTTCTATTTTGTATTTATGTTATAGTTTTTTATATATTATGTTTATTTTACAGTTATTATTTTTGGTGTAAATAGGTCTTTGCATGTATTTTATTGCAAAAAAAAACTAAAACACATATTTTTTAGATTTCAACACTTTTTTTTTTACAAAGGAATCAAATACGTAGCAATAGACAAAATGTATATTTTTTGGCATTAAAAAATCATGAGTCATGTATTGAATTATTTTGTTTAAATAATTACTATATACTAAAACAAAATACACTGAAAAATGCTGGGTTCCACACAATTCCATGTTACTCAATAATTTTTATAAATTTAAGTGAATTGAACATAAAGCAATTACGTTATCCCCCAATCTTAAAAAATTGTGTTGGTTCAACTCATACTAAATAAATAGTTTGAACAAGCAGCAAAAGTAGTTTTTTGAGTGTACTTCAAAGTCAAATAAGTGAATCTTCTGCCATGAAACTCTGCGCACGCAGGCTGATAGGTCACCTAATCTGCTCCTGCGTCATTAACTACACGGCGCAAAAGATTGGTTGTTGTCACCTTGGCAGCCAATGAGCTTGCACTTCATCTGTTTAAATGCTCCATGTCATTTTACGCTGTTAAGCTGTGGCATGTTTTTGAAGACCCTCCTCCACCCCAGCTCCACCTGTGTTTAGATCTGCTAGGGGGGTTACATATATATTATGTTTGCAGCAGCAGCGTGTTATATTCTCAGATGGCATGTCTGTGTATATACTGGCAGTAGAAGGTCTCAATACTTGCTCTGCCCTAATAATCAAGGCAGCAGCAGCAGCGTAGCAGATCTATACCGCCAAGACCGAATACATCAACATTGCCATAAACATATTTATTACCATACTAAATCTCAAGAGTGTTCATGACAGAAATGTTTTTTATTTCATTTTATTTGTAGTCTATTTTAAAATTAATAGCTACCACAACTGTTTTTAGCTTTGGTATTAAGAAACATTTCATGATAATTATAATGATTTTTGAAGGATCATGGGACCGAGCACTAAAATACATTCGAGAAAACTTACTTTTATACATATGTTTGCAGTTTTTCAGATCAAACAAAAGACAAAAAAAAATTGGGGAACATAACAGACGTCTTTCAACAATCTTTCAACATAAAAAAAATGAAGGTCCCATGAGTGCTTTGAAATATGCATTCGATGTTTGATGTAATCTCAACCCAAACATTAAGAGACTGTGGGACATAGTGTAGCTCCTCCCCTTCTTAAAAAACAGCCAATAGCATTCAGCCAATAGCACTGACTCAAATGAATCAAATGAAAAGCAAATGAGACGTCTTGAAGGGGGGGCGGGGCCTGTCAGATAGTAGAGAGCATTGGATTGGTTATGATTTGATGAGAAACTGTAGGTTGAGGTGACATGAAAAAAACTGTTGCTCCATTTAGGCGGAAGTGACAAACTACAAACTTTATACAGGTATGATTATATCAGTTTTACATCTTCTAAACGCAAATTTTATCACTGATTCGCAGCACACTAGCTTATAGACATTTTAAAAACGAACAATACTAATACTAACATCTAAAAACGTTATTTTAAATCCATGGGACCTTTGAAAAGCCAACACTTTTTGCTAGTGATTACTCATTTGGTATATAAAACAGTGTATAATCCAATATTGATAGAGAGAAGTACAGCTTTTCACACATCACTGTTACAAAAATCCCACTTTAAGTTCTCCATGAACACTGCTGGCATTAGTGACCCATACAGGTTGAGGGGTCAACTCTTGCCCGTGTGGCCAAAGAATGGACAGGACACTCAGAGGTCTGCCAGGGCTAAAATGAGTCATGTGATTTACCGAAGACATCTGTGATGCTGTGCTGTTGCTGGGTGCCGGATTTCTGCCCAAACATATTGTTTGCAAGCACTCAACCCAAAGAGCTTGGTTCTTTCTGGAATAAATCAAATATCCATTTCTATGGTTACGGCTCCTCTACAATGCACACAGGGAATATTTATTTACCTGTGGAGAATTGGAAAACAAAGCAGTCTTGGTGCATTCACACACACACACACACACATCTGAATGGATGTATGCACACGTGTACACACATGCCCGCAGATAGAAACACACACACAAACCACGCGCTATGAAATAATGGATTTTTTGAAGTTCTATAGGAAGGTTAAGGGCACCGTTATACTACAATGACAAGCTAATGTGGAATTTGATTAGGACTGTGTCCAGTGTTGGTTGTCTGAGTCTAAAGCGAAGTTAAAATCGCAAAGTGTGCAAATGAAAATTATAGTTCAATTCAAGGCAGACCTTTCTATACCATTCTTCAATACCTTTGTGAGAGCTCTACAGAAGATCTGAGGCCTGGCAATTCCTAACATGGCATAGACAGGAGTATACGTAGATGGGAGAAAGATCAAAGATTGAGAAAAACAAGTCTCAGCATGAAGAACTCATTCTCCTATGGTTTGTGGGGTTGTGTCTATGAAACCATATATTTTAATATATTGCAACGATTGTTGAGTAAACATAAAATAAAAAACACGGGAGTTTTGTTTGGCATGGCATACCTGCACACTAGTCTCTCTATTTTGAGCATATATAGTATATACTAAAGGTTGTAGCATCAGTAATAATATGCCTTACTATGAGCTCATATTGACCCCAAATATGAATACAGTATCTATTACCCTGTGTATATTTTTATACAATTCGTCAATGTGCACAGGTAATCTTACATTTAACAAAATAATCAGTACATAACCAGTACATTTGATAAAATGCATCCTATATTTGCATTTTTTAATTATTTGATCAGACTGCCAGATATGTTACAAGATTTTTAAGTAATTAATACTAGTAAGACAGATCAAACATGAGCAAAAGTGGCCACTATTAATTTGCTACAATTTGTTACAGTAGGGGTGTAACCCTGGTGTCCTGGCCAAAATTTCTTCTCGGCCCTTATCCATCATGGCCTCCCAGTTATCCCCATCCACTGAATTGTCTGTATCACTGTCTCTCCACTCCACCTACTGTAAAGCTGGTGTGTGGTGGTGTGGAGAGACCCCCCCTCATGATTGTGAAGTGCTTTGGGTGTATGGACATACAAGACAAATGTGCTATATACATACACATTACATTGCATTACATTACATTACGTTACATTGCAATCATAATATAAAATGTTCCTTGACTAAAAAGCATATAATGTAAACAAGTGTTAAAACTGTAGAAAATACTGTTTAATGATAAGTCATTATATTCAAAATATTTTAAAATCTTTTACAAATTAACAATAATTATTTAATAATTCTATTTATTTAAATGAAACATTATTTCCCAGTATTACTCTTTTTACAGTGTTTCTGAACAAATATTTGTGAGTATAAAAAAACGTTTGATTTAAAAAATATTAATAGTGTTGACATGCTAGCAACCATTTTTGTGCTGAACCTTTTTTTTAACTATATGGCACTTGCAGAAATCAATGTAATGTAATGTGTATTTATATAGTGCATTTATTGTGTGTGGTCATATAACACTTCACAATCATGAGGGGGGTCTCTCCACAATACCACAAGTGTGCAGCATCCACTTGGATGAAGCGACGGCAGCCACAGGACAATGCCGCCAGTGCGCTCACCCCACACCAACTGTAGGGGGAGTGGAGAGACAGTGATAGAGCCAATTCGATGGATGAGAATGATTGGGAGGCCATGATCAGTAAGAACTAATAGAGGGAATTTGTCCAGGACACCAGGGTTGCACCCCTACTCTTTACGAGATGTACCATGGGATTTTTAATGACTACAGAGAGCCAGGACCTCAGCTTAATGTCTCATCCGAAAGACAGCGTTCACTGCCTGTAGTGTCCCCTTTACTTTACTGGGGCTTTAGAACTCACACAGACCGCAGGTTGAGTGCCCCCTGCTGGCCTCTCTAACACCACTTCCAACCACAACCTAGTTTTCCCAAGTGGTTTCACATCCAGGTACTGACCAGGCTTAGCCCTGCTTAGCTTCAGTGAGTAACTAAAGGCTAAACTTGGGCTAAAGGGTGATATGGTTGTGGTCATATCAAATAAGCAACGCAGTACACTGGAGGTACAAATACATTGAGTGCACTCCAGTCTTTCACTCTGGCTTTTTTCTATCACCAGCAACAACATAAAATAAACAAGCGAGTGTGTCTTTGTCCTAACACAGATTCCCTGGCCATGTCAATGCACTCAGATACTCATGAGCAAACAAACACTCCACTCAGAGCTCTCAGGGTCTCTCACAGGATACAGCTTACTCCTCTGCTAATCCTGTACTGTCATCCTTCCTCTGTGGAGAGACAGAAAGTGAGATGGCGACAGAGGAGATCTCAGCTTTCTACCGGGGCGTTTTCTCCGTGTGGGCGACGGGAGAAGTCTCTTCATTTCAAAAGTCCATCAAATGCCACTGCTTTTCTACATGGGGCTTCCATGCCGCTCTGAATCCCAAAGTACAAGAACACGTTTCTCCATCTCCGTCTGACAGATAATGTCTGTATGTGGATGTCGGCTATATGTAGCAGGCCGAGCGCTCTGAGCGTCTGTTTTGGGGTATTGACAGGTGTGTGCGGTTCCTTACTGTTCATCCCACTGTGCGGACTGGAGAGTGAATAAATTAGCCCCAGGCAGCTTCTGTTTACTCAATTTAAGAAATACACAAAGTGTTCAGCAGGCATAAACAAGACGCCTGGGCCATGTCAGACTGTAGCACCTGTCAGAGCTGATACGGGAATCAATGTAAACCGTCCATCGGCTATACACATGCTGTTTGCAGACTGTCAGGACTTACACACATACACTAGAGTGTAGCTCTGGTACACAAAAAGGACCTCGTGAGCTACATAGGCAGCTACTTTACAGACAGTAAACCTCAAATGGGACTTATTTTGAGACTTGACTTGAATAGATTTGGCTGTTAGCATGCTGTTTAGTGTAACTACAAACACAAAATATGTCCTTTAATGTAATATAATAATACAGTATCATATCCTATATGGGGCGCTGCGTAAAACCAGCCTGATCTCACGAGAAAATGTAAGTATTTTATGTTTTGTCAGGTTATGTCACAATTCATAAGAGTTCAGTCATACGGAAATGTACAATTTTAAAAAGGAGGCGTGGCACCCAACCCCACCCCTGAAACAAACCATGATGGGCAAATTGTACTAAACTGTACAAATTAGATCGTAGAAATTCATACAAATTAGCCACTAAATCAAAAAGTTACGAATTGCCATGAGATTGCGTTGGTAAAACATAAGCTGGAATAGTTGGCGGTTCATTCAGCTGTGGTGGCCTCGGAAATATAGACTAAGCTGAAGGAAAATGAATGAATATCCTTTATAATATAGGATACAACTCTGCATGACATTTTGTTTTGTTAAATATTATCCTATACAATTGTTTACAGTCAATCAACATCAAATGGGACTTATTTTGAGACTTGACTAGACTAAATTTTGCTGTTAGCATGTTGCTGAGCTACAGTAACATTAGATATAAACAAAAATATGATTATGATATAGGACACAACTTTGCATGACTTTTAAAAAAAAAAAATGTCTGCTATACATTTGCTTTCCAGTCAATTAACATCAAATGTTACTTATTTTGAGACTTGACTTGAATAGATTTGGCTGTTAGCATGCTGCTAAGCTACAGTAATGTTAGCTATAAACATAAAATATGATCCTATATGATATAGGATAAAACTCAGCATTACATGTTTTGTTAAATATTTCTGCTATACATTCGCTTTTCAGTCAGTTAATTTCAAATGTGGTTCATTTTGAGACTTGACTAGACTAGATTTTGCTGTTAGCATGCTGCTAAGTTAAAGTTATATTAGCAATAAACACAAAAATAAGATCTTATATGATATAGGACACAACTTTAAATTTTTGTTATATATTCCGGCTATACATTTACTATTCTTCCCACTGTAGGGACTGGAGGGTGAAAGCTATCTGAAATGTTATTTTTGTCGTAATGTTTTGTCTGAATGAATACAAAGGAATGTGAATATCTATTTTTAACAATTTTCTATTATATTTCAGGAGAATATCTTGACCAGATTTTGCTGTTAGCATGTTGCTAAGCTAAAGTCAGAGATAAATACACTAGATCAGTGTTTCTCAACTGGTGGGTCGCGACCCAAAAGTGGATTGGGGTAACATTTTTAGTGGGTCGCGGAGTGTGTGGTAAAAAAAAAATTATTTTTAAAATTTATTTTGCTTATACCGGACTTTTATTTTGAAATTTGCGCACGACAACAGTTCAGTTTAGTTCATGGGAACTGAACCTTTCCTTACCCTAACCACTGTTTACAGTATTTGTCGTTTTAACTTTGTAATATTTCTATAATTTGATACATTTTGTTAGTCTTGGGGATTTTCTCGTGATTTTTCTGTCACTACTTGTGTATGTTAACAAATATATACAAATTGATTATAATTCCTAAAATTATATTAGAAAAAATTTGGGTCGCGGCTTGATAACCATGCAAAAATGTGGGTCCCGTGGCCAAACCAGTTGAGAACCACTGCACTAGATATTGCATATGGACCCTTAGCGTGCGTCAATAGCACCACCACATTTGTACAATGCTCTCAGGACAAATGTCATTCAACTGTGCTAGTCAACACAGTGTGCCAATCTGAACATGCTGGACTTTAGCGCTGTGTACGGGTGTAGTAACATGCAAACAAACAAAACAAAGCACAAAGGCAGAACATGTCATAGGTTAGATTTCATATTTTACATTTTTGTATGTTATGAACTTCTGTGTCAAACACGTACCGTTATTGATGTTAATACAGTGACTTACCGCCCTGACCATAAGACATAAGTAGCAACAACTCGCACTAAATACCAGGCTTATGCTAGTTTTGCTGAATAAAATAAGCAAACAATGTAAATGAAATATGACAACAAGATGCTCCTCTGCCAGAAACTTGTATTATTGTCGACTAAGTGAACAAGTCGTTCATAACAGGGATTCCTTTTCAAACGAATCGCTCCCTCACTTAGAATGAGAAGCGAAAGCAGTAGAGGGGGTGTTTGTCAGGACACAGATTAGACCAAATTAAACAGGGAGGGTGGATAATACAATTCCATGCACATAAACACACACTCTTTGTCAGGAATGCCCGTGCGGTCACCGATCCATCGATGAAGAAAAGTGATATAAAAATTATAATTTGCGTAATTTAAATAAATATTTGCATACTGACCACCAGGAAAACTTCCAATCACAGATATATGTATATATGTGTAGATCTCTTGATGGCCACAGTCTTCCACTGCACCTTGGTCCCGCATTCATCTCAAAGGAGAGCTACCCTGTACTAAAATGGTGGCTCTATTGATGCATTCCGTCCAACAGGGTAGACGACATCTAATGTAAATATCTATGAGCTAAAGTTATATTAGCAATCAACACATAAATGACATCCTATATGATATAGGACAAAACTCTGTATTACATGTTTGTTGAAAATGTCTGCTATACATTTTTATTCACAATGAGCCTGTGTTGCATTCTTCCCAGTGTGCAGACTGGAGGGTGAATAAATTAGCCCCAGGCAGCCTCTGTTTATTGGGCTTCTCTCATTAGGTTACTGAACACAGCATATATGTAAATTGTAAAATACATTCACACACAAACACTCTGTAGAACAGACAGTTTGACCATCTTGCATCCCACCAAATCATTTGATGCTATAATACACACAACAAAAGCAAATGAGAAAACCCTAAACCTCAAACGCTTATCAGTAATTCAGGACAAATATCATTCAGCTCTTTGCTGATTCTCTCTCAAGGCTGCGTGGCAATGTGACAAACCGACAATGACAGAAGCCATTATTTTCTGTCTGTGGGCTGTGACAAATGACAGCACATCAAATGGCAAGCAATTAAGGCATAATTATATTCCCACAATCACGCAGGACTTCTCTCCATTTCTCAATCTGACTTACTCATCATTTGAAACAACGGCAAGACTACAAATTATTCACCAAAACTGTTCTCGGTCTACATTTAAAACAGAGCAACTTGGGCCATAAATGGGATTTAGTGGCAAGATAGGACATTGAGGAGAAAAATAGTGAAGTCAATCCATCTCAAGGTGTCTAAACACTATAAACCTTGCTGTTATTAATTATTAGTTTGAGTGATTACCTCTGTGTATTTTGTTTTAAACTGCACCACTTTTTTGGCATGTTTCTTTTGTATTTGTTTTTTCTAAAAAAAAATGTCATGCACAAAAACTTTACAAGCTAAGTTTGATGTGTATTAAATAAATAAATAAATAAATAAATAAACGAATGAATGAATGAATGAACAAACAAACAAACAAACAAATAAATAAACGAACGAACGAACAAATAAATAAAAAAAATAAATGAACGAATGAATGAATGAATGAACAAATAAATAAATAAATAAATAAATAAATAAATAAATAAATAAATAAATAAATAAATATTCATTTCATATTTTATCTAATTTATCTTCAAAATATAAAAAATTATGTCCAGTGAATTAAATTGACTGAGAGTCTGGCGGTATTTCAGAGGTATGGACTCACTCAAAGCACACAGTCGCACACATGTGCACATGCACACGCACACACAGACCAAATCATACCTGTCAATATTGGGATGGGAATATAAGGGATATCAGAGTTGTTTTATTGTAAATGAACAATTGAAACAGTCAGTAATATGTTTTATAATTATTATTTACAAAGGATAGAATAAATAGTGTACTTTAGAAAAAGCTGCAAATAAATTACCAAACAGTTTAGGCTATTCAAATGAATAGTTATTATAAAGAAATTTAATCAAATTACCAATTTTCATTAAACTTTTCTTCACTGTACAATTGAAACATTCTGACTAAAGAGCAGCAAACGAATCTCTCTTTTAGATTTTTCATTCACTTACATTAAATAACAGAGGTGCCCCTCTAAAAATGCACAGATCAATAATAAAAGCATTCGAGTGTTTTCATGCCTAAATAAAATGAAAGCACAGAACAGATTTACATTTAAGAGCAAGGGCCGTCTCCTGTTGGTTCGGCAGTATGGGTTTGTGTACAGGATTTGATGTTTATTACCACCCATCATATAAAAGATTAAAACTACAGGAGAAATACAGGAAAATACCTCTACGGGATGATAGTAGGATAGAATTGTAAAATACGGGAGAATCCCAGGAAAAAAACGGGAGGGTTGACAGGTATGGACCAAATGCGTGCACCAGGCATTCAAGCATACTATAGGCTACAACAGTGATTCTCAACCATCCGGCGCAATCTATTTTTATATGATGCACATTGTTTGTCATAAAGTGGTTTGTGCTGCAAGAATCATTTGTCAGACACCATTCTAGATTTTGGCTTTCGTTTGTACAGCAGCTGTGAATTGTCAAAACACCCGTTACAAAAGCAGAAAAAAAATGAACCAGATGGAAAAAAAATTATGATAGACAAACGTCTTGGAGGAAGTGTGTAAATAAGATTGTCACAAGGTGAAGTGTGGGACAAAAAAAGAGCAATGAATTTAGTACCACAGAACTTGCAAACTTTGCCAAGTATAGCGACTGGCTCCTCCTCAAACTTCAATGTATCAACATGAAACCTCCTTTACATAATTATGTTTACAGGCACACTGCTTAAAAATTTGCATAAAGATTTCTTCAAACATTTGAGGTTTTTTGTGTAAGACAAAAGAGGAAGTGAACAGATGATGTATGGCTAAACAGATAGTTGAGCTGTGATTGGGAGATGCCACTTGTGCATATCTTCATAGAAGGCGTTACGCAGAGCCATCAATCAAGGCAGGCGGGCAGGCGATGAAGGCAAGGTGCCCAACCTGCTGAAAATGTGAGACTGTCTCATTAGGCCATAATGAAGTGTGAAGACACTCTTAATCAGACCATGGCATCTAATGTATGTTGCCAATTTGCTGTTTTATGATGTGACAATATGAACAGTTGTGATTCTGATGCTCACAATGAACCTCAGTTAAAGTGGATGAACAATGAACCACGTTAAGGTAAAACAGGTGAATAAGGCGTTTAGCATTGAAAGACAAGTGTTTTGCTTTCTAAATAGTTATGTTGTGTGAAATTTTATGACATTGTCTGAATGAGATGTTCTTATTATTCATGCACTAATTTCTTGCATACATTTTAGGAACAAATAATTGAAAAATTAGAGTTAAATGATTATTATGTAAGGGATGTGGATATTTATTTTTAATACAGAAAACAATTTTAAAAAAAGTTACGGACAAAAAAAAATTGTAAATGCAGCCAAATGATATATTAAACATAGTTTTTATAAAGTTTTTTTAAGCTGCTGCCCAGCAGGACATTATACGGAGATAAATGTATAAAAATCAGGGCTTAAATTGAGCCGTATCCTGTTTCGGGAAATATTCGTGTTTTGCTTTTCGGTATTTATTTGAATTGATTCAGCATTAACTTGATTTTTTTCCATCTTATTTTGTGTTATAAAATTCTAATATTCACAAATCTATTTAGATATTTATTTAACACAAAATAAGATAAAAAACAAAAAAAAAACAAATTAGGAATTAATAATTAATAATATAATTAATTTCTTGTGGAAAATGTGATGCGACCCAGCCTCACCCAGATTTTGCCCCCAGATAAATTGAGTTTGAGACCCCTGATCTAAAAGAAGAAGAAGACGAAAAGGTTGTAGTGTTTTGCCTTGTTAAACAGACTCCCATTCTATCCATCATTTTCATTTGACTCAAATTATATAATGAGCCCACCCTGATTGAGGCCCATAAGCCTCTATGGACACCGCTCAATATTTTGGTCTAGTCTCATACACTGTATAGCAGCTGTAGCAAACCTCAATGCTAACCTTGATAGAGTTTTGTCTTAGCATTCGCTACACAAGGAATAATTTATCAGACAGTGAATGCAGTTGGGAATACTCAATCATACAATTTGAGCTCGCATTGGCGACAACTTGATGAATTGCCTCGTAGAGTGATATAGTGAGCCGAGACCTTGTAGATAATCAAGACAAATCTATTACCAATCACTTGAACATGTACATTTGTCATGCCTTACTCTTCTTTCAGGAATACTGAAGAGATCTGGATAACTATGCGCATACATGAAACGCAAGTATGTTCTGCTTATGAAATCCCTGCTATCATTTCTATCGCAGAGTCACCATTTCATTAAGAAGATCAAGTTCCTGTATTATAAATCAGACACCTTTAAGTAGACCCGCCTGAGGGCTGTGGACTGAGCCTGAGGCAAAGACACAAATATGTTTCCTGTCTCCTGTCCTGCAAGAAATTCAGCTTCTTTCAATGGAGAACGGGTTCCCAGACTTGCTGAACCCATGTGGCTAGTTAAAACAGTAACTGGCTGTCATCGCAACTGCCACACACCCAATCAAACCTACTTCCTTTGCACTGTTGATAACCTCTGAAATATCTGCACCTCAAAGTGTGGCAGAGTTCTGTACTGTGAGGAAGAAATTTGGAGAAAACTGACAAAGGTAGTAATTATTTTCTGCAAGGACATTTGCCTGTTATGCTAACGGACACTATTTTTTAAAAACACGACACAGTTCAATGCGTAACTGAAATGACTGGGTAAAACTCTTTGGAAAGATGATATTAAAAATCCTATTAAATTCATATTAAGTCCAAATGTCAGTAAGTCACATGTCTGAAATGTCTATTTACAGTCAAAATTACCTAGCAGAAACCCTATTTGGAAATTAAAAGTATTGTTTTAGGATTTACTAAAGCAATGCAGTTAAACATTAGTGCTAAAAAGTCATGGACACAGTGATTTTTGCATCTGACCTTAACCAAAATGCATTTTTAAGTGTTTTTAAAAGACTAAAATATTTGCAATGAGAGTATTTAAATGAATAACACAACCTAATTCACTAAAGTTTTACGGTTGTAGTCAGTTTGAGAAGCATCTGGCTGACATTTTATAACGTTGCCTAAAAAAGAATTATTTTTGCACATAAGACACATTTTGGGCTCATGTTGTTAGAAGATTACATGCACCTTATCATCATCAGCTCTGCTTATTATTTGCTACTTAATTTATGCTGGTTTATGAGCTGAGCTAGACATAATAATGTAATCTGGCATCTGTGTTCTTTAATTCACACATTGTCAGTAGATCATTCACAAAACTTTCCTCTCCCATCTGAGCTTTTATTAGATTGCACTTTCAGGTTAATTTGCCCCGTTTTTCTAAATCTGACATACCGTACACCTATTTATAAAGGGGCAATACATAAACTTGGAAATACACCTAAACTTTTTTATACAGTAGGTAGTCTATTTTTGGCTTTAAAATCTGTCTGAAAATCATTTATTTTTTTATTTCTGTTTTTTGTATTTACAGTTAAAACTGTTCTGGATATTGCATCTTACACATGATGAGCTACTTAATACACTGTTTAATTATAAAGCATAAAGCATTATAAAGTTTATTTGACACTATATACAGCAGAGCAGTGTTTCTCAACCCTGTTCTCAGAGGCACACCAACAGTACATATTTTGGATGTCTTCCATTCATCTGACCCATTCATTTCAGGTTTTGGAGTCTCTTCTTATGTCAGAATTCATACACATTTTACTACTAAAATGCCATGACTTTTCCATGATTTTGCAAGACTTTCAAGTCCATTTTCATGACCTAATGTTCATGCAATGTTTACATATGCGTAGTGATAAAAGAAAAACAATGCATTTTCAAATTTATTACAGCATATCATAAAACACACAGCAATCCATTCAGTTTAAATTTATATCAATGTAAAATTTATTTAGATAATGCTTATACCGGACTTATAATGTGAGTATGTGATTGGCCAAGGACAGAAAAGAAGTAAAGACAACTAACCTATATTCAAGTATATAGATATCTGTTTTCCATGAATTTTCCAAAACTTTGTGGGTTTTTCTGTTTCTCCAAAACTTTTTCAGGCCTGCAAAATGCCATGTCAAAATCCCTTGACTTTTCCAGGTTTTCCATGACCGTATGAACCTTGTAATGTTCTGATGAGTTGATTCAGGTGTGTTTGAAAAGGAAGAGGTTGAAAATGTTGGTGTGCCTTCAAAAACATGGTTGGGAAACACTGCAGTATAGTTTGAAATAATCATTTTTAGAAGAAGGACACATTAATGTTACAGTACAGAATAGCACGCTCAGCATTATCTTGACCATAGACCAGCATTCATTTCTATGTGTCACAGAACGGAAGAGAGTCTCTCGAGTCTGCTAGTATCATGTTAACAGTATCCTTTCCAACAACACCTCTGCAGTTTCAAACTTCAATTGTGTAGAAATGAATGAAGGTAAGCGCACCATGATTGCCACCAAACAAAATGGCTTGCACAAAAAGAAAGCCTCTTGGTAATTTTGTTTCTAAAAATACCTAGTGCATTGTAAACAGACAAAAACAGTTTATACACAGATGCTGAAAGGGGGAATTAATTACTCGAGCTGGACAAGTAAACACAGCCATACATCAATATCACAAACACAACAATAACACAGAGGAAATATTGTACAACTAAGGCCGTCCAATATCATTGCACAGAGAGAGAGAGAGAGAGAGAGAGAGAGAGAGGGAGAGAGAGGGAGATAAGGAGGAGGAATAGTGTGTGTACTACTCACAACCATGCCTGTGACAGTACAACAAATGTGTGTGTGTGTGTGTGTGTGTGTGTTCGCCTGAGCACGTCTCTCGGGCAGAAGACACAGTGTCTGTTGATGTTAATGCCAGGCCTCTGGGCTCAGGGCCAAAGGCATTAAGTGGAATCGAATTCCACAAAACTAGCTTTAATCAGCAGGTTTTTAAGGTTAGAATTACCCTCTCTCCTCCAGCCTGCCTGCCAAGGTTAAAGCCCTGCCGGAGCAGGCTGAGGTAATGGGATGGAGGGTGGCAAAGGCCCTGTGCTCCTCTGCTCCGCTACACACTAAAACCTCAGCATACTCTCACACACGACGAGCAGCTGTGGAATACTGAACATTCCAGCTCTATTGACTTGTCAAGGACACTGACGACAGATTGAAGTATGTGTGTACTGGTATTTTTATTTATTTTGTTCGATTTTTATGTAATCACTATCAGAGACCTCGTCTTAAGAGCAGAGCAGCACAGTATATCGTTTCAGCATCGATAGTGTAATGTGAAAATAGTAAACAAACAAATATAGGAGGATTCTGCTGAAAAAAACTAGATGGTGCAGTGCGAGTACAATGATTCCCTGCTTTAATGAGGAATTTGATGTATGAATACATTTGTCGGTTGGACAATTCACATAATAAATATTACAATGTTCGTCACAGATCCTACACTGTAAAAAAAATCTAGCTTTTTTTTTTTGTTGAACCAAAATAACAATTCTAGTCAACTCAACTTACATTAATCAAACTGACTAAAAATATTAAGTTAAACTTTGTATAACTTTAGTAAACAAATTTAGTTAAAACCTGATTGTTCATTCATTTGTTCATTCATTCATTCATTTTCTTGTCGGCTCAGTCACTTTATTAATCCAGGGTCACCACAGCGGAATGAACTGCTAACTTAATCACTGGGAAACATCCATACACACTCATTCACACACATACACTAGGGCCAATTTAGCTTACCCAATTCACCTACAGTGCAAGTCTTTGGACTTGCAGGACAAACCAGAGCATGCCAACACCCATGCCAACACGGGGAGAACATGCAAACTCCTTAAATAAAATAAGTTAAAGCAACATAAAAATATTTGTTGTCTTGACTTCTTGTTATTACATTTATTTACAGTGTAGGCTTATGTGTGATATCAGTCCCCTATGAGAAAGTGTTGACATATTTGTCTTTTTAAATATACATTGTCGGATTTGTAATGTAGTGTGTACTTCTTTTTGCTAATGGACCTTAAATCTGGAAATAAAGCAGAATTTATTCTTGAAGTGAATCCATGTTGAGCAGGGGCGGACTTTGTGATTTAGGGGTCCTAAGCAATTCCAGGTATGGGGCCCTAGCACTGAAACTCAAAATTGTTTTTCTTTTGTTTTGGTAAATAAACATGCATGTTAAAAATATATTTAAAGTATATTATATATTTTAATATTGAAAGGAACATTTATCTTTTTAATGTACAATTAAAAGCAATAAATTCACAAATGAAAGTTCACAAACTGTGTTTTTTAATATGTTTAAAAAAAACATTTAAACAAATTTAATTCACAATCAATCAAACCAATCTGTTCATCATGTTTCAGTTAACTGAAAAAAATGCTGTTTGTGAATCAGCAGCCAATTTTCACCGGCAAATGTTATTTTACTTGAACAGGCCCTTGATCTCTTAAGCTCACAATGCTCATCACCTGACGGGTGTTTCGGTCAGAAAGCAAGATCGTGGAGGTAGCTGCGTTTCATTGTTTGTCTTATTTATACTTTTTGCCCAAATTTTCTCAAAATTCTGACTCTTGCACACTCTACCTACCTCTACCTCAGCTCTTCTCTGATCGCTGACAGACTGGCAGTGTCTTTGAACTGCCGCTCACACCTCACGCATACGAAAAACGGAAGGAATGGACCATTATTCATGGGGGTCCCCGGTTTTAAAAAGAAGTAATAGTGTTCAAATCTTAACGGTTATGGACAGACTTTACAACATATGATAGAAAATATATAAAAGAGCTATAAGCTTAGAATAGATTTCTTGGCATTGGCCGGGGCCCCCTAATTCCCTGGGGCCCTAAGCGACTGCTTACTGCTCTAATTGGTTAAGTCCACCCTTGATGTTGAGGTAAGTCAATTTAATTGCTATCTGCAGGTAAACTCATGGCATTCAGTGCAATATATCATCAATGCTGAGGCAAAATAGCAGTTTTTAATATTAAGCAGCAAAACTGGCTATATTTCTATTTATACAACTAAAAATATCAAAATCCAGACAAATAAAACGCACATGTGGCCATGCTGTGCTTATGCTAAAAAGAACAGCGTTTATTTCAAACAACAAGTAAATAAAGGCAAACAATTCCTAAAACCATCCAAAGTGACTAAAGTATGGGCTCTAAACCTTCAAGAGCTGATCCATGAACTACCACCCATGTGTCTTTGAGTAAGACTCATTACTCCAGATTTTAAAGTATTACTTACTCACTTGTAAGCGCGACAGTTAGAGAGACAGCGTGTGTGACTGTTGATTGCTGATCTATTACATCATTAGTAGACACAGGGTGAAGGTGGTACCCAGACAAGATGAACATTTGCTGTCTAAAAGTGCTTTTACACATCCGAAGGCCAAACAGCCCTCGGGGTGAGCAGGCTCAGAGCGTATAGAGCCATCATTACTACGAGTCTCTCTGTGTCACAATGTAAGGGTAGCGTAATAGCCCATTAAGTCCTGCTGTCTGACAAAGTGACTCCGGGCCTGAAGCCTGGCCAGAGTTCTGCGGACAGAAACATGATTCACGAAGAACCCCCGTGCAACAGGCGGCCCTCTTTTTTCAGCTCCGTGTCTTCCTCTATCAGGGTGAAGCAAAAATAAATGGCATATTTCTCTCTGTCAGAGAGGCCCGGTGATGCATGAGCTGCTAGCACAAGGAACGCAGGCCTCTGGGACTCCGTAGAGCTTGGTTATTTGCGTCCGCGAAAAAGAAGAGTAGATGGAGTCAAATTGAGGAGAGGCTCTTACATGCTGGAGTCAAAAGGAGAGAAAGTTTAAACGAGAGATTAGCCGCCTGAAGGGAGGGATTGTTGGTGTCTAATATAACAATTACAGAAACTTTCATGAGAGCTTTGAAGACAGTTTATCTCTTAAATATGAAGAGAAAAGACTTGGGCACTCTGTTCCTTGTCAAAAATATCATGGGTATTGAGAGATAATTCCCCTTCAACCCTTTGGAAAAAAAAAAAAACTTTGAAGTACGGGGTAAAATTGTCTTTGCTCATTCTCCATTCACACCCTCACCCTGTCTGAGATCCCATTCTCTCCTCTACCTCCTCCTGATCCCTGCCCACGGCTGGGCCGAACCCTACCGGCGCGCTGAATAATGAATCCGTGTCTCCATCAGCCGTAGCAGGCCATTATTCATAGGATTCTGGGTTTCATTACAGAAGCTAATAGAAAGGCAAAAGAATGCACGGTCACTACTTCAGAGGTCAAAGGTTAGGGGTTATCTAAAAAAAACAGCTGATGTTTTTCAACTTTCCAGAACTATCAGGAGTTGAGATCTGAGAGAGCTGAGCGGCGATTGGTAAACACAGCGCGGTAATATTAGACTTCTGAATGCGAATCACAGGCTGGTTTGCATGAATAGCATTACAGAACGCGCAGCGCTTTGTTTTATTTCCATTTGTGCTAAATATTTATGCACAAAGCTTCGCTCCCTGGGGAAACGCTTCTCATGCTTTTTGAACAGCTTCAAATGCTCACAACAAACGCTCAGCAGACAAACACAATGACTCGGCTGTGTCAAAATATGGAAAGTGGGTTAAACTGTTTAACCCAACAGTACAAGAAACTTTAAGGGAGATTTCATCCAGATCTGGATGACTTTATATTGTAGAACACCAAAACACCAAAAATGTTTTCTTGCGTTATCTGTTTCATCAAATGAAGCACATTGTTTTTTAAACATTCAGAAGCCGTTTGATATGATGTAAAATCTATTTGTGTCAAATGCAAAGTGTCAGATTTTTATTTTTATTTTTTGTAATAAAATAAAGGTCTTTCTATGGAGTCAGTAGAGAGCCTTACTTACTCGCAGCTTAAACTACAGATTTGCTAACAAAAGCTAAATTATTGAGCAAAGAAATTTAAGAATAATGCAAATCTCCAAAAATGGCAAAGGGAAAATTAAGAAATTTTAAAGTAAAAAACAAACCCTAAACTATTTGCAATTTTAATATATGTACAACAAGCCCCCTTGTCAAATCAGGGCCAAAAAGTGAAAAGCAAAAGCAAAATAAATAAAATAAAATAATAATAATATCAAAATAAGTGTTGCAATTAACTAAGGGGTTTTGTAAAGGAAATGCTGGAAAAAAAATATTTTTGCAACTACTGTATACTGTATATAAGTTTTTTTTACTGCAAATAGTTTAGTTTTTTTTGCACTGTTTGGTTTTTATTTGCAGCTCTTTATTTTTGTTGGCAAAATTCCTTTTTATGTGTGAAAATTTAGTTTTTTTTTTAGATTTGCATTATTTTTCTATTTCTTTGCTCAGTACTTTAGTTTTCGTTTGCAAATCTTTATTTTATGCTGCAAGTGAATAAGGCCTGTATTGACCCCATATGTTTCTGAATATGTGTAACACTCATGGCTAAACAAGTTGGCTTATTTGTAAAAACGTAATAGCATACCAGTGCAAAATAATAGCATATAAATATCATTATTATTATCATTATTATTGCTATTACTATTATTCTTTTTAAATGACCTAAAAATCTGCTGGAAATCTATCCTCAGGCCATCTGATGCGTGTTTTTTCCTTTCAGTAGTACATTAAAGAACATTTTTATCTAAAGCTATGCGCATTTAGGCCTATTTAGTTCATAACATAACTGGCTTATTCATTCGTTCACATTTATTCAATCACTTTCCTTCTGCTTAGTCCCTTTATTCATCAGGGGTCACCACAGTGAAATAAACCGCCAACTTATCCAGCATATGTTTTACACAGCGGATGCCCTTCCTGCAATCCAGTACTGAGAAACATCCATACACTCTCATTCATACACACACACTACAGCGAATTTAGTTCAATTCACCTAGCGCATGTCTTTGGACTGGGGGGGAAACCGGAGCATGTGAACACCGGAAGACATGTGGACTCCACACAGAAATTCCAACTGACCAAGCCGTGCCTCAAAAAAAAATAAATAAATAAATAAAATAAAATAAAATAAAATAAAATAAAATAAAATAAAATAAAATAAAATAAAATAAAATAAAATAAAATAAAATAAAATAAAACCTGTAGCTCTTGATGATACCCAACCCCAATAAATGAATAAATTAAATAAGCATGCTGTATTGGGCGTCTTGGTGGCGCAGTGGATAGCACAATCACCACACAGCAAGAAGGTCGCTGGCTCGAGCCTCGGTTGGGTCAATTGGCATTTCAGTGTAGAGTTTGCATTTACTCCCAGTGTTCGCATGGGTTTCCTCCGGGTGCTCCGATTTCCTCCACAAGTCCAAAGACATGCACTATAGGTGAATTGAGTAAGCTAAATTGTTCATAGTGTATGTGTGTGAATGAGTGTGTATGGATGTTTCCCAGTGATGAGTTGCAGATGGAAAGGCATCCGCTGCGTGAAACATATGCTGGATAAGTTGGCGGTTCATTCCGATGTGGCGGAATGAACCAGATTAATAAAGGGGTTAAGCTGAAAAGAAAATGAATGAATGAATGAATAAAAATGCTGTATTGGAATGCGATCAATTCTAAAATTGCACATAATACATATTTGTGGTTGGATATATATATATATATATATATATATATATATTATTATTGCAATAAGATTTGTATATACAGTTAAGCCCAAATTTTTTTATACCCCTGAGACATGAATAATTTAGACATGCCTCTATATGTATAAACTGCAATGAAAACACATATGATAATACTAATTAAATCTCTTTCATTTAAATCTCTCATCAAAAATGAGTAAATACTGATAAAATGTTAATTTGGGTGACCTTCCCTTTAAAAATGTTTTAATTTTTTATTTATTTTACTTTTTTTTATCTGGCATGCATGTGAACTGCTCAAATGGCAGTGTAACTGTACAAACCAGGGAGAATGTGTAGCTCTGCATAATTGTGTTAGCAGTGATTAGCACACAGTTATAGATCTCCCAGCTTGATGTATATGCTCTCTTCATTTTTGCACAAGCAGACAGCCGCTCACAGAGACTGTTAATCATAAAGAGTCTCTTTGAAAAAAAGAGAGAGAGAGAGGCAGAAAGACATCAGAGGAGAGCGGAGAGACTACTTGATTACCAGCGAAACAGCCAGAAAATCAGACCTTGGGATGAAGGAGGAGAAAAGGAGGAGAGAAAGAGAGCAGGAGATATAGAAAGAGAGAGAGAGAAA
Source organism: Danio albolineatus (assembly GCA_903798035.1). Lineage (NCBI taxonomy): Eukaryota > Metazoa > Chordata > Actinopteri > Cypriniformes > Danionidae > Danio > Danio albolineatus. The sequence goes on along the minus strand of CAIGQQ010006052.1, from coordinate 6,398,321 downwards.
GAGAAAGAGAGAGAGAGCATGAATGCTAACCAGCACCCAAACACGGAGCAGAGGCTTTATCCTTCACAGGCAGAGGAACACCAATCGCAAACACATTTTCTCAAGCCCAGGCCCGGAGAGAGATAAAAAAAGCAATTTGTATTCTATTCCTCCTCAGCGTCGCTTGCCCTGTTCCTCTGCCTGCATATTTGTAAACACGGCTTCGTCAGAGCGGCTTAATCTTCCTGCTGCAAACGCAGGCTGGAGGCGGTGGAGGGGTGACAGGACGGGGAGGTCGGGGCCGAGGGGTCAGGCGAGGTCAGGAGAGGCCAAACCGCATTTCCTGATCTGGAGGTGCATTGATTCATATGTACACTAGAGGAGCAAACACTAAACCCCAGACGCTTTCTGACATCACATTTGTGTAGTGCATATACTAGAGCAGGATCAATGCAGAACAGCTTAGAAAACAAATAAACAGATTTGAGTGCTGAAAATATGACTATTTACTTTATTCCTCCCAGATGATATTAAATTGCACCAATAAATTATACTGTGAGCGAACACAGAAGTAATACAATATTTTAATCTTGCAAAATTTCTTAAAGGGAAATTCTGTCATTATTTACTCACCATTTACTTGTTTAAAACAAAAGAAGATATTTTAAAGAAAGCTGGAAACATCTATACACTGCAAAAAATACTCTGTTGTTTTAAAAATTATATGCCAACATAAAAAGTGCAGTAGTTAATCTGCCTAAATCCTAACCGGTTAGCATAATATCCTTGAAACACAATCCCTCCCCTGCCGTCCAAAGCCACGCCTCCTTATATCATGAACACACACATTAAAGAAGACAGAGGCCAACTAGATCATGTCATTCGCAAGTAAGAAAACTTTATAGTACTTTATAATACTACAATTCTAAATGAAAAACTGTATTATATCTAGCATGTTTTCAGTTGTGTAGTTAGCAAGAAAATCTTGTCATAATGTGCAAGATTTCATGCATGCAAGGATCATTGGTCTCACTCTCTCACACACTGTCCTAAATAGACAACTGTATGCTTAGTGGTTTGTCGGCAGTGTTCAGGAATTACACTTATTACTAAGCCATACTTACATGCTGATTCAGACCGAAAATTCAAGTTAGCATGGTAAAAAGTATAGGGAGTGCGTCACAGGTTGTCATTGTTCAAAAATGAACAGCAGGCTGGGCGGAAAAGCGATATTTACTTATGTTTTGTTGTTAAACTAAATAAAAATCTACATTATCGATGGTAGAAAAGGTCCCTTATGAAATTGAAAATAGTCACATCAATCTTCTCCGGAAGATTTCAGTGGCTGAACAACACTTCTGTGCATATAACCCATTCGTAACAACACAATCTACATCAGCTTTGTGTGACTAAAATACTTTTAAAACATAACATTACCTGTCTAAAAGAAATACTTTAACCATGGTGTCGTCCTTCCTCCAGTTTGCAAAGGTAACTCCAATATTGATTCAGGATTTGATAAAGTTTTGATTGAGCATTTGTTTTTAGTGCTGTCACTCATGTAAATAACTTATTCTAATATAATATAATATAATAAAATATAATATAATATAATATAATATAATATAATATAATATAATATAA
>CAIGQQ010006052.1:6385192-6396688 GCA_903798035.1 Danio albolineatus | reverse complement strand
TGATTAAAAAAATTAACTAATTAATCACACTTTTGTCTGTGATTAATCATGATTAATCACGAAAAACCGTATTTATTACAGAAATAAAAACACAGGCATGTAAGTGCCATTAGAATTTTAAAACAATCAATGCCAATAACAAACAAAAATTATTTCCATGTTGGATTCTAAGTGAACTACAAAAAAATCCAAAATACAGGCATTGCAGATATGGAAATTGGAAAATTATAATAACAAAGTATTGAATACAAACAATTGTTTTCATTGTAAAGTTGTTTTGCAAGTTGAGAACATTAATTATAAAGTAGAAACAATTTTGCTTAGTCCTCCTTAATATTTTGGTAGTTGCTAAGACAGGCCAGTCTGTTGACATGTGGCCTAAGAGTGAGAAAAGTCTCTCACAAGCAGAATCACCGAATCTGCATGTGAATTTCAGTGCTTAAATTCTGTGTGCAACTGGTGCTGTGACAAGGACGCAAGAAGCAAGGGGTACATCAAAGTCACGCACTAAAGACTATAGGCTAGACTTCTTACATGGACTTTGGTCATACCATCTCTAAACATTAAATTCTAAACTGCTTTGAGCGACTGTCTGCGATGTTAGGCGTTTAATCTGTTGTTAGGATATCCACACATACAAAAACACTCTCTCTCTTACACACACACACACACACACACACACACACACACACACACACACACAGACAACGCGGGCAGTACAGCGAGCTCACCCGGTATAAGCGACTCCCTTCAGAGTCATCAACGCGCACGGTCGCGTTCATCAAATTTGCTCTAGGCGAACGGTGATCACGCCGCCCTCAACCCGAAAGTGAAAAAGAAAGTGACCGGTTCACGGATAAACGTGCGGACCGGGAGGGAGGGAGTAGGTGTCGCGGATTAAGCTGGATTTATACTTTCACCTGGGGCCGCATCGCGCGCCTCCGCTGAATGCACGCGCACCTCGAGGCTTTTATACTTGCCGAGGGAGGGGGTAGGTGTCGCGGGGGGTTCGCTCACTATTCTGCCGCCCTTCTCGGCCGCCTCTGTGGACGCGCCGGCCCTGAACATACGTCGGCCAGAACAGGAAATAAGAAAAAAAAACTGCCGCTGCGTTAAACGCGTTAATTTTTTTAACGCGATTAATATTTCAAATTAATCGGCGTGCGTTAACGCGCTAATTTTGACAGCCCTAAATATAATATAATATAATATAATATAATATAATATAATATAATATAAAATAATATAATATAATATAATATAAATACTTTAAATTAAATACTGTGTAAAATGATGTCATTTGATTGGATGCTCTGATCTCCAAAAGACCCGAGAGGGGCCTCTAAATTTTGGAGCATGGTGGAAAGGATTTTTTAATCAGGATCCAGATGGCTGAGAACAGTTTGGGACAGCTTGATATTCTCACAGAGTGACAGAGAAAGTGATCAGTCTGACATTAACTAGCAGGACTAATACAGGCCTGACTAACCCCAACAACATGGCCAAATCGACTCCCAAAACACAAGCCAAATTAACACTGAAGAAGCTCAAAAACAAACAGGTGAACTGGCCTGATAATAGTGCAAATGAAAATCTGTTCAATTAATTGAGTGTTGGCACACAAGCTGTAGAAGCAATGTCTGTCATATTATTATTATTATTATTGTTGTTGTTATTATTATTATTGTTGTTATTATTATTGTTATTATTATTATTGTTGTTATTATTATCATTATTATTATTATTAATAATAATAAAGAGCTTTTTTAATATATTTATCATATTGTCATTATATTTTCAATATAATGACACATATTTTTAATCGATTATTTGTGTTGAAAATGTTACTTTCAGTTCTAAGCTTTTGAACTAAATTTCTCTCTCATTTTAATTTTTTTTTTTTTGCTTTAATAAATTTGAATGCTTATATACAAGTACATGTATACCAATAAATAATAGTAAAAAAAAATTGGAATTAATCTTTCAAAATATTTCGTGCACTTTGAAATGTTTTCTTAAACATGTAAATGCCACATACATTTTGATACAATTAACTGAAATAATACACACACTACCAAAAGTTTGGGGTCGTGTTTTATTGTTGTTTTTTTTTTCCATGTTTTTTTTTAAAAGATAATTATTCTGTTCATCAAGGCGGCATAAATTCTTAAATACTAGTAGTCCATTATTAGTCCATTCATAATTGCTTTTATTATTAATAATAATAGTAATAATAATAATAATAATAATAATAATAATAATAATAATAAGAAGAAGAAGAAGAAGAAGAAGAATTAATATTAGAGTGATTTCTGAAGGATCATGTGACTGAAGACTGGAGAAATGAAACTGAAAATTCATAATTAAAATCACTGGAATAAATGATTAAATTAAATTATAAACTACTTTTGAACAGTTATTTTATAGTGTAATAATATTTCACAGTTTTACAATTTTTACTGTATTTTTGATTAAATAAATGCAATACATTTTAAAACATTTCAAAATCCTATTGACCCCAAACTTTTGACCTGTAATGTATGTAATGAATTTTGCATGTAGAAACTTTTAAGCAGTTTGTTATTACATAGAGCGTTTTAATATATATTTAAAGAACAAATTCAATTACTTAGTTTTCATTCGTGCTAAAATTGTTACTTTCAGTTTCATAGTCCGAAAATACAATTTATAAGAGTTCATGGCAAGAAACAAATGTAAAATACAGTGGTTATTATTCTACAGACTGAATTTCACTTTTCGTTCAAAAACAGTCAAAGAACACTTAACAGACTTGAAGAGTTTGTGATCTTCTGTGAAACGCTCTGACTGTGTCCAACACACACATGCACACACACGTACACACACACGGACAGTTGAGCCCAGATACAAGGAGACAGATTGTGTGTTATGAGAAAGAAGGAGGGAGACATAGGAGAGACAAAAACTAAAGGAGCGAGTGTAAGACAGAAGGAAAAGAGAATGAGAAGTGACACTTCATTTCAGAGGCCCATGTCTGGCTGACTTATTATGAGATGTTTTGTAAGCTGGCTTGGTGGAGCATCTGTTCTGGACCAGAGCCTCTTCCCTCTCCCACATAAACTGCTGGCTGGAACTTGTGTTTATGTGCCCTGGGCAGCAACAGCCCCTCTGTCCTCCTAAATATAGTCTGTCTGCAGTCCCCATAAGGGTTGCCCTCTTCTCAAGAAATGTTCTGGCTAATGTAAACGATCACATATATATATATTTAATCCATTATAATAATTCAATTTTTATGGATTTTGTACACTATTCATTCATTCATTTTCTTTTCGGCTTAGTCCCTTTATTAATCCGGGGTCGCCACAGCGGAATGAACCGCCAACTTATCCGGCATTTGTTTGCCATTGGATGCCCTTCCAGCCACAACCCATCTCTGGGAAACACATCCATACATTCTCATTCGCACACATACACTATGGACAATTTAGCTTACCCAATTCACCTGTACCGCATGTCTTTGGACTGTGGGGGAAACCGGAGCACCCGGAGGAAACCCACGCAACCACGGGGAGAACATGCAAACTCCACACAGAAATGCCAACTGGCCCAACCGGAACCTGGCCCAACTGGGGATCGAACCAGCGACCTTCTTGCTGTGAGGCGAACGTGCTACTCACGCGCCACCGTGGCGCCCCTATTTTGTACACTATATAGTATTAAATTAGTTTAAACTTAGAAAAATAAGTTCACGATAACCTAAAATTAACTAAAAACTGTTAACAATTTCCTGTAGAATCTACACTATTTCTGGAAGCAGTTTGCCAGTAACTTACTGTAAATCAATTACAGCAAAAATACTCTGTTTACATTTACAGCACCATTTATCTTTATTGTAAAATATACAGTACTTTTCACAATGCAGCTTTAACATACAGTAACACTAACTGTCCTACAGTTAAAAAAAGTTAATATCATAGTTAAATACTGTGTAATTAACAAAAATCTTTAACATAGCCTTTGTTTGTACTTAAGACAGTGAACTTCTTTAAGTTCAATCAAAGACCCAACTGAAAGTGGCAGAATAAAATGAATAAAGCGTTCTTTTAAAGACCAGCAAAAATTTAATTCTCAAGCCAATCAAGAATATATTTAAATAAATGCCTAAAATGGTTACTTTTTTACACTAGTAAACATATAAACTTAATTTCTGTAAGTCTTTAGTTGCACTGAAATCTAGTTGTCTAATAAACCTGCCATTATAAAATTCTGAATATTGTAGGCTCTTAAATAAATTGCTTTTGCACTTCAACTTATAAACAGACTGCAAAATGGAATTGTTGTTCTGAAAACAAACATTCAACACAACTTTCTTGTATGAATAATAAAAAGAATGATTACAAATGTAGTGAAGTCTCTAAACAAGACACTGCTTTAAAAAATGAATTCTAAAAAAATAAATAAATTAATTAATTAATTAATAAAAATAAAAATAAAAATAAAAATATAAATAAACAAACAAACAAACAAACAAACAAACAAACAAACAAATAATTAAATAAATAAATAAATAAATAAATAAATAAATAAAACAAAAAAAGGTGGACAAAAGGAACAAAATAACAACAATTGCAACTACTGCACCCAAAAGTTCTAGGAATGGTATTGTAACCACAAGGGAGAATCAGGTGACAACGGAGAGAGTATCCATGTGCAGCTTTTTTCAGAGCCATAAGACAGGCAATGGTCAAACACAGGAGCAAACAGGTACATACAAGGAAATCCAGAAGCTTAGTCAGGTCACAGGCCAATGGTCGATATAGGCGGCAGACAATGTAAACAAGGGAATATGGCAAGGGTCAAAGACAAAGGGCCCTATCATACACCTGGCGCAATAAAGCCCAAGACTTGTTTGGCGCAATTTGTTGCTATTTTCAGACCAGCACAACCCTAATTTTAACATTTTGTGCCACCATCTTTAAATAGCAAATCCATTTGCGCTGCTTTGGGGACACATTAGTGTGCCAGTCTAAAGGAGGTGTGTTAAGGGGTGTTGTGGGTGCGTTGCTATTTTAAGAAAACTGTTATAGAGAGCACCATTGACCAAGTAAAAGCAGGTCTAGAGTCCATCGCGGAGCGCGTTAGTTATGAGCTTAATACACACAGGATGTACAGCAATACACAAACATCGTTACATACAGTATATAAAAAAAAGGATTATAATGTTACACAAATTATTATTTACTACATATCAATATATAAAACACTACCTCCATGCCGTCTTCATGTCCCAGGGGGCTTTTTTCAGTTTATTTATGACAATTTGCATTTGTATAATGTTATTATTATTAGCTGTATTATTTATTATACTCATTCATTCATTTTCTTGTGGGCTTAGTCCCTTTATTAATCTAGGGTCGCCACAGCGGAATGAACCGCCAACATGTATCCAGCATGTGTTTTACGCAGCGATGCCCTTCCAGCTGCAGCCCATCACTGGGAAATATCCACACATACCCACCCACACACATACACTAATTTAGCTTACCCAATTCACTTATAGCGCATGTCTTTGGACATGTGGGGGAAACCGGAGCACCTGGAGAAAACCCACGCCAACACAGGGAGAACACGCAAACTCAGTGAAAATTAACTTGAAAATTTATTTTGAAGATTAAAATGAACTGAAACACAACTTCAAACGAACAAATCAATGAATAAATAAAGGACAGAAGGAAGGAATGAAGAAAGGAAGGAAGGAATGAAGGAAGGAAGGAAGCAAGGAAGGAAGGAAGGAATGAAGGAAAAAGCAGCTCTTACATATTTTTTAGGCTTTTTAAATGAATATCTCTTTCACAGCCAGCTTCACCTTGACTGTGTTACATTTTTTTTTTGTATTCCATCGACCAGCCCGATGACAGCTGAAATTCACTGACATTCAGACATCGATAAAAGATATAAGAAAGACAGTAGCAAAGTTGGATGATTGAAAGAGGGCGTTCTCCCTGACAGGAAGCAGAGGAACAGAGAGAAAGGTGGAGAGAGCAGGCAGTGAGTTATGCTGTGACATACAGTACAGTATCTCTGGAGCTCAATCCCCTCAAACAGTTTACTTTCCCCAATTACAGATATGGGCCGACCTGTTTTCCCCTTGCCTGTGAGTGATATGACGCCTCCGTCCTTCAATGCGCTTCCTGCACTTCAGATGATCTAATGTGACAGAGTGCAGGTGTTAGTTATCGGAGCATTGCTTCTTCCAGGCTTTATTTGTGAATGGGAGCAAGCTATAGCCGTCCCGTTTCAAGGTTAGCAATGCTTACTCTGAGAATGAATGTGGACGCTAATGCCTTTTCCACAAGCGTCATTCCTGTTTCCTCTCTCCTGAAGTGGTTCAAGACTGCTGCTTGATTTATACGCCGCACGCACCATTAATCCTGCAACCATGCATGGCTCTGCTGAATAATTGATCTCGGTGCTTCTGTAACTAAATCTGTCAAAACAATGACGCCCACCCCACCACCACCAATTGCTGGCCCCCACCAATGCCTGCTAAAAAGTCGAAGCCAAAACAAATACCAGAACAGAAACACAAACACTCGTACTCGATGAACAGGGAGGTCGGAGAAACTTGCATCGGAAATTAATGAGTGTGTTTCTGTTACTCCGTCTGACCACAAGAGGGAGTTTTACAGCTACAGTCAGTTCTGGCTAATTTTATACTACGTGTGAACCCATGAGATGAGGGTGAAACACCTGCAAATCAAAAGAACATGTCGTAATGACCTCCAGGAAATCAGAGAGGAATTCGGCTGCCTCAGCATTTATATTTGGAATCCGGATCTTTTACAATCTCAAATTACTCCACGCTATTAACATGACAAACTATACATCATTAAAAAGATTTAGGACATTCGCTTTGACATTTGAACAGTATTTATTATTTAAAAATGTCTAATGTGAATGTACAGTCTTTGTTTCTGTCAGGAGTGCAAAAATTAACATGCAGATTCTACTAGTCACTGATATTTAGAACAAGACTTATAAATATTTATGTATGACTTCAGACAGATTGTTTTCTATTAGTTTCCCACTAAACTGTGCAGCTAGATTGCATGCTTTTTTGAGGGGAATATCATGGATACATGTGCATGAACTAGTAGTTAACACAGAAGAAACTAAATAAATGTTTGTGACCTCAAAGATTATATCATCAATAAGACATTCATTCATTCATTTTCCATATGTTTCACACACCGGATGCCGATACTCATTCACACACAGCAAAAAAATCAGTGTACATTTAACTCAATTTGAGTTTAACTTAACACTCCTTGGGTGTACATATGACTCCCTCCGTTTTTGAGTTAAAATAACACTTTCTTGAGTGTGAGATTTGTACATTACTCACAGAGTTCATTTTAACACAGTAAGAGTTTATTCTTACATCGAACTGGTGTGTGTTACCCTTCAAAGTGTTAATATATAACCTTTTTTCCTATATTATCAATTGGTGTGACAGATAACAGTGATCAAATATGTAGAAAATAGTTTTATTTATTAAATGTTCGTTAATCTTTTCAGAAATAATTTTAATACATTCAACTCTTTGCATTTTTAAATGCAACAAGACATGTTTCAAGTTTAAGTAAAACATACTTATTTGATTACTGTTTGTCCGAAAGAACCGGTTAGAGTCAAAAACCTGGACTTCCCATCACTAGTGGGAAATACAATGCATATTGGGTTAAAAGTTTAACACTGAAAAAAAATACCAACTCTTAAATATACTCTCTTTCACACTCGTGGATTAAAATGTACTCTGGTTTTAACACTGAACAACACCAAAAAAATCACACTGTATATTTAACACTGGAATTTTTGCTGTGCATACACTACGGCTAATTTAGCTTATACAATTCACCTATAACGCATGTCTTTGGACTGTGGGGAAAACCAGAGCACCCGGAGGAAACCCACGCCAACACGGCAAGAACATGCAAACTCCAAACAGAAATGCCAACTGACCCAGCCGGGACTCGAACCAGCAACCTTCTTGCTGTGAGACGACAGTGTTAACCACTGAAACCATGTTGCCTCATCAATAAGTCATGACAACATAAGCTTTTGTGTTAATTTTTTAACTAATTAAATTGGATTAATTTGGTTAGCAGTTTTAGGTCAGTTTAATTTAATTTAAGCTAAAGTGACTTGTAGAGATAATTTAATCCAACTTAAAATGTAAACAGTAAACTGCAAAATGAAAATGTACTAACATTAATCCCCCTTAAGTGATAAAGTTAGAACCAGTGATTGAGTGGTTCCAAAAGTGTGTGAGTTTCTTTCTTCTGTTGAACACAAAATACGTTATTTTGAGCAGTGTTATAAACCTGTAACCATTGACATCCACAGTAGGAAAAACCAATAGTATGGAAGTCAATGGTTACACGTTTTGAGAAGTTTTACAAAAATATCTTCTTTTGTGTTTAACAGAAGAAAGAAACTCAAACAAGTCTGTGACAAGTGAACGCTGAGTAAATGATGACAGAATTTTGAGTTTTGCATGAACTATCCCTTTAACCCTTTAACTGCCCCACCAAGAAACTCCTAATGTTGCTAGTTAACACACTCAATGCATTTTTTTCAACGCATCCCATCATTTCTGAAATATCAGCCTCTACCAAATGGTTGATATTTTGGTTTATGGTAAAAGTACCGGAATTAATACATATACTATGAAAATTAGAAGGCTGCCATGGTGGCGTAGTGGGTAGCACGATCGCCTCACAGCAAGAAGGGTCGCTGGTTCGAGCCTCGGCTGGGTCAGTCGGCATATCTGTGTGGAGTTTGCATGTTTTCCCCGTGGTTGCGTGGGTTTCCTCTGGGTGCTCCGGTTTCCCACACAAGTCCAAAGACATGTGGTACAGGTGAATTGGGTAGGCTAAATTGTCTGTAGTGTATGTGTTTGAATGAGTATGGATGTTTCCCAGAGATGGGTTGCAGCTGGAAGGGCATCCGCTGCGTAAAACAAATGCTGGATAAGTTGGTGGTTCATTCCGCTGTGGCGACCCCAGATTAATAAAGGGACTAAGCCGAAAAGAAAATGAATGAATTTAAGACTAATTTATTATATAACATAATCAAAATAAAACATTTTTGAATATTAAATCATCTTTATGTTTTGAAGTATGTCAAACAATATTTCACATCTCAATTAACATGTTTTTTTTTTTTTACAATAAAACCAAAATAAAGTGTAGTAGTGCAATAGGATTATATTTGTTAGATTTTTTTTGGAAACCAACAATGCTGTGTGTAAACTATATAAAAAAAAGTCATTCTATAAATTTAATAATTTTAACAGTCATTATTTAAAAACAGTCAAAATTTGGTCAAACATTTGTAAGAGCAGGCAATTAAAGGGTAAGGCAACCTTGTATTTTTTATAGTGCATTTAATAAAACAAAAAAATCTACAATTCAGTTCTGCACTTTTTGTGCTTAAATGACAAAACGTGCCATGTTTTAAGACATGCTTATATATATATTTTTTAGACAAGAACTTCAGAAGAGTTAAGAAAGATTTATTTGGTAAAAAAAAAACTTATTTGCATTTAAAATATGCAAAGATTTCCTATTTTGATCTAAACTACACACTGCTGATAAAAACTCATCTAAACTGTAAATAAAAATGCTGGGTTCCACACAATTCCTTCATGCTGTTCCAACACAAATCGATTAATCTAATGTAAATGTTTTAACAAATTTAAGTCGACTAAAACAAGCTGTCTCAAAGAAAACCTCAAAAATTGTGTTTCAGCTCATTTTAAATACGTAGTTTGAACAAACAGCAAAAATCATTTGTTTTTTTTGTGTGTAAACAGGAGCGCATGAGATACAGAAACAAAGTTTTGTTATCAACACGGCTAGCAAAACAGTTTCTATATCCGTCCTCTCTAAGCTGGCCTGATGTTGGCAGTCATAGGGCTCCAGAGGCTGCAAATAATGTCCCATGCGCTGCGTGAAGCAATACACACACATCACCCACAGCCATCCTCTGCCAATTTACAGTTTCTGTGTCTCGGGGAGCCGCAGACGCCGCCTGGAAGGCATCTGTATGCGTGGCCATTCCAGCCCATTTACATGCAGTGCCCTCTGGACAGAGATGAGCTTCTGCTTCTCTCTCAGCCTGTCTAGTGTAGAGGAACGAGTGAGACGACCCTGGCACTGGCTGCGTCCACAGAGACCAGCGTTTGTGCTAATGACCACAGAGCGGGTCATCCAATCAGACGGCAAAGAACCTAACGCAGTACGCTAACATCTCTGGCATGAAGACACTCATCTCGCCTGATGTATTAATTAAACAACTGTGTCGGCTTCCGACTAATTACCATTTTGTCCCATTTGCCAGAGATCCAGCCAGCGAAGGTGGAGTCACATAAATGCACAGCCAATCATGAAGGCTGGAAGTGATGCAACAGGAAGTGTTCAACGCAGAGCTCGGCTTTACACTAGCAACACAACGTAGCTGATTAATTAACAAGGTCAAGTAGATATCGCTTTGTGGTGTTTTCTAATGAGTCCCCGAACACATGCGGAGAACTAAAAGGAGGAGGAGTACTAGTGTACGGATAGAGGGATGAATGCTGGTGAGAGAGAGAGAGAGAGAGAGAGAGAGAGAGAGAGAGACAGAGATAGTTTTCCCATCAGTGTAATGCGCTCTTCCATATCAGTCCCAGTGGGATAGAGGCTCCGCCGTCATTAGCGTCCACCCACTGCTGAATCTAATTAGTCGTCTTTTTTGCTGTGACACACACACACATACACACACACACACACACACACACAAACGTGATCAGCAGATATGCTGTCGCGAGCGCCGGTGACCCTTTAGTTTCAGGCTGCTGTATGAAGACTCTTTGAATGACAGTGTGATGAGTACAGCCTCTCCCTGCTGAGTGTGTTCGGGGGCCTGGCGGGGCCCCTGGCTCATTACTGTGGTGAGTTTGTTTAGATATCTTCTATGACAGTAACAACGACTTCAGGGGCCACTGAGTAGCACGTGTGCCCGTCCATCTCTGTGCCCATCCTGGAAAAGTACCTCCCTTGCCCTGTGGGAGCCTCTTTACACTTTTCTAACACTACGCAGGGGACCTATTGCACAGTAGAGTCTGTCCAAGCAAACGCCTGCCTAAAATGTCACTCGAGGTAAAATGACCATCTCTTGCATGGTATTTTTGGAGCTCTGTTTTTGAGCTGCGGTGTTTGTATTGGTTGGTTCTCTGTATAGTCTAATTGAAGTGTGAGATTTATGCAGCTGATGGTGTAGGGGGCAGTGCCGCGAGAGCAGACGCTACCAAGACGGCATGCAAATGAGTCTCAGTGCAAGCCCAGCAGAATAGCAAACAGAACATAACAGAGTGCAACAAAACAATAGAAAAAAAAGCAAAGCAAAGCAAAGCAAAGCAAAGCAAAGCAACAAAACAAAACAAAACAAAACAAAACAAAACAAAACAAAACAAAA
>CAIGQQ010006052.1:6339757-6370536 GCA_903798035.1 Danio albolineatus | reverse complement strand
GATAGATAGATAGATAGATAGATAGATAGATAGATAGATAGATAGATTGATTGATTGATTGATTGATTGATTGATTGATTGATTGATTGATAGCTCAGAGGATGTGAGATGCAGAGTGGATTGGGGTTTAAGTCCGGTGAAGAACAGTTCGAGAAAGCAGGTAAGACAAAAACAACAGGGTGAGAATGTGGTAAAAAAAAAGGTAAAAACCAGGTGCCATGACCGCTTTTTCTTTTTCTGGACTGCTTTTGAAAACACTGTCGGTTGGGGTTAAAAACTGTAAAAAAAAAAAAAAAAGTCGCTCCCGAGATGTATTTGGCACTCTTCAGAAATGTATTTAGAGGTACGTAATCAAAACGAGCCTGGGTTGCATAGATTATATGATTATATGAGAGACTTGCTGTGCTTATAGGTTTGATTACCGGTGGTAAAAGTGGTAGTAATTTGAATTGCAACCTTACATAAAAGTTTAAAAGTTATTTATTTATTTATTTTTTATTTCTTTCTTGTAAACGTTCAGCTCCTATACTCTCAAAATCATTCTGCATTAAGTCACAGATTTATTTTTACAAAATTCTCTGCAGAATTAGTAAAGGAATATCAGCAGATTCTGTCTGGCCTTGGCAATAAGTAAATAGACAGGCAGACTAAGATAAATCGATCAATGAATAGATAGACAGACAGACATACAGACAGAAAAATAAGCTGCTCAGTGGATAGCTTGATGGACAGAGAGACAAAAAAATCGATAGATGGATGGATAGATAACGACAGACAAATCGATCAATGGATAGACAAAGAGACGGATAGATAAAAAGCTAGACAGACAGACAAACAGTCAGACAGGCACACTACCTGTGGCAGCAATTACTTGTGTTGCCAATTCCACCTCATTAACTGAAACAGAACTACACATTAAAAAAGAAAGTCCTCACTGGTAGTAAAGGCAGCACAGCAGAACTCCTGAAAGATCCACGCTCCAGAAGTGTGTGCGGAAATCCTCGCTTAATGTATGAAGAGGGCAATTGATGTGGTGCTTACAAACGTTAGTGGGGCTGGTGGCATTGATAGAGGTGTGAGGAACACACCACCTGGACTCCAGACAGGAGATAAACAGTGCCATCACTCACCGAGCCGCTAGGCCTTTATTTATTCAGGAAAGTGTCGGAGAAGGGTGGCCCTCTGATCCGTAATTAATTAATTAGTTAATTCATTAAGAGCGCTGTTTGTGGCACGCCGGCTTTTTGTGTTCATATGGCTGATGATCAGGTCTTAATAATACCTTGTTTATATCCAGGCATAAATGTCAGAAAAATGTGATGGACGACAAGAGCGTTTTATCCGGGGTGAGAGCGAGATTTATCCTCCAGCTGCAGTCTGGGTAAGAGGCTTTTTGCAAAGAGTGGATCATAAATTACACTAGCGGCAACGGCTGTCTGTGAAGCAGCGAGAGACGGCAGAGAGGAAGAACGAGAGAGAGACGGTCGCCGTTTAAAGGTACAGCCAATTCCCGTGAATCTTTAGCACAAAGGAACATTTTTTCAAAATCCACAGGCACCTCCTCAAACAAATGCTAACGTAAACACAAACTATTGTGTCCGCAGCATCACATTGAGTAGAGTAAATAAGGAATATGCGCGTATGTACACAACACACACCGTCCCCGTAGGCGCTCCATTGTCTAGCAGGATTGCGCGGGCCCGGCCGTAATAAGCAAAACTCCCAGGACACGACGGAGGAGCCGGCTATCAGAGGCAGCTTCCAGCATCGCACACAATGTGATACATCACATGGCAATCCCGATGCTCACCGCTTAGCCGAACTTTGAAAGATATTGCTTATAAAAGAGATGACTCCTGGCGACGGCTAAGTCCTGTAGTTTTATTACACCTCAGGGCTACAGTGGCCTGTCTTTGGAGAGATAAGGTTGTACCCTTTTCATTTCCTATCCGCCGGCCGATATTTTAAGTCGGCTTGTTAAGGGGCGTGAGAGGAGAGCGGGGAAAGGCGAGTTTGATGCATGGCTTTACAACAGGAGCTGGGCCCATAACGCTCAAAGGCCGATCATTACTGACCTTAATAGCCAAGTCTGCATCTGGGCTTGATTGATCGTGCCTAGCAGGTTGTGAAATGCACCATCTGGAAGGAAGGAAGGAAGGAAGGAAGAAGGGATGGGAGGTGAGTGGTAACCAGAATGGAAAAGAGAGGTAGGCAGCAAAAGCTGAGCACTGAGCATTAGCCCAAGTGAATAGATGGAGAGAGAGGTGGGATTGATGGCTGGAGTGGGATGCCGTGGAAACTTAACTGCGCTAAGAGGCCTTGCTAGTGCCATAAACACCATCACTGACATAAACAACAACACTTAGCTGAGCTATGTGTATACAATATTCATTTCAGGGGGCGGCTTGCTAACTCTTGTTTACTCGCCGAGCGTTGGTTTATGTGAGCAAAGTGCAGCCAGCTGGGGTTAAGCGCCACTTTCTGCCTCATCTGAGGTGCAAAGTGTGTGTGTGTTTACAGGATAAATCACCTCACAGGTGTCTGGACTGGGAGAGAGAGAGAGAAAATGGGGAGGCTTGTTTCGAATCAATGAAGAGGAAATCAAGAGACCGGGCTCAGTTAGTGCAAACACTCATTATCATGATTACATGAACTCTGACATCACTTTTATCAAAGGATGTTCTGCTTGATTTAATTAGCGACTCAGCTCAATATATGAAAGAAAAGGGGGAATAGTCTTGATTCCATGAATCGATTACATCACACCCTGTTCCTATTATAGCTGAGCGATGCATTTAATGATAATTATATTATTTCGGTGTTTTTGAAGGTAATTTAACATGGTAGTTATTTAAAACCACAAACATTACTAAAATAAAAAAATTGGCCTCTAAATCAGTAAAGCATGGCTCTTTTCCAAATAATATAAGTATTGTTATATTTGCACACAAGAAATACCAAATTTCCTCAAATGTCTTCTTTTAGCTTATTATGCAAAAACATGACTAAATCATTTTCCCTTACTAGAGAAAAAAGGGAAATATGAATAATATGAATAAAAGTAAAAATGGTAATACTTTACAACAAGTTTCTATTAGATCAGTAACACTTTAGGTCACAATTCATGCTATTGTTCATTAGTACCCAGCAAGCATTTCTTGTTTTTAAAAGGTGTCTAATAGACGTCTTAACATTGCTGCCTTGGCTAAAACAAGGCTAAATTTGGGCTGTCAGTGAAAATCTAACAGACGTCTAAGAATAGGCCAAAACTAGACTAGTCATCATTCATTCATTCATTCATTTTCTTTTCGGCTTAGTCCCTTTATTAATCCGGGGTCGCCACAGCGGAATGAACCGCCAACTTATCCAGCATTTGTTTTACGCAGCGGATGCCCTTCCAGCCACAACCCATCTCTGGGAAACATCCATACATTGTCATTCACACACATACACTACGGACAATTTAGCTTACCCAATTCACTTGTACCGCACCCGGAGGAAACCCACGCAACCACGGGGAGAACATGCAAACTCCACACAGAAATGCCAACTGGCCCAGCCGGGGATCGAACCAGCGACCTTCTTGCTGTGAGGCGAACATGCTACCCACTAGGCCACCGTGGCGCCCGACTAGTCATCAAATAAACAGAAATGAATGAGTACACATATAAAGTGTGCCTAATCTGTCTATATGAAGACTAGTCTAGTTTTGAAGTGTTCTTAGATGTCTAATAGATTTTCAGTGACAGCTTAAATTTAACCTTGTTTTAGCCAAGCTGTCTAGGTTTAGCTGGCAGCTAGCTCTCTGCAACTCTCACATGGTCGCCCACTGAAGCTAAGCAGGTCTGCGTCTGGTCAGTACCTGGATGGGATCCCACATGGGAAAGGATGCTGCCGGAAGTGTTGTTAGTGAGGCCAACAGGGGGCGCTCAACCTACGGTCTGTGTGAGCCCTAACACCCCAGTATAGTGAAAGGGACCCTATACTGCTCAGAGAGCACCGTCTTTCAGATGAGATGTTACCCAAGGTTCTGACTCTCTGTGGTCATTAAAAATCCCAGGATGTTCTTCGAAAAGAGTAGGGGTTTAATCCTGGCCAGATCTGCCCATTGGTCATCATGGCCTCCTAACCATCCCCATATCATAGTTGGCTTCATCACTCTGTCTTCTCTCCACCAATCAGATGGTGTGTGGTGTGCAGTCTGGCGTAATATGGCTGCCATCATGTCATCCAGGTGGATGCCGCACACTGGTGGTGGATGAAGAGACCCTCCCCTCAATTGTGTAAAGCGCATTGAGTGTCTAGAAAAGCGCTATATAAATGTAAAGAATTATGTTTATTAAATGTCTATTAAACACAAATTCATAAAGTAGGATCTTATGCTACATCCCTAATCGTACCCAAAACCTAAACCCAACTTTTACCATACTATTAATAAATAACTAATTAGTAGTTTATTAAGCTAGTAGTGTTAGTTAATGATTTGTTTGTACCATGAATTGTGACCTAAAGTGTTACCGAAAATGTTAGTTATGAATTTACTAACATGAACAAACAATAAACAATACATTTATTACAGTGTTTATTCATCTTTGTTAGCATTACTTAATGAAAATAAAGTCATTCATTATAAGTTCACTTTAACACACAGTGCATTAACTAATGTTTAGAAGCACAACTTTGGATTTTAAGAATGTATTAGTAAATGTTGAACTATGAAGTGGTATTGTTCATTCTTAGTTCATATTAATTAATAAATATATTAACTATCATCAACTAATTGAACCTTATAGTAAAGTTAACAAAAATAAATCAAAAACACTGATATAAACAACGATGACCTCACAGTCTTAGTAAACTCCAAACCGGACAGTGCCAGAACATCTGGTGTGACGGAGAAGCAGGTGGAATGGAGGCATTGTAGCTGACTCAACAGCTTTCTCATTTTATTACCAAATCATTCATGACAACCCCCCTGCTCTGTACATGGAGGGGAGGGGACAATGAGCCTTTCTACAGTGCACAGAACACGCAATATGACCTTCTCAATGTACAGCAACACTCCATTTCACACACTACACACAATATGTCAGACAGAAATGGAGAGCTTCAACTCCAAGCATTTGAATATGTAGATAATCAAGTATTTGCAATATCCCAAACCAATATTAAACTATTTTTTGTCAATATGTTAATTTCATTACATTAAATCTTTGAATTTTTTCCTGAATACATCTGCAGATCCTTTTCATGTTACATTAAATCAACAAGAGCCCCTGGTCGTGGCTTTTTGTATTAGTTACATTGAGAATTAGGTTTTCGGTTTCTCAGGATGAGATTGTTATTGACAGGAGGTTGAAGAGCTTCTGTGATAGGCGGGTGTGAACGGACACGTGGAGGAAGAGAGAGAGAGAAAGAGAGAGAGAAGGGCTGATTGATGGCAGGGAGATGTGCGGGATTGTGCAGGACTCTGAGTGAGTGTAATGGAGTTCATTCATGAGTTACGAGTGCACTCCTCACCGTTGTAAAAGAGGGATAAATCTCCTCACAACTGCCAGTGAAAAAGATACAAGCCAGTGCCATGATGGGACACAAACCAGACGCTGGAAGATTATAACACACTCTCGCACAAGCAACAAACACAGACATATTGTATCAGCTGTTCTCGGCTGGTTTCGTCTTAAGCCCTGTTTACACAAAACGCGCTTTATATGATCAGATCACAGGGGAGACGCTTTCCTGTTCACACCTGCTGTTTTAATCGCACTCTTTTTGTCCACTTTTCACCACTTTCTAAGGCAATAGTCCCTGCGTAGGTATATATGTGAGCTTTTTAAAATATTTTTTGATAAAATGTTGGCAAATAAGCTGTAATAATAAGCATATGAACGATAAATGAGACAGCAGCTTTCTTTGTGTCTGCTCTTATAGCCATGAAATACTGTGGATTTGTGTATCAAGATTGAAATGCTGTCTATTTGTGAATCAGAAATGGAAATTATTATTTTATTGGTAGAATTTGTCTTTTTTTCCCCTTTAAACCAAACTTACAATTTAAGGTTGCAATGTTTAAATCTGGTTAGTGTACTTTTGTAATGTTCAAACGCATGGACATTAAAGCATGTATATTTGAAAGTATATCCAGATGTTGTATTTTTGTCTATATTGCTTAAACTTAATTTCTTATTTTTTTTTTTTACATATAAAAGTAAAGAGATCTCTGAAATGAATCAAAATATCAGGAACAACATTTCTTGAACATGAAAAAAATAAATAAATCCTGGATTGTTTTAACATATTTGAGTCAAATTAACCCAGCATTTATTACAGTGTAGATTTAAAGATACGTTTTGGATTGTAAATGTTTAGTTAAAAGTTAATCTAAAACTCACCATTTACTTACTCACTCGCAGAGCCACTTATATCAAAGTTGATATTTAGCCACAACATATTGGCGTTTTGTAACATATAGTTTTTATGAGGTGAGCTCAACCCCCAATCTGGAGGACCAGGAAATACACACATATACTACGGACAATTTAGCTTACCAAATTCACCTACTGCACATGTCTTTTTGTACTGTGGGGGAAACCAGAGGACCCAAAGGAAACCCAACCGAACATGGGAAGAACATGCAAACTCCACAAAGAAATGCCAACTGACCCAGCCGGGACTCGAACCAGTGATCTTCTTGCTTCGAGGTGACAGAGCTACCCAGTGCACCACCATGTCGCCCTTTCTCACCCTTTACTTCTTCCAAACCTGTTTGACTTTCTTTCTTCCATTGAACATAAAACATATTTTTAAGAACATTGGAAACCTGTAACTGTTGACTTCCATATTTGTTTTCCTTCTCATTTATTCATTCATTTTCTTAGTCCCTTTATTAATCCGGGGTCGCCACAGCAGAATGAACTGCCAACTTATCCAGCATTTGTTTTATGCAGCGGATGCCCTTCCAGCCACAACCAATCTCTAGGAAACATCCATACACACTCATACACTACAGACAATTTAGCCTACCCAATTCACCTATACCGCATGTCTTTGGACTGTGGGGTAAACTGGAGCACCCGGAGGAAACCCATGCAACCACGGGGAGAACATGCAAACTCCACACAGAAATGCCAACTGACCCAGCTGGGGCTCGAACCAGCGACCTTCTTGCTGTGAGGCGAACGTTCTACTCACTAGGCCACCGTGATGCTGTTTTTCCTTCTAGTAAATGGTTACAAGTTGTCACTTTCTTCAAAACATCTTCTTTTCTGTTCAGTAAAATAAAGAAACTCATAAAGGTTTTGGAAAAGTTACTGTATTTTCAGTTTTGGGTGAACTATTGCTTTAGGGGCAAACCACACCAAACACGCTTTTTCATTCAAAAAGGCGCACCGCACTGCCTTTTTTATCGACAAGAATAAAAGTAAGGTATGCTTTTTATGTTGCTAGATAATGAATCAGCTGCGTATTGGGTGCGAGTGTTGCTGTTGAATTTTAATATTTGATAATATTGTGATATTCAAGATTTGTAAAAGTCATACAGCTCTGGATAAATCAAAACAGCAACCTTTAGTCTCTACCTCTATCTTCAAAAGTTTCTGTAAACAACAAAAACACTGCTGTCACCTTAATGGAAACTCTGCCTCTGCCTTCATTTGATTGGAGAATGAAAGATGACATAACAGGTTTTTTCCCACTCAGAGTTGACTTTTTACAACTCCTGCAACAGCAAAAACATGAGGCACAGCAGGCAGTTAAAACATAAAAAAAAAAACACTCAAAAAAGGCGCCTCTCAACACACACACATACAAAAAAAAAAAACTGTGTGATCGACCCCTTAAGCTCTTTGAAGTGTTTGCACAAAACAAAACATAAGTGAATTCATATTTAATGTAATCTATAAGCCATCATTCCCCCTATTTATAGGAATGAAGTCATATCATCAGCCCTCATAGTGGGATTTAAATTAATTGGTTAGTCTCTACCCGAGATATGGGATACAGGATATCTGTTCTCCTTCCATAGAAAATGCCTATTTATTTTGCTATCTAAACTATGCACTATGATATGCTTAGTTTCATTTTATTATTCACATTTAGCATTGTTTTATCCTTGCTGTCCATGACCTTACCAGAACAGACCTGCGAGTCTGTATGATGTGCATTCATTTTCTCCGCTCTTTATTGGCTTGGCTATAGAGGAGGCTAATGGGCCTTCAAAGAATTAGTGAGAGTCTTATTGAGAGTCTCGGTCTAACACAAAGCAAGGCCAGTCGCCTGCCTCATTGGAGCCCTGATAATGAGAACATAGACCTCTTTGATCATTCGCAGTGAAACGAAGACAGCAAACTTCATCAAATCCTCTATTTAAGTTCTTGTGCCAAAGCCTACTGTTTCTAAATTGCAATACCAACATAAAGAGTCCAAAAAGTGCATTCGACAAGCATTAAAAAATGAGTAAAAACAAGAGCTGGTGAGAAAATATATGCTTTAACAGTTTGCCAGTAATTGTTTTAGAAACTCAAACAATCCAATATGGTTTAGAATCATCAAATGTGACTTGTAATTCTACATTGTTATTAATATGTAATCTAGTTTGCTAGATCCTGTCATGTGAGCAGCAAACAACAGTAAACAATGGCAAAGTAGTTCATAAGAGTATATCAAATGTTGCTGTTTTTGCTAACAACATTAAAGCTCCTTGTCTTAATGTCAACATGCTCCTTTTGAAAACGTAGCCCACTGTATATACATTTCTGGAGATTGCGAATTATGTAGCCAGAAGTATGTATGGCTGCATCTCGTCTTTAAAACGAACGCTACAGAGCGGTATGATGCTGTTCCTTTTCGCGCTTAACAGCTGACTGCTTACCTCCGTATGGACTGCTTTTCTGTTATCAGTTTGTCCAGTTGCTCGCCGCATATGTTGGCTGGCTTGTTACTGTAAGTGGAGCAGAGTTGACCGCAATTATGAGGTTCAAGTTCGGCAAATAGCAGTTCCAGAAGGTAAGACAAAAACAAAGGCCAAAAAATAAAATAAACAAGGATACAGTAAATACAGTAACAGGGTGAGAATGTGGTCAAATTTTAAACGTGATAAAAATCAAGTTGCCAGGAGGGCTTTTCTTTTTCTGGATTGCTTTTGAAAAAACTGGCTGTTGGGTTTACGGAAGGAGGAGGGAGGGTCAGTCTTTCGGATGAGACGTTAAACCGAGGTCCCGACTCTCTGTGGTTGATAAAAATCCCAGGATGTTCTTTTAAAAAGTGTAGGGGTTTAACACCGGCATCCTGTCCAGATCTGCCCATTGGCCTCTGTCCATCATGGGCTCAATAACCATCCCCATAATTGGCTTAATCACTCTGTCTCCTCTCCACCTATCAGCGGGTGTGTGGTGTGCGGTCTGGCGCAATATGGCTGCCGTCGCGTCATCCAGGTGGATGCTGCACACTGGTGGTGGATGAGGAGATTCCCCCATTGTGTAAAGCACTTTGAGTGTCTAGAAAAGCGCTATATATATGTAAGGAATTATTATTATTATTATTATTATTATTATTATTATTATTATTATTATTATTATTATTATTATTATTATTAACGGTAACACTTAAGTTAATAACTGTTCTGTAGTAGTAATAAAGTATGATCTTATTCTGCACCCCTAATCCTAAAATCATTTATTCATTCATTCATTTTCTTTTCGGCTTAGTCCCTTTATTAATCTGGGGTCGCCACAACGGCCCTTCCAGCTGCAACCCATCTCTGGGAAACATCCATGCACACTCATTCACACTCATACACTATGGACAATTTAGCGTTATCCAATTCACCTATACCACATGTCTTTGGACTTGTGGGGGAAACCGGAGCACCGGAGGAAACCCACGCAACCACGGGGAGAACATGCAAACTCCACACAGAAATGCCAACTGACCCAGCCGAGGCTCGAACCAGCGACCTTGCTGTGAGGCGAATGTGCTACTCACTACGCCACCGTGGCGCTCTAATCCTAAAATCCCAAAATCTAAACCCAACTTCTACCCATACCGTTAATTAGTAGTTTAATAAGGTAGTAGTTTTAGTTAATAGTTTATTAATAACTAAAACTGTGACCTAAACGTGACCTAAAGTATTACTAAACTAACTAACTAACTAACTAACTGACTAACCAACCAACCAACCAACTAACTAACTAACTAACTAAATAAATAAATAAATAAATAACATTTAACAGTAATGTTCAGTACTTGCCACTTTTAGATATAATACTTAAAAATGAATATCAAAAAAATATTTTACTTGCATAGCATCTCTGCATCAGATTAATGCCAATATCTGTTCAAATCTGTGAGGTTTTGCTTTTGCACTTAACTATAAAAACAAATCCTTATTAATAATATATATATTATGATTTGTACAAATGCACATACACAAGACAAAGACAAAGAAAGCTTTTTTTTTTTTTGGTTCAGTTAATTTTTGACAGTGCTAGCTCGGGTCACAGGGTCATGTTTATACAGACAGAGTTCTTGCATCAACTTGCTGAAGCCGACAGGAATAAATCCCACCTTCCCCGTGTGGGAGGAGATCAGCACTAATACACACTCATTATGGTCCAGTGCCAGTCAAACTCTGAGAATATCTGGAAGGTCTTAAAATAACTGTTGCTCATCATTTTTCAGTGGCCCGAGATTGGGTTACTCTGACAAATCTGTTCAGTGTCACAAGAAAGCTAATAACCAAAGTGTGTGTGTGCTTGTCCGTGACAGATGTGAGAGGTGGTGGGGACTAAGTGTGTGCGGCAGAGGAAGAGAAGGGGAGATGCCGGGACACAAAAGTGGTACAGAAAGCACATCGCTGCTGGATTACCCAACATACATGTCATTTAAAAAGTCCCCCATCACTCCCGATTATTAGCTATTCCCACTGACAACCTGATGCCCACTAGGAGACCTTGTGTCGGCCTGCGTGGGAGCAGGTAATGGAGGCATTGATGGATACTTCCCCTCAGCCTCTGCGCTGGGACGCCCGCTCGCCTTCCCGCTTGCCCGACCCGCCGCCCGCCCGGCCATGCTCGGCAGAGCTCCGGTGTCAAGGTAACAATGATTCATGGTGTGACCTTACCAGTAATGCCAGCCTTAATCTACGCAAGTGGAATAAATGAAGTGGTTCCGCAGCCGACGTGTCAAAGAGTTTTTATAAAGACAAATCCGCAGGCGGGTTCAGCTGTGTACATATATTCATAACAGTCAATGTGACGCAGGAAAAAAAAGAAGGTTGGAGGGATATACAGCTCTCTCTCTCTCTCACACACACACACTGGATGTACTGATGCTGCCACAGATATCCACTGCAGGAAAGTGAGATGATAAAAGTACAGATACAGACGAAGAACACCATTTGTTTTGTCCTACAATTTAAACTACCATTAAAAAGATGTAAGTCGAGTAATCAATGGATAAATTAGAAACATAAATCTGAAGTACATGTGCTCTTTATACCTAATCGGGTACTTCTCAAAATGCCACTCTCACTAATCATAAAATGCTTCATTGAGATACTCAGTTTTATTATGTCTTAATATACAAAAAATATCAAGTACACATTTTAAGCACAAAGTGTTCATATTAAAATGTTATCACATCACAAGTTTATCTGCCAAATACAAATTACCAGCAGTTTCAAGACTTTTTAAAGATTTTACACAGTGCAGCAGGGGGTTGTGGCGAGACAACAAAACCTGATCAGAGCTTTTGTGGAAAACATAATCTGGGGCCAGTTGCACACACTATATATAAATTTGTGTTTTAAGAACTAGTTTGACCATCCAAAAGTTGGCCAAGAGGTAATCCGTCTTACTTTGATTCTAATTAGAGCAATTCAGCTTTTTCTTTTACTTTAAAAAGTTTTCTTGAGTCTTGGGAAAAAAAAATAGATGACTAACTTTAAAGACTAGTCAAAACACAAAGCTCACATTTCACTGTCTATGTGTCTGGTAATTTGACTGTGAGTCTTAAAAACTGAAAGTGATCATTCCCCAAACTGAAACCTATTATCATTTACTATTATTATGCACTCCTATTTTGTTCCAAAATGGCATGACTTTCTTTCTCTAGAAGAAAAAAAAGGATATGTTTTACAATATAGCAAAGCAAATTTGTTCAAAAGAGTATATCAAATGTTGCTGTTTTTGATAACAAAATTAAAGCTTAATGTATGAAAGCATTTCCCAGAGATGGGTTGCAGCTGGAAGAGCATCCACTGCGTAAAACAGATGCTGGATAAGTTGGCGGTTCATTCCGCTGTGGCGACCCCGGATTAATAAAGGGACTAAGCCGAAAAGAAAATGAATGAATGAATGAATGTATGAAAGCAAAGCAAAAACTAACAATAACACCTCAGTTTAGGTAACAAATCATGCTATTAACTATTGGCTTATTACCTACCTATTATTAAGATATTAACTGTTCATTAGTTGCTATAAAGTGGGATCAAACAGATGACAAACTTTAAAGACTAGTCAAAACACAAGGCTGACATTTCACTGTCTATGTGGTAATTTGGCTGTGAGTCTTAAAAACTGAAAGCGATCGTTTACCCAAATGAAAAACTACTATTATTTGCTTACGCACTCTTATGTTCTTCCAAAATGACACGACTTTGTTGCTATAAAACACAAAAGGATGAGTTTTGAAAATACTTACTTGTGTCTGTACAATTAAAGTCAGTGTTGTTCAGATACTTACAGTATGACTTTTTTAAATATCATTTGTGTTTCTTGGTTCACCCCGAAATGAAGATTCAGTCATAATTTACTCACTCATATCTTTCCAAGCCCATAAAAAGTCTTTCAAACATGATTAAAGGGATTTTGAGTTCAGTCTGGAGGTTTATGTCGCTACATTGAAATTATTTACAGCTAAAACTCTTGTACTTTAAAACCATCAACAGTTCTCTTCAGAAACATGATTTAGAACATGAAGAATATTATTTTTATACCCATATAAAAATTGATCAGCAAACAACGTCTACAGCACTGAAAGCTAAACATGCTTGCTTGATGCATGATAACAATGAAGTTCATTTTTGTGTGCCACACAGTTATTATTAGCTTCTCTCTTCACAACAAAACTAAACTTAATCTTACATGGTTTAATGTGATCATGTGCTTTCATAAGAATCTTTTCAAAATCTCTTAAGACTCTTTACAAATCTATTTACAAGTTCTTAAGCATCTGATGAACAAAAATCTCGCAAATTTTAAGAAAATATTCAAATAAACTGTAAATTAATTGAATTAAGTTGGATTTATAACTACTCAGTGTTGAGTAAAAGATTGCAGTTTTCATTTCAGAGGAACATACTCTCTACCTTTGTAAGAAGAAGTGTATTTAGCAGTCTAAAACTTTCCTGACAACCGTACTCTGCTGTCTAAGAAGACCAATTTATTTAATTTTTTTTGTATATAATCATTTAAACATTTCCAGAGAAAAAAAAAATCCAGTCAAACCAATTCTCTCACTGCTTCTTGGCGCTGTATTGGAAATGAATTCATGTCATCCTATAGCACCAATCCTGCTTTAAACTGACTAGTCCAGCACATCACCAGCAGTCAGATCCTCTCCTGTTCTTCTGACAAGACGGTGCTGGATCTATCACTGGGGGGCGGCTGTCACGAGGTGCTGTATTAAATCAAACACAATAAAAACTGACAACCATTCGACAGGCTACAAGTCCTGCACGCCGGACCCTCCCCATCCCCCCTCTCCCACAGCCACGCTGACATCTGGCTGATTTATGCTCCCGCTAAGGATGATGATGATGACGATAATAATTAATCAAGGATTCTTCCTGCACCTCAAGGAGTTTTTTCGGAGTGACCTGAAAAAAAAAAGAAGAAGAAAGATACATGGCCTGCTTTTCCCTCAGTCTCCCTGCCAGTCCTGAGCTGTGGCGAGGAGAAAGCTTCATGCATTATCCTGCCATCACCAGAGCTATTTATATCGCCCAGTCTATCACTGACACTTACGATTCTCCGCCTGCTGTACAGCAGGGGCCCCGCGCCAAAGCGCAATTTCCTTAAAGCTGCCCCATATATCGTCGGGCAACAACACAGCCTATGCAAATCGAGAGCAGTCAAAGGACAGCGAGGTGACAACCAGAAACCAACATCATCATTCCTCACGCAGAAAAGGGAGGGGGAAACCAGAGCAAAAAGTGCAACCCGGTCTGGAGGGAGAAGTGCTCTGAGCGCGTGCCATGTGTGCGTTTTGCGGGTGTTTTGAAGGCTGTAAAAGGGAAAGAGGGAGCAGAGAGGGGGGGTGGAGGAATAGATGCTCTTGGAAAAGAATGATATTTTGAATTCCTCTGTGGCTGCTTCAACTGTAGCCTGGAGCCATGGGGAAGCTTTTTTGTCTCACCTCCTCTTTATTTCCTCTGCTGGACTGAAGCCGACGGGACGTGCCGGGCATGTGTTTAAAAGTAAGCCTGTCCTTTTGCACTCCGCCGCTGTATATAAAGGCACACACACACATCGTTGTAACACAGTGTCAGCACACGCAGCCGCTGTGACTGATAAAGGAGGCACAAATTGAGTACTGTACCATAAAAGACTCCTGAGAGGAAAAAAATGCCTGTAATCCATATAGCTGAAAACAGAACTTTACAGCAAAACACGTAAACACAGAGCCTGCTAGGAAAAGTATATCTTGGTCACAATCACTCTCTCTCTCTCTCTGTATAAGTCCCACTCTTCTGTCTTTGGTTTAAAAAGAAACAACTTTCACTCTTCCATCTATCCACTCTCTTTACACAGTGTAACAACTTTTACACAATTTATTTATCGCTCTTTTTCTTTTATGCTAGATTCTTGTATGTAGAGTTTACAATCACTTTTTTGCTAAACCTGTCAAAGACGGATGAACTGAAACACACACACACACACAAAATGTGCAGACAATCCATACTGTAGGTAAAATGATGTTTTTATGCTCTTCTAACTGTATTTTGTATTGTCGTACACCAACAGTACACCTAAACTCAACCTTCACAAGAAACTGCATTTTTTCGTTAACAAAATAAATAAATAAATAAAACAAACATTTTTTTTTTAAATCGATATGATTTATAAGCGGCGACATGGTGGCGCAGTAGGTAGTGCTGTCGCCTCATCACAAGAAGGTCACTGGTTCGAGCCTCGGCTGGGTCAGTTGGCATTTCTGTGTGGAGTTTGCATGTTCTCCCAGTGTTCGCGTGGGTTTCCTCCTGGTGCTCCGGTTTCCCCCACAGTCCAAAGATATGTGGTATAGGTGAATTGGGTAAGCTAAATTGTCTGTAGTGTATGTGTGTGAATGAGAATGCATGGATGTTTCCCAGAGAGGGGTTGCAGCTGGAAGGGCATCCCCTGCGTAAAACAAATGCTGGATAAGTTGGCGGTTCATCCCGCTGTGGCGACCCCAGATTAATAAAGAGACTAAGCCGAAAAGAAAATGAATGAATGAATGATTTATAAGCCTCTTGAAGAATTGAATTATGAGGCCATTGTCCTTGTAACTCACATTCTCCTTGTAATAGCTAAATGTCATACCTATTTATGTCATTATGTCATTAAGCAACTTATGGTCCTTAAACTGTATACTACTGCTGCCAAAAAAAATCATTCATTCATTCATTTTCCTTTGGTTTAGTCTCTGTTTCAGTGGAATGAACCGCCAACTTATCCAGCATATGTTTTATGCAGCCGATGCCCTTCCATCCGCAAACACAGTACTGAGAAGCACCCATACACACTCATTCACACACACACACAATTTAGTTAATTCAATTCACCTATAGCACATGTCTTTGGACTGTGGGGGAAACTGGAGCACCTGGAGGAAACCCACATCATCATGGGGAGAACATGCAAACTCCACACAGAAATGCCAACTGGCCCAGACTTGAACCAGCGACCTTTTTGCTGTGAGGCGACAGTGCTAACCACTAAGTCACTGTGCAGCATGTCCAAAACAATATTTAATGTAATCAATCTTAGTTCCATTTATACAGGGTATTCGCTTCTTATTCACACACACACAAATGGACATGAGCATGCACGCACACACACACTATTTTTATATATGCAACACATCAACCATGACAGCAGCAATAAATCTATACACACAGCATAGGGGTCAATGCTTTTTTGCTTTCCAGGTGCTAATTTTGGACTGTGCAACCACGTAACATTTCAGATGCCCAGCGCTCAGTACAAACAATTCAGCACTGACAATTCTGCCGTTCTGACATTTCACTTTTTTTAATACAAGTTTATGTATTGTTGCTGTCACGGCTGACGTGTTTACTGTGCTGATGTGCTTAAATGCATGTTGCATTAGATTTCATCTGTGCCTGACATCATCACAACATGAATTTACTACCAGTGTGTCTGGCTGCGAGTCATCATGCTTTACGACCCACAGTCTATTTATACGTCCACATCATCAACTGAAGCAACAGAATGACCTGCGGCAGGATGCGCATCCTCAAACTTCCCACCAGTTGGTTGATTTCCCTGGGCAGTGGCACACAGACTGCCATTATGTGCCCACCTACGCTGTCAGGACCCAGCGGTGACACTAAGAATCTCACCACGGTCTTCTTCGCATGCTGCTTCTCCTGCAATGATGAATGAGTTTATTCCTATTTTTTGCACAAAGATTCTAAAGTCTAAAAGTAAACCCTGCGAAAGAAAGACAGTCTGACTTATGCGAGTTTGTTATTGTGCTTCTGTTGGCAAGGGCAGAAGGTTAGTTTGTTGCTCGCTGTGGCCATTTCATTGCTAGCAGTGAAGCCAAAAGCAATGGAAGAGTGCCTGATTGAACTGAGAAAGAGCAAGATTTAACAGAGAGAGTCAGGCCCTGGAGCCAGGAAGATGGGTGAGCTGGTCAGTTTGCCAGAGGAGTCCTCGTCCCCGCCCTGCAGCGGCCCACACAACGGCCAAGGAAGGAGACCCACAGGCAACGTCTGCAAATCAGCACTGCCAAGACCAATGAGTGAAAGAGTCCCCCATTGTTCTCCCATTGTTCCAGAAGCACAGAAAGACAACCAAAGATTTAACACTTCAAATGCAGAAAACACTAGCAGATTTAGTTGGTCTGATGTCTTTGTTTTGGATTACGCAAAGAGACAGTTCACCCAAATTGAACTTTTTTTTTTGTTCGTTTAATCACCCTCAGTCCATAAAAATATAATAAAAATACAGAGTCTTTTCTTAAGAAGAACATTAAAGAAGATTTTTAGATTTGTGGTTAAGAAGATTTGTGATTCATAAAATGTAAGTCAACTGCTACTTTAAGGGAAAAGACAAAAAAAATTAGTAAAGCTTAAACAAATATTGCTGTGGCTTCTGTTTATAAATTGAGGTCTTATAAAATGAAATGATCAAACTAAGCAAGAAAATATGGAAAACAAGTCACCTTCATCTTGGATGTCCTGAGGTGAGCAAATTTACATCTTTTTTTTCTGTGAACCATTAATACTCAATAGCTTTAAACAGTGTGTCCGTTGGGTCTTTAAGAGTCTTAAATTTCAAAAACAAGCTTTTAGGCCTTAAAAAGTCTTACAAATTTCTGAAATGTTGTGTTGTTGGTCTTAAATAATTTTAAACGGGTCTTATTTTTGTTTTGTCCAAGTAAAGCTACTCAATCAAGCCGACATCCATCCAATGACCAACAGTACATATCAATAAAAACATATTTTGTATATTGAAAATTTTTATTGCAAAGAGATACAATTCGTAACTAGACATTTTTACAGCAAATTCCCCAAATTAAACTAAAAACTATTAAACTAAAAAACTAAAACAACTAAAAACAATTAAACATGACAATTACACAATACCGGGCCATTAGAAAAAAATAATCCTTAGTCTTTAACCCTGTATAAGTCTAAAATTTCATTCTTAATGGTCTTAAAAGAGTCTTAATAATCTCTTTCATATGAAGAATCTAACTAAGTTTCTGAGAATCCTCATAGCAAAACTATGTGTGTTGTTTCAAGAAAGCAACCATTCATTTGTGTTGTGTTTTATTTTTAATTGTTTATATTAATTTATTCTTCATTTAATTATTTTATTTAATCATATGATCATCAGTCATTTATATAATTATATATTTTTATTGATTATTAGTTAATCATGTGATCATTATTATTGATTATTATTTGCAATTCTATTACATTTTTATATTTTAGTATTACTATTTTCATATAATTATTGCTTCATTATTATTTAATTTTTCCATATTGCTATAACTTATGACTGTGTGGATTCAAGTGACACTTGTTTTCATGAGTAAGAGATAAGAGAATGTCGAGGTCTTTATTGTCTATGGACAATGTTATGATTAATATATAATATGATTATTTAATAATATGATAATAACAACAAAGTCTGAGCACTGAATCATAGGCAACTAAGATTATTCAATAAACTCTGTTCTTTCTTGACTTAGTCTCCTGCTTCTCTCTAGCTTTCTCAGTCAACTCCTACTGTATACAGTATTGATAGGAGACTGTTAATTCAGTTGAATACTGGTTAACAGGTTTGGGTATTGGGCGGCCTCGCAGGCTTGTTGTCTGTACAGTACACCTAGAGAAACAGACATTTTCTGACAGGATCTGGCGTCCGGGGCTAGATCTTATTTATCTGGCATGAAGAGTGTGATTTAAAACATAGCACATACATTATTTTCAAATAAACCCCAAAAGCAGATGAATTGGATTAAAAACATTTAAACTACATTTGAATGTAATTTGTTCTTGGTTCAATTAAATTTTCCAAGCATAAAAATAGTGTATGGATTTTTAATGTCTACGCATTTTAACCATTTGATAATTAATAGTTGAAATGACTCTAAAATGCTCAATTACCTGGTTGGTACATGAAACATATGTTTAATTTAATCTCTTCAGACGTCTCACTAGTGTTTATGTGGTGAGTACTCTTGAGTTCCTGTGAATAAACTACTTTTTTTCACATCAATTCTTAAATACAACAATCGATCTTCAAAATACTGACAAATTTAAAACCGTATGATTAAAACAGAATAATTTGCATAGCCAATTAACAGGCTAATGTTAAAATCAGATGAGGTTTCAAAGGGATACTGTAGTCCACCCAAAAGTGTCATTTAATTTACTCACCCTCATCCTTTTTTCACTTTTGTAAACAGTTGTCTGCAAGAGTGGAAAAAAAAGTTAAAAACTTCTGACAATCCTGAACTGAGTCTCTGGTAATGATACTGATCCACCACAGAAACATTTAAAAGATCATCAGCATTACCGCCTACATGACAAAAGCATCAAAGACCGAGACAGCGCTTGGCTACGGAGCGGGAGGGTCCTTTTACTGAGCAAATTAAACTTGCAGCTGAAGTCATAAAACAAGAAATAATGAATTCAATTAGATTTTTTACTAGGGAAAATAAGGCCGCAGATGTGCTGAGTGGGCAGAGGACGAGCGTAGCAGTTATGTCGGGTTTAGCTGAGCTACGCTGAGTTAGCGCTGTGCTAAGATTTGTGCGAGTGTGTCTGTCGGCAGTCTAGCCTTCAGGAGCAGTTTAGACCTCTACAGGGCCACCATTAGTAAATGAATGACTCTTAATTGGCCTGCTGAATACACACTAGGTGCTTGTTGATTTAAAGAGGGTACTGTGCCTCTATCAGCAGCGCAGAATATCCGACAGATCATGCGCAAACGCATACCTCCTCACGCAGGCTGGATTGCCAGTGATGAACAATTTCGGGAACAAATGTGATTTGCACGTAAACTGTGAGACATTAGCGCTCGGTGGGAGAGAAGGGAAGGCAAGAGAAGAAAAACAAGGAGATAAAAGAGAAAGAGAGAGCTTGGCTAGTCATGAGCGAAAGAAACAATCTTTCAAACAGTGTTGACAGAGCGTTAACACTTCCTGGTAATAAGCAGGTGGATTCAGTTCCACCAGCAGCAGCACTTCCTTTTAGTAAAAGAGCGGCCCATTCATTCATAGAATTAAATGTGGTGAGATATAAAGACTGAGACAAAAACAAAAACAAAAACAAATGTGTGGTCCGCTGGCTGGAAACAAAAGCAAAAACTCGTGGAGATTGATTTAAGAACAAATGACTCACTGTTAGTTTAGTGAACCACACAAAAGATTCACAAGTTATCGGTTTGAATCTTTTCTTGAAAGATTCTCACTAATTGATATACTAATATACTAACTGACAAGGAAAAGACTGTATTTATATACTAATTCATTCATTCATTCATTGTCTTTTTGGCTTAGTGCCTTTATTAATCTGGGGTCGCCACAACGGAATGAACCGCCAACTTATCCAGCATTTGTTTTACGCAGCGGATGCCCTTTCAGCTGCAACCCATCTCTGGTAAACATCCACACACACTCATTCATACTCATACACTACGGACAATTAAGCTTACCCAATTCACCTATACCACATGTCTTTGGACTGTGGAGGAAACCGCAGACCCTGGAGGAAACCCACGCAACCACGGGGAGAACATGCAAACTCCACAAAGAAATGCCAACTGTCACAGCCGAGGCTCGAACCAGTGACCTTCTTGCTGTGAGGCGAACATGCTACCCATTACGCCACAGTAGCGCCTTTATATACTAATTGATAAGGTAAAATCTGAAAGTCTACCTTCAGTCCTGACCATATCAAAATAGGGGTATTATATCAAACAACAAGATATATCAGTATAATCAGTAACATTACAGACTAGTTGATTATGATGCTTTCTGTGTAACAATGCAAGAGAAATGTATACTATATATATATTTAAAAATGATAAAATTATGCTCACGTTGGCGCAGTGGGTAGCACAATCGCCTCACGGCAAGAATGTCACTGGTTCAAGCCCTGGCTAGGTCAGTTGGCATTTCTGTGTGGAGTGTGCATGTTCTCCCCGTGTTCGCGTGGGTTTCCTTTGTGTGCTCTGCTTTCCCCCACACGTCCGAAGACAGGTGGTACAGGTGAATTGGGTAAGCTATATTGTCCATATTTGTATGTGTGTGAATGAGAGTTGTATTGATGTTTCCCAGTGATGGGTTTCTGCTGGAAGGGCATCCGCTGCGTAAAACATATGCTGGATAAGTTGGCGGTTCATTCCGCTGTGGTAACCCCACATTAATAAAGCCGAAAAGAAAATTAATGAATGAATAAATTACGCTATTTTAATTCTGAAACTTAAAATGCAAATATGTCACCAACATACAGTATAGCTCTGGAAAACATTAAGAGACCAGTTTAAACTGATTAGCGGTTTTCTGGATTCATCTATTCTATTGTAGATATACAGTATGTAATGGGTACAATGTTCATTTGTGTTTTATTTTATAAACAACTAATAAAATGTCTGATAAAACATACAAATCGCAATATTACCATTCCACATTATCCGACCATATTGAGAAAAAAAAAATCAGAATTATTCAACTCCCTTTGAATTTTATTTTATTTTATTTTACTATTTCCCAAATGATGTTTGACAGAGCAAGGAAATGTTCACAGTATGTCTGATAATATTTTTCTTCTGGAGAAAGTCTTTTTTGTTTTATTTCAGCTAGAATAAAAGCAGTTTTTATTTTTATTTTAAACCTTTTTAATGTCAGAATTATTAGCCCCTTCAAGCTATATATTTTTTCAATAGTCTACAAAACAAACCAACGTTATACAATAACTTGCCTAATTATCCTATACTCCTTATTTAACCTAATTAACTTAGTTAAGCCTTTAAATGTCACTTTAAGCTGTATAGAAGTGTCTTGAAAAATATCTTGTCAAATATTATTCACTGTCATCATGGCAAAGATAAAATAAAAATTAAAACTATTATGTTAAGAAATGAGTTGAAAAAAATCTTCTCTCTGTTAAAAAAGAATTAGAGGGAAAAAATAAACAGGGGGGCTATTAATTCAGGTTGGTTAATAACTTTGACTTCAACTGTCAATTAAGTGCAGTCACAAAGATTTTGAAGTACTAGCTTTGAATTTTTTGTTGTTGTCTATACCTGTAATATTTAGCATAAAAGACCACTAACAAGTGCTGCTCAATTATGGAAAAATCATAGCTGTGATTAATCTAATAAATATTTTAAATAAATTATGATTAGAAACGTTTTGGTGTTTTAATTAAAGATAATAAAATAATTTAAGAGCTACAAAGATCAGATTTACATGCATTTTCATTCCTGATGCTTTATGTTCATGTATTGCATAACTGTTGAGGGTTTACTGAATGTGAATAATCACTAAGCTGTGCATCATAAGGTAAAAGATGACTTCACAGGTTCGAGGCTGAGCACATGCACAGAACCGTACAGTACTCTCTTTTGCGCTTTTAAAAACATGAATAAATCTAATACACTAAAAATCAAGCACGTCTCATGCTGCAAAACTCCAGATTTTACCGATTTCCACATGAAATTGGGCTTTTCTAAGAAACGAATGTGGACTGCCAGAAAGGAACGCGACATGATGCAACAATCATTTTAATTCGACTTTTTTTCATAACTGTTGCAAGCCAAAATCTAAATTCACATTGAAGTTCGATTAATTTCAGCCATACCACTAGTATTATAAACAAAATGTGCAAAGACTTGTGTCAGTTCTTTGGCCGAGCGATTACTCAACTCTGACATCAGCTGTGACAGACATGTGAGTGAGTTCAAGTCTGGTTCATGTCATTTCCCAATTCCATTTCCCTCTCCATCACTATTACACTTATAGGTTTTTTACCACCACCAATGGAATTTGACTTTGTCCTGAGATACAGTATTACACCCATATCACTGTTGGCTCCCTGTGATTCCACGGAGGGACTGAGCCTGCCATCATTTACCAAGAGAAAATCCATATTATTTTTTTGCGTTCTGCTTCTATTTAAAGCAGTGTCAGGATTCTCTCAGGAAATGATCTCTTAAATGGGATCCCTGCTTCTGCCTGTTATTACTTACTTACATGAGCAACACATAATTTCTCAAACTGTGTGAAGGAGAGGGCAGAGACATGCCTCTGCTGCTGCTGACACTAATCAGGTTGCAAATATGGGAAATGAGATGTTCATATATTTCATTTCTGAGTTATTGCATTTACCAGGGTAATATTCCTGAAACCCTAACTCTCTGTGTCATATTGGATTTATTTCTGTTGGATTCTTCTAATTTTCCCCTTTCACAGTTACTCTTCTGTTTGTGTATCAGAAAAAGCAGGCTTTACCAATGTAAAGATATCCGGTTTCTTGAGCATCTGTCTGTTAAACTAATACATACACTCACCGGCCGCTTTATTAGGTCCTTACTAGTACCGGGTTTAACCCCTACCTTAGCCTTCAGAACTGCCTTAATCCTCCGTGGCATACATTCAACACGGTACTGAAAATATTCCCTTTTTGGTCCATATTGACATGATAGCATCATGCAGATCCATGATGCGAATCTCCTGTTCAACCACATCCCAAAGGTGCACTATTGGATTGAGATCTGGTGAACAGTGAACTCATTGTCATGTTCAAGAAACCAGTCTGAGATGATCCATGCTTTATGACCTGACGTGTTATCCTGCTGGAAGTACACTGTGGTCATAAAGGGATGGACATGGTCAGGTACTCAGGTAGGCTGTGGCATTGACATGATGCTCAGTAGGAACTAATGGGCCCAATCTTCTGTTGTCCAATTTTGGTGAGCTTATGCGAACTGTAACCTCAGTATTCTGTTCTTAGCTGACAGGAGTGGCACCCATTGTGGTCTTCTGTTGCTGTAGCCCATCCGCCTCAAGGTTGTGCGTTCAGAGATGCTCTTCTGCAAACCTCGTTTGTACTAGTGGTTATTTGAGTTACTGTTGCCTTTCTACCAGCTTGAACAAGTCTGGCCATCCTTCTCCGACCTCTGCGATCAACAAGGCATTTGCGCCCACAGAACATCCACCCACAAGATGTTTTCTCTTTATTGTACCATTCTTTGTAAACCCTAGAGATGTTTGTGCATGAACATCCCAGTAAATCAGCAGTTTCTGAAATTCGCAGACCGGCCCATCTGGCACCAACAACCATGCCACGTTCAAAGTCACTTAAATCACCTTTCTTCCCCATTCTGGTTCTTTGTTTGAACTGCGGCAGATTTGAGTTAACAAGGAGTTGGACAGGTGTACCTAATAAAGTGGCCAGTGAATGTGTTTCAAAAATTCATGTACTTTAAACATTCAATTTAAACTCTAAAACTATTTTACAAGAGTCATTATCATTGAAAGACAACTTTGGCCTGTTCCTCTCTTGAAATGTGTAGCAAACAAGTCTTGAACATTATAGTTTATAGTTTTATGGTACTTTAGTAAACTTTTAAGCTATAATAAACCACCATTCTTACTAGTAGAAAGTCAGTCATACTGGACTTCAATAATATGAAGGTGTGAGTAAAATACCTTTTTTTTTTTTTTTCTGATGAGCTAATCCTGGAGGCTCAGAAACAGTGTGTTTCTCTGATCGTTTATTTCTTGTGTCACTACCTGGAATGATGATGATGATGACGAATCCAGCCAGCACTAAAATAGGAAGGCAGCTGGCCAAAGCAAACTGGTATTAACAATTTAATAGTGCAAATCTTGCCAAAAGCCCTGAGAGGTGGGCCCAAAAGTCTACTTTCAGACTTCAGTGCGGGTTGCCAGATCTTTACCTAATCTAGCAGATGACAAACACCTCTGTTCTATTTCAAACCCCCTCCGGTGCTGAGATGCAGACATATAAAGCAACACTGCAGTCTTTCCCTGTCTTTCCACTGCCATTCATTCCCCTTCCACTGCCAATTAAAGGCATGATTAAAACAGACAAAGTGCTTGGCAAATGAACAGAGACACCTCGGCCACTTCCACTTGTCAATTATTCTGCTGGCACTGTGGGGAACAGCCAAAAACAGGGAGGGGAGTGAACATGAACTCAGTTAAAAGAGATCGGGACAAAAAAAATACTCACTTTTGTGTAATTTTAAACCTTTATGACTTACTTTCTAATATTTTATCTTTTTTTTTTTTTTTTTGTAATCAGTACAGTGAAAGTTGGGTTTGAGTACCAGTTCTCACTTTTAACTAGTGGCTAAACATTACCTAAACATTATTAAGATGTTGGCTGTTTATTTGTACTTATAGGGCGCTATCATACACCCTGCACAATTAGGCGCAGGAGGTGTATAGTGCGATTTGTTGCTATTTTTAGACCAGTGCAACAGTAATTTTTGTGTTTTTTCAGTTTATTTATGACATATCTATAATTTTTTTTAATAAAAACAAGTTTATTTGTCCATGTGTCGGGTTTTGGAGATGTACTGTATGCATTACCATATGGGGCATAAGATTAGGATGTGTGTTTTGATGTAACTCGAAAATACAAAACAAACTAAATGAAATACTGTATGTACAGTGGGCTAATGGATGTCTTTAGTGGAGTGCGTACTGTACAACAACATTTCCTTATCCACGAAAGTAAAGGAGTAAAGAGTAAAATAAAAAAAAGAGAAAGTAAAGAGGCCGAATGAAGGAGGCTAATTCTTTATCCTTGTGCAGATGGTTTGTTAAACTGTTTTCTCGCTAGTGCAGTGTTCAGTTTTTCCACTTACAAAGTCCATCATGCGTAATGGTGCGACGCAACTGACTCTTAAAGGGAATGGGAGATGAGACTCTGATTGGTTTAATGCACGTTATGCTCATTGAGCATATGACCCTGTTAGACCATGTGCCAGAGCACAAGGCATATTTTCAATCCTTAAAACATCAAAAGTGCATTCGGATACAGCTTTAATGCTTTTGCGCCATGCGCTTTAGACTTTGCGCCTTGATTGTTAAAATAGAGCCCATAAAGTCCATATTCTACATGATCTTATTCTACATCACTAAACCTATCCAATAACCAAACCCAACTACTACTTTAATGAACTTTAATATAACTTTATGTATTTGTAAATTTAAGTTTATAAGGCTTTGTTAATTGCATGAATTGTACTTTAAAATAAAGTGTTACTGAATGTTGGTGTCTGCCATGTATATTTGTTGCTGATTTGAAATGTCTAAAAATAGAAAGTCAAATGGGTGTGTAAGACTATGAGGGCTAAATGTGTTATTTGAATTTTTTTGTTTTTCAAGCCAACAAACCATTTTTCCCATTCGTTAGTGCATTTATAAAATACCTCCCAACATTTTAAAATTCGAAGTGATAGGAAAGTAAAATAGACACTGTGTCTGAAAGTGCATTGCCGGTGACAGTTTGACTATTAGAGTCCTGGTCTGCGGCCGCACATTGCATGTCAGTAAGTCACCAAAGGCCTCAAGTGATAAGCTCAACAGAAAAGCCCTCAAGCCCACATAAACCACCCACAGCGCGCACTGACGGCTAAAATATGATG
This sequence comes from Danio albolineatus, assembly GCA_903798035.1. Classification (NCBI taxonomy): domain Eukaryota; kingdom Metazoa; phylum Chordata; class Actinopteri; order Cypriniformes; family Danionidae; genus Danio; species Danio albolineatus. The sequence continues at coordinate 6,344,110 of CAIGQQ010006052.1, read as the reverse complement.
GGCTCCTGGAGCCCATAAATCTTCTTTTTGAGTCCCAGCCTCTCCAGCATCATTACTGTATCCCACCGGCCCATTTGGGCTCCATTTCACTTAAATGTCAACTTTTCAGCCTTTCTCTGGGTGCTCTCTGTTGCCATTTGTTTTAGCACCAATGGAGGAAAAACAAGAAAATAAGACAGCCGTGAGTGAGGAGGTTATGTGTGTATGTGTGTGTAAATGCGTTTCTGACAGCTTCTTGAATAGAGTAGGTGGAAGAGGTTATCATTTAGCAGAAGGCTGAAAAAAATAATAAAAATTGGTGATGTTGTGCTACTTTGATGTGCTGATGCAGAGGCTGCTGAATATGCTGCGATTTAGCTCAAAAAAAAAAAGAAAAGAAAAGAAATCTAGCTTGCAGAAACGCACGTAAAAGGACAATTTCACATTCAGCTGCCTGAGGCCTAATTGTTTGATATTTCCTAAATGTTACTGTTATTTATACATCAATCATCATTAAGAAGTTAATGATATTCTTTTCATTTAATTAAATTGAAACGATTTTCTCCGATGCAGATTAAAAATAGAAGTGGAGGCAACTTGATAAGGTGCTCCATCAATTAAAGGCAGATGGTCCGGGCCTGCTCAAGTGCTGTACCAAAGAGCCTCGCTGCTGGGAAATTCCTTCGTAAAACCTGTGCTGCTCCAAGATAGGCCTCCAACCACTGCGATGAAGCTGCATCGCAAAGTGTAGTGGTTTGAAATCAGCACTTTTAAGTCCAATCCTATCACACAGGAGCAGCCTGGACTGCCTCGCAAGCCAATAAAGTATAGCCTTTGCATCTGTTGTATTCGTTTATGTTCTTCACTAGCCTTTAAATGTGTTTTTATGCACTTTTTTTCCCACAGCGTTCTCACTCTGAGGCGTTTTGAGGTGGAGGTAGAGTTAAGTATGATAGGACAGAGGGTGAATGCAAACAGCTCGTGGATAAAACAGCAGCTCGGCACAGCTCATAAAGCTCTACGCTGATTGTGGAGAACACAGCTAGAGGACAGGAGGAACAGGCTGAGGTGCTGGAGCTAATGCACCAGCCATCTGGCTTTAGCCAAAACACAGTGCGCTGATCCAAGCTCTCTCCTTGCCGCTTTCATTCTGCTCTCTCTCTATATTTCTCTCTCTCTCTCTCTCTCTCTCTACCCCACTTGACAGGGCCTTCTGCTTCTGCATATGGGTAGTTTCACCAGTTTTACGAGTGCACCAAAACAGAAGGACGAAACGCTAAAGTTCTGCCAATACCGAACAAGTGATCATGCGTGGTTTCTGCACGTGATGCGCTCATCATTTTGTGATGATTATGAGCAAAGCAATTGGAATTTTGAATGCTTTATGTTAGTTTTGGAAAAACAAAGTCTCATCTGCTTCCAAATTAAGCTAATATCATGATTCCAACAATAAAAATGATGAAGTTTAAATGTGGTTTGCCAAAAAGTTTGAAGCTGCACCAGTTTAAACAGAAGCACATCAGGGGTAAAATCTGAAAGCATCTCTGAAAGCACTAGGGTTGGGAGAGAAAATTGACTGTAGACTGCAGACTTTTATTGATTCACAAATATCAAAATTCAATGTTTTTTTTTTTTATTTCTGAATGTTAATTAAAAAAGTGATGATGATGAAATGCTGCAAATGGTGGAAGCTCAAAGGTGCAACAGTTGGTACTCTACCCGTCAGATTGTGCTAGCAATGGTGAATGGTTCTGAGGTTGGGGTTAGAGATTGGGTTGAATTAGGATGATGTTACAGCCTCATATCACACCACTTCACATCAACATTCATGCTGGTAGCACAATCTGATGTAGTATCTTTCATCATCAAAATGTGCTTCCTTCTTTCTTTAATGGGAAGTAGGAAAATCTGACAAATTGACAGTCTGGTGTGTACAATAACAGATGTATGATGGCGGCCTACAAAACCAGCCTTAAAGTCTAGTCTATGGCGGTATTTTCACTTTCAGTAGTGTTGCTTTTGCTTTCGCAAGACCACTTTCACTTTTATGAGACAGCAATCGATATAAAAAAAAAATTTCAATGGTCATCATCATACCTGCAATATGAAATTGTGCCAAACATCATCAAAACAGTAACATTAGCATAATAACCCTCATATATATCAGTAGAACAACAGAAACACAATCCTGTTCCCGGGGATCTATCTTCCTGCAGAGTTTAACTGCAAATGCATGTCTTTATTTATCAAGTGCTCCTTCAGATCCTACTTAGTTGGTCTAGTCATGGTTTGATCAGGGTTCTGGACTGAACTCTGCAGGATGATAGATCTGCATGCAGGAGCAGGGTTGAACACCCCTAGTGTATGGTATTCATAATAATAATTTATTTGCCATGTTTTTTGTTTAACCTGTCTCCATTCACTACAAACATATGCTTAGGATTTTGCTTGAATCATAAGTCTTTAACTGTATTTATTGTTGACTTGCCAAATCATTCCTTTTGTATATTAATAAAATATCTTGGAAGTTAAGTTATTATGGGTTGTTACAGGTACTTAACTTTAACAGTGAGATACAGTAGTGAGAAAATTAATCTTTAAAGTTAATCCTTATCAAAACAAAAGATGCAGCAATGATCATTTTTATAATGGCATTGCAATGATAACCCCATTACAAATTTTAATACAGTACAATTTACTGAGTAGTGAAGGAACCTGATTTCTCTGATTACCCTTTTTTATTTTTGGGGTCATAGATTGAAAAATAAGAGCAGGCTTTATTCCCTGCCCTCCACGCTGTTGCTTATTGTGAAGCGCCCGCTGTGAATTTTTTATGAGTGCGTTGTGTGATAAAACACAATGGAGAGCAGAAGGTGTTCAAAACCTCTTCTCCACTGCTAGTTGTGGTCGATCACATCCTGTATGAAAAGGCAGAGGTGAGGTAGAGTTAACTGGACACATGCATTTCCATTCACTTGATTAGTCTGAGCGTCTGCTTGGCTGCTATTCCCGAGGCTTGTTGTAGGAGGGGGAGGTGGTTGTTGGGGTGGGGGGTTGTGGGTCTGATTTATCAAAGCTCAGGCTGCCACGTAGTACTGCTCAGCCCTCCGCCACGCAGAATGACATTAGCCTAATGCAGCCTAAATCTCATTCTCCCTCCACATGCTTTATGATCTGCCAGCAGAACACCTTGCACGTTATTGAATTAGCTATAGTACAGGAATGCTATGAAACAATGGTTGTACCAGACTAAAACTTGCGATTGGTGAGTATGAAGAGAGAATATGAATTGGGAATATCATGTCTCATTGTGGTTAAAAATACATTCATTTCTGAAGAATAGAAACAGAATTGGGATCAACCTCGTGAAAAGTGCTGTACATGAACGTGGCAACATTTTGCTAATTTATTTAATTCACACAACCCTCATGCAATCTAAAGAGTAGATGACACAAGAATTATAGATGACATCATAATTGTTGGTCATTTATACAGTTCAAGTCAAAAGCTGGCTCTCGGATAATTAAAAAAAATTGTTTTACATTTTTTTTGTTAAAGTAAATTAACTAAAAGTTTTTTTTTAAATGAACAGTGTCAGTTCATGTGTGTATTTGCGCAAACGATCTCATAAAAAACAATACTGTTGAAAATAATATTCAGTTTCATCCATAGGCCAGACATTTAACTTTATAAGACAGGTACCTGTTGACTTGCATTTTAAAGAATCTTCTTTAATGGTCTACTCAAGAAATGTTATCCCACTGATGAACAGATTTTTTTTTCTTTTTTGGGGGGGATGTTTTAATAATGCAACTTATACTAAACTATAAGCTAAACATAACCTAACCTAACAAAGAAAATGTATTAAAAAAATGCATTATAGGGGTCAAAATAAAGGATTTTTCTTTTATGCTAAAATTATTTGAATGTTAAGTCCATGATCATGACCAAAATTATCTTCAATTAATTTTTTTGCTAAATTTGCTACTGTACAGATATCAAAACACAATTTTTGATTAGTAATGAGCATTGCTCAGCACTTCATTTAGTCAACTTTAGGATCAGTTTTCTCAATATTCCTCAGATTCTTTCTTGAAACTCTTCCCTCTTAGTCACATATCTGTCTTATGGCTCATTATCACTGTAAAAAGTAATCACTGAATCTACTTAAGAAAAGCTTTACAGATTTATTTAAATTAGTAGATTTTACTTGACTATTCTGTGCTAAGTTAACTTTCAGGAGTATGCCTAAACTAAACATCTTGAGTAAATAGTACTTAAGATAAACTAGTATATTGGACTAAAGGCCTGGACACCCTCATGGCGCTATCTGGCACAAACAAATGGCACAAAAAATGAAAGATAAAAAGAAAA
>CAIGQQ010006052.1:6305012-6327858 GCA_903798035.1 Danio albolineatus | reverse complement strand
TGTGTGTGTGTGTGTGTGTGTGTGTGTGTGTGTGTGTGTGTGTGTGTTATATGATAGAATGTTCGGTGAGATGATCAATGTGAATTATCTTAACCCCATGGATGTGAAATCTTGGGATTAAGCTCCATTAAACACAGACAGCCATGGAGCTTTATCTCAGGATTTCACTCTTGCAGCCTGCTCAGTCACCACGCAAGCACACACACACACACACACACACACACATACAGCCACACAAAAGAAAATCACCATGACACGTCCTTCACCTCTATCGACCAAATTCTCAAAGAAAAAAAAAAGTGAGGAATAATGCGCCTTTCTTCTTTTTTCCCTGTCTCTTTTTTTTCTCTTTCGCTCCCTCTCGCTGAGAAGAGACTTTGGAGTCATTAAACTGCGTAGCACGTGTCTTTTAAAGGCACCAGTGTCCAGAGCAGCATGGGCTTTGAGCGCTGTCGTGACTGGTGCAGATCACAGTCGCAGCGCTCTCTGCGACTCCATTCCCTAGTGGTTCTCTCTGTGTTAATGGGAATTGACCAGTGTTGTGTCCCTGCTCTCCCCTCGGAGACGGCCCATTCTCCCTGACGGCTACGGACCAGTGAGCCCTTCACGCCCGCCAGCCTCTGGCTTCGGTACAAGGCTGATGAGGTCACAGAGCAAAGAGAGAAAAGGAGGGGGAAAAACAGCCATAGAGATTTCAGTGCTGTGGAAGCCAGCCAAACAAAATCGAACCAAGTGCAATCCTAATGCATGATAATTGTACTGAAAAGTAGAGAGATTTTGTAAGCATTTATGGCATAATGAATCGCATAGAGCTTCTGTATTATGTGTTTGCCATATTAATCGCGATGCTTAAAGAGGCCAAACCCAAAGTACGAAATGTTAGTCAAAGTTAAAACTGCATAATGTAGTCTCACTTGTGATTTTCAACACTCTCAATGGCATTTAGAATTAAATGAGTTCTTTCCGCTATCTCAGGACTCAGCGTTACAGTAGCAGAAAGAGCTCAGCATACAGTTTTAGTGCAAGTACAGTAGCGGAAACAGATATGAGGCTTTCAAGATACTTGGATAGGTATTTGGATAATTCTGGAAATTATTTAGATATACTCTACTATGCTGTCAGTACCATTAGCTCACTGCAAAAATATCAGTTAATTAATCGTTTATATATTTTGTGATTCACAGGTGTTTTCAGCTTATTTAAAGTTATGAATTGGGACCTTGATCTCTGCTCTGTCTACATTTGATGTAGAAAATTCAACTTTGCAGTTTAAAAGAGTGACTCTTATTGACAGAGATACTATTTTATTAGTTATTAAATTTGTATACTCCATATTATTAATATATTGGGTAGAGCTGTAATAGGTGTTTGCCATATTTACTGCAATGCTTAAAGTAAACAAACCAAAAGTACAAAATGTTAGTCAAAGTTAAAACTGTATAATGTAGTCTCACTTGGGATTTTATATATACACTACCTGACAAAAGTCTTGTCGCATCTAGGAACAGCAAATAATAACTTGACTTCTCGTAACATTTGGTATCAGAAGTGGCTTATATGAAAGGAAAAGGCATTTAGATTATGCTTATTTTACCCAAAGAAAAAAATATCATGCCTTGATTTTTATATATTAGGTTAGGACAGTAAGGTTTGACTTTGCTTAGACAAAATTCTTGACAGAAATAATGTACAGTATAGAATGTAAATTCATGGTGCAGTGGTAAAAGAATGAATATTGTGTATGACTCTCATGAGCTTGGAGGACTGCATCCATACATCTCTGCAATGACTCAAATAACTTATTAATAAAGTCATCTGGAATGGCAAAGAAAGCGTTCTTGCAGGACTTCCAGAGTTCATCATGATTTTTTCGATTCATCTATAAAGCTTCCACCTTCATCTTACCCCAGACAATCCTGCAACACCTTGACCTTCTTTACTTTTAGGAACTATGATGTGGAGGCTGAAGTATGAGAAGGAGCGCTATCCTGCTGAAGATTTTGCCCTCTCCTGTTTTTTTGTAATGTAATAGGCAGCACAAATGTCTTGATACCTCAGGCTGTTGATGTTGCCATCCACTCTGCAGATCTCTCACACACCCCCATACTGAAAGTAACCCCAAACCATGACTTTTCCTTCACCAAACTTGAATGATTTCTGTGAGAATCTTGGGTCCATGCGAGTTCCTGTAGGTCTTCTGCAGTATTTGTGATGATTGGAATGCAGTCCAACATATGATTCATCGGAAAGATCAACCTTCTGCCACTTCTCCAAATGATCAACTAGAAGTCAAGATATCATATTTTGCTCTTGCAATTTAAATTTGCCAATTTAATACCAGGTGTTCATACCATAATTTACTTTATTGACTCAATAAAAGTCAATAAATGTCAATAAAACATACTTTTCACATCAAAAGTTGTTGAAGGAAAGATCAACATCCCATAATACAACTCAAAAGGATTAAAAACTGTTAAACTTGACAACTGTTAATTTACAGATTTGTTACAGTGGGGTTTTGTAGCTGATTTTTGACCATTTTTGCATTGATATACGGACAGAAAGTATGGAGAAAAAACTTACACAGAATTTTAAAAAATACAATTTTCAAAATAGCTTGGATTTTTGTGACCTCCCTTGGCACCAAGCTTACTCTTGCACTCTTTTGAGAAGACTGCTCTGAACTATACCAGGCTTCTTTCAGCATTTCTTCAAGTTCGTCTTAAGATTTAGGCATCTTTTATGCAGTTTTTCTAGGTTCAGAAAACACCATGCTGCCTTTATAATATAGTTGTCTACACTGCTCATATACAGACCACGAAAGAATTAGATATGGTCGGTATACCATTACTCAAACTACAAATACAATGGTGTCCAAAGACTAAACCAGCTGAATAATGCACAATTTAAAATATGCAAAATTATTTCCTTATTTAGAAAACAATAGGCTGTAAACACGCACATTCTTTCACAATCTCTATTCCTTTTTCCATACTCATCCATAGGAACCCGTAGGAACCCCTGAGGTAGATATAAAGGTAAATATACTCATAGCTTGGGCTGTGTTTTAAATAGTGTGTTATAGATGAGTCAGCTTATACCTGCTCTGGACTAAAAAAGCGGCACCTTTCATCTAACATTTATAGACACATGACATGCACAGAGTCAAGGGCAAAGCTGCACACAACTAATGCACATAAGCATCTAACATGCAAGACACACACCGATGTCTTTCACACGCACACACACACACTGTGTGGGCCGGAGTGTGTCCTCGCTCCGCTGTGGGCTGTATTGATCTGTGCTGGGCTCTTTATTGAAGTCATGATTCATGCTGTTGCTGTCTCTCCTTCACTCCTCACAGGCACACTTCTCTCTTGCTGTCTCTCTCTCTCCTGACATAACCGCCAAGCAGGTCTATTTACTTGCTTTGTAACTTTATCCCTTGACCCCTAAGTAAATAACTGCTGATGGGTGTCTGTGATACATGCTAGAAAAAAATAGGTTGTTACAATAACAACAATATCAATAGACAATAAAAATCAGTTCAACGATTATAGTCATTCATTCATTTACCTTCGGCTTAGTCCCTTATCTATCAGAGGACGCCACAGTGGAATGAACTGCCAACTATTCCGGCATATGTTTTAAGCAGTGGATGCCCTCCCAGCAGCAACCCAGTGCTGGCAAACACCCACACACTCTCATTCACACACACTCATACACTATGGCCAATTTAGTTTATCCAATTTACCTGTAGTGCATGTCTTTGCACTGTGGGGGAAACCAGAGCACCCAGAGGAAACCCAGAGGAAATCCCTCTTGAACACAGGGACAACATCCACACAGAAATGCCAACTGGCCCAGCCGTGACTCGAACTACCGACCTTCTTGCTGAAAGGTGACAGTGCTAACCACTGAGCCACCGTACTGCCTGATTATAATCAATTATTTAAAATATAATAATGATTCTAATAACATACCATTATAAAATTTGAATGAAAATGCCCTTATTTTGAAAACATACATATATTCGGCTTCATATTTTAAAAAAAATAGATGTATATTTGATAGATCTTTTTTGTATGAAGGGATAAAGAGAAAAATTAGTGATTTTATTTCCTAATTTTATATAGATACATTATTATAATCATTATTATATTTTAAGATAAAAAATTTTCATGTTTTCTGGCTGCACCATTAAGTGCATTACAAACATTTTATTGGATAACATCAGATATAATAGTTTTTTAAAAGTTGGCATTGATGGTTCCATAAAGAGCTTTTAACTTTAGTGGACAAAGGATTCTTTATAGTGAAAAACACTAATTACCTAAAGAAAAAAGAACAATTTACTGATAAAAGATTTCTTCTGTGGCACTGGAACAAAACAAACAAACAAACAAAAATTATGGGACCTTTATAGTTAGATTAGATTAGATTCAACTTTATTGTCATTACACATGCACAAGTACAAGGCATCGAAATGCAGTTTAGGTCTAACCAGGAGTGCAATAGCAGCAAGTGCAGGATATATAGCACCGGTCAGAAGTTTTTTTTTTTTTTTTAATGTTTTATTATTATTATTATTTTTTTTTAAGAAAATGATTCTGTTCATCAAGGCAACATTTATTAAATGTAATTTTTAAAAATTGTTTAATATTTATTACAATTTTAAATAACCACTTTCTTATTATATGTAGTTCCAATAATAATAATAATAATAATAATAATAATAAGAATAATAATAATAATAATAATAATAATAATAATAATAATAATAATAGTTAATATTAGATGATTTCAGAAGGATCATGTGACTCTGAAGACTGGAGTAATGAAGGTGAAAATCTGAACATCCATCATTATATTGGATAATATTTACAGATATTATGAACATTATACAGATTGTTTTAGCTATGAACAGAGATTTACAATAGATTAATATATATGTACAGGTTGCTAATAGTAATCAGAATAGATATGAACAAAAATTTATATGTGCAGTGGATATGAACAATTCAAGATGAATTAGTGAAATGAATATGTACAATTTGAATTGTGCAAATATTAAATAGTTCAGTGTTTATGGGGAGTATAAGTTACGAGGAGAGAGTGGGAGTGTATGAGGGGGCAGAGTTCAAAAGAGAGACAGCTCTGGGGAAAAAGCTGTTCATGTTGTAGTTGATGGTGATTTCATCCTGTGGGAATTTGCTTAGTATTAATTCGAGCTTAATTAACATTTAAAAATAATACAGAGAGCCACGTCTATTGCTTTTACACAGCAAGGCTTTTACACAGCAAGGCCTGTTATTTTTATAGGCCGGGTTTGCCAAATATGCCTGTTTGCATTTACTAAACCATAATCAACTGCACTAAGCCTGTATTAATACCTCATAAAGAGAAGCGTTCTGGTCATTCTTCATACTGACCAACAAGAAATCAGCAGTGCCTACAGCATATTGAGAATGAGAGAAGAGTCTCACTCTATAGATAGAGTGTGATTTATATAGTACCGTGGTACTGATGAATCACAGCCTGTCCGCTCTGCAACACAGCGAGACGTATACAACACACACACACTATTTAGAAGAGAAAATCGTTTGAAACAATCTCACAAGCTGAACCACTTTGAAAAGCCATTTAATATTATAGTCGAATGTAGATATTGCATTATGGGAGAGTGTTATGCTTTGTGTATTTGATAATGCTTTTGTTGATGATTCTGTGCTTGGCGTCATCGAGAAAAAAAGCTCCGTATTGCTGACTAATGCCCTTCAGTGCAGTGAGACATATAAAGCCCCCTGAGTGAGCGTTCCATCTCCAACCAGCAGAAATTAATTGACTGAAAAAAATTTGCTGTTTAAGGTTGCAGCGGGTTACATGAGGCAGAGTAGCAATTGTTCACTGTTTGCCTGAGGCTATATCGCGTTTATTCTCTCTCTCTCTCTCTGTGTCCGCTATGCGTGATATTCCTCCTTGATTCTTTTCTCCTTCTCTCTGCCGCCCCTCCTCTCCTGTCCACTTTTAGAGGCATTTCTAATAGATCCATCTTTCTCCTACAGGGGATTCCTTAATCCCAAATCCTTGAAGAAAGAGAGTGGATTTGGCATGACTGATGTGGTGTGTGCACGCATGTGCATGTGTGCGTTCTGTCAAGTAGGGGGAGATTCGCACCATGGGCCCCTGTCTTGAGGCAAACAGAAGGGCCTTTAAGTGTTTCGGCTCACTAAGAGTGAGGATCATTGTGCTGAAGACTGAAGAAGCTGTTTTCACACAGTCACAGAAAATCGCATTATTCTTAGAAATGCTTGAAAACACTTCGCACACAAGGTGGCTAAAATAGTTTGTCAATTCCTTCTGCACACTGTTAATTCATTGCGGGATTGACAACTTCAAAACAATGCAGGTATTGTCAAAATTCTATAAACATATAGGTGTTATTGGTGGTTTTAAATATGTCTTCATCTTAACTGCGCAAAAATAAATAAATAAATAGGGCCTCAAGGTGGCGCAGTGGGTAGCACAATCGCCTCACAGCAAGAAGATCTCTGGTTCCAGCCTCGGCTGGTTCAGTTGGCATTTCTGTGTGAAGTTTGCATGTTCTCCCTGTGTTGGCGTGCGTTTCCTCTGGGTGCTTCGGTTTCCCCCACTAGAGGTAAATTTGGTAAGCTAAAATGGCCCTAGTGTATGTGTGTGAATGAATGTGTATGGATGTTTCCCAGTGATGGGTTGCGGCTGGAAGGGCATCCGCTGCGTAAAACATGTACTGGATAATTTGGCGGTTCATTCCGCTGAGGCGACGCTAGATTAATAAAGGGACTAAGCAGAAAAGAAAATGAATGAATGAAAGAACGCCTGCATTAAGTGTGTGAATATTTTTCCAAGTCAAAATATCTGAAACATTTCTTTTTTTTTATTACAATTTTTTTATTATTAATATTGTCAGGGCAATAACTCGAAAATGTACATTAATTTCAAAGTACATTATTATATTTAGTTGGTGGTCCAAAAGGTCTGTATCACAACCTGATGAGCACACATGATTTCATGACGATGAGCTTTGTCACGATAAAGATTTTTTTTGTTGTGTGATATATTGTCACAGAAATTGTTGTGATAAGCGATATTATTGTCATTTTGAGATCATTCTATGCCACTGATTACAGAACAGCATTATAATACAAATAGCCTTGAACACTTTAAAATACTTAACATAAGGTTTTTTCAGATTCTATAATTTGATGTTAAAATGGTAAATGTGGATGTGGACCAATGTGTAAAGGTGACGTAGAACGTAAATGTCATTGTAAAATGGCTTTAACGTTATTTGTGAATTTGTAAATATATAATGAAATGTCAAAAAATATTGAGGTCCTCTTCAAGTATTGCACGATAAGTTGATTTATTGATTAATGTGACAGGCCTAATGATGATCGAAAGAAAATCTGTCAAACCAGTAGAGCTACAAATCTAGAAATACAGAACAGATATAATAATGCAAGTGTTAAAATACTAGCTCTGATCTATTTTACATCACAATGTGTATTTGCTTTATATTTTTCCAAAAATCTTTGTTTATGGTAACAATTTTGATGGTCCATTTGAGTATTAGTAGACTGTCTGCTTAATATCTGTTGATACTGCTGCTAAACAGACATTTAACTGACTATAACAACTTTGCAAGTACATGTTAATTTACACTAATCCTAATCCTAACCCCAACCTAACAGTCTACTCATAATCTAATGAGAATTAGTTGATATGTAGATGCATTGTAACTTAAATTTAACAAACGGACCATCAAAATCAAGTGTGACCTTGTTTATTTCCAGATTTTCAGTATGGCTTCAGACTTCTGGATTGCTCTAAAAGTCTTGATGTAGCAGTTAAAAGTAAGCTAAATACTTTTTTATGTTGTCTTTAAGGCTGATCATTCCCGTATGTGTCTGAGTCTTAGGGCTGTAACTGTGTCAAAATCCCTCTCCACGGAAAGAGAGGGTGGAAGCGGGCCAACAGCTCAAGCCTCTTACAGAGGTCATAACATTTTTTATTATTAATTTTTTTCCCTGAGGTTCACTTGTAATGCACCAAAACAGTCATAAAATAGTTCCCATGACCATTTTCCACCCTATTCCCAACTCTTAGAATTACATTTGCCATTTTATACTGCCTCTATGGCTTTGTTCGCACCTTTTCAAATCCTTTGGACTGACTGTCCACACTGTCACTTTACACTCAATATACAGTGAATCTACACTGGTTCCTATAGTAGTCATATAAGCATCAAGACGAAGCCATGAGACTCTCTCTCCGAGTACAGGAGCTGTCAGTGTGGAAAGCGGGGATGGAAAGCTGGAAATTTTGCCACTGCTCATGTCTATCATGACATCTCGCTGCAGTGCTGAACTCATGAGGCGCATGAGAGAACAAAAGCGAGAATCTTTTAGACACTGCATATACTGTGTCCAAGTCGTTCACTCATGCACTTTTCACTACATAGTCAATGTCATACAGTTGTCTGTTAGAATATGCAATGGGAGAGTGAGAAAGTGCACTTGGACATAGTTCTTTAAAAGGCTTAAAAGAAAAGAATGACAGGCTGGAAAATGTAATCTAAATTCATTCAATATTCTTGTAAAACCATCACAAAATCTGGTATATTCAAAGGATCATTCAATGACCAATACTGAAAGACATATATCATTCATTCATTCATTTATTCATTCATTTTTCCTTCGGCTTAGTCCCTTTATTCATCAGGGGTCGCCACAGCGGAATGAACCACCAAACTATTAAGCACATGCCATCCAGCCCCAGCAGATGCCCTTCCAGCTGCTGGGAAACATCCATACACACTCATTCACACACCTACAGTACACTATGGCCAATTTCAGTTATTCAGTACATCTGTAGCACATGTCTTTGGACTATGGGGGAAACCGGAGCACCAGGAGAAAACACACGTGAACACGGGGAGAACATGCAAACTCCACACAGAAATGCCAACTGACCCAGTCAGGACTTGAACCAGCGATCTTCTTGCTGTGAGGCGACAGTGCTAACCACTGAGCCACTGTGTGTCCCAACATATGTCATACTGTAGAGTGCATTATAATAATAAATGACAGTTAGTTAAGAACATTTTGCCTTCCTTTGTTTTTTTAATATATGTAACTTTAATTGAAAGGGGTGCTCGTAAGACACATCATGGATGTGTATGACATTTTATGCATGCTTATGATAACTGATTAAGTGTTATTCACTCAGTTGTGTCATTTTAAATGCAAAGGTGACATTTTTTAGTTTACTTTGTCATGAAAACTTAACATAACCAAGTACATTAAGTCTTTATCTTAATCATGACACCTTGACGTTACCAACACAATATAACTTCTCATAAATTTGTCATAAACATGATTCAAGAGTTCACACTTAGCTGATGATTGATTATAAAGCTTGTTTGGCATGCTGTCCCGGGAGAGAGCCCTGAGCTCATAAGATCCTCGAGCCCGGGGCTCCCTCCCGTTTGCAAGGCGAGAGGAGAGTTTGAGCTCAGGTAGAGCTCGAGAACTCCCCTGCGGGTAGCTAATGAATGGATAGTGATTGCTATGAAAAGATAACTACTTACTAGGAGCATGTCTATGGTGCCGATTTGAATTAGTCAATTAACTTAAGTTGCATGTTTTTGGATGGTGGGAGGAAACCAGGGAACCCGGGGGAAACCCACGTGAGCACGGGGAGAACGTGTAAACTCCACACAGAAACGTCAGCTGGCTTGGTAAGGACTAGAACCAGTGACGTTCTTGCTGTGAGGCAACAGTGCTAACCACTGGGCCACTGTGCCACCCATCTAAGAAAGGAGGAGGAGTAGGGGTGGAAGGGGGGGATTCTTCAAAATGAAGATGGCTGTGATATGACACTTAGGGTATTTATAGTGGCATAGGAATCATCTGATTGGTGAATCATAAATTGAATAATGCGGGACCGGCTGCAAGCAATCATCTGCACGTGATCCTCTCGAAATTAGTTTTTAAATAAACTTCACTTGTCATGAGGCCAACATTATTGTATCATGAATGCTATAACAGCATCATTTTTTTTTTACTCTCAACAACAGTCATTAAATATCAACAACACTGTTATAAATGTATCTGATAGAGTATTGATACTTTTAATAAGACATTTCAATAAAACAGATCAAATAAATATTGATGATAACCATAATGGCCTCATGACAAGCATGTTTATGACAAATTTATGACAAGTTAGGTTGTCTTATTAATGTTAAGACAGGTTATGTTGTATTTGTTTATGTTAAACGGTCATAACTAAGACAAACAATGTCATTTTTACACTTAACTGAGCTAATGACACTTAATCACAGTTGTCATATTAATACATAAAATTTCCTTCCTATTCCTTCCTGGCACATCATCACCTTAGAATTATACGGTTCTATCTGACATTTTTGTCAAAATTGAGTAATTGACATAATCTTATTTAATGACAACTTGATGTTTTTTTTACAGGTTGTTTACATTTTAAGACTTTTTATTGTTTAAAAAACAAATGTTACACGCATACTGTTTGCTATGGAATGCAAAAACTTTGAGGCTCAATGTATCGAAATCATTCAGAACGCTGATAGAACCTTATAATTCCAAGGTGACGACATGTCATGATTAAAAAGGTGTCATGACTGTCTTATGAACACCCTCTCCAAGTAAAGTGTTACCTGATATATCCTCCAGACTTTTACTACTTATAGATCTTGGTTACTTCACATTAGTAATACACATTTAACATTTCACAAAGTTAATTAAAATTAATTTTCCTCAAAGCATGAACAATAGCATATTACACGATAAACATTAGCCTAGATTAATGAACACAGTAAAAAATGTAACCGCCAGATTTACAGCAATATCAATAGTTCTTGTTTATGTAAAATCCATAAGACACACAGGATAACCTCTAAGCCACTGTAAAAATATATATTTCAACCAGTGAAGTGATTAATAAAACAAGAACAAAACAACACTGAAAAACAGCCACACAAATCCATTCGTGAAAACGGATGAATAAAAGAGACTGAGGGAAAGCCAGGACTAAATGGGAAGAGTGCTTAACTGTTTCCCCTGTTGCCCGGAGCAGAAGGCTTTAACCTGTTTTTTCTGTTAAACTCCTCTTAAGCAGTCCTTTCATGTTAAATATCAACTCCTTCCATATCAGCGGTAAAATAAGCAGCTCTGTGGACGTTGTATTGCTCTATATAAACACTTTAGCATTCCCTTTGAACTCCTCTCGCAGCTCATTACGCCGCCTTTGAAGACGGGATGTTGGAACATTGCTACATTTTGATTTTACAGTTATTAAGCATACACAGCAGCAAATTCCAGTTCGTACACCACGTGTCAATAATGCATGACTTATAGCGGTCAGCGCGCCCAAGTAAACATCTTTGGGTGAGCGCTGTACGCCGAGACCTTGATGGAGCAAATATCACACAGAACTATCGATTCGGGAAGATTTCTGCCGACTGTGCAGAAAGCATACCCATACGCACACGCGCAAAGACAAACAACGTCATACAGGGTTAGCGTCAAACCGTAATGATGTCACGAAGGGACTCCAGCAGCACCTTTTTCAGCAATCCCACCGCAAGCGCATGCGGAAGTCAGACCAAGACAGTTTAACGCAGATCTAAGAGCGAATGAGTGAACGCAGCCATGACAAAACAGAGGTTGACAGCCGCTTCTATGAACATCTTTCTGAAGAAAAGCCTCCTGGGAACTCCCCTGACAACACGATACATCTCTCACCTTTTCTCCCAGTGCAATTATGCCACGGCTTACTTTTACATTACACATATCACTCCCAAACTGGAGCATCTGTCGACTACAAAGCGAAGCTAATCCTCTCTTTTCTTAGCCAAAGAGAGTCTGTATTAATGTCCAGGCCCTGACGTAGGTAATTAAAAAGGAATTTCAGATGACCTAAGAGAGAGAGAGAGGAATCTTTATGAAAGCGCTCGCTAGTCAGTTTAAAGCTGCATGCTTAGTGTCATCACTTTGAACTGGCTCGGCTCTGATTTGTGTGCTGAATGCTGAAATTCCATCATCAGGCGAGCTGACAAATGAGCTGCGAGCTGCACGTTCCCAGAGAAGAGACTCGAACGCTGCGCACAGAATCATACATCAAAACAAAGACGTCTCTCCTTCATTATGCTCTCTCGACACCGGCGCACAGGTATTAGCACTGAAGGTGTTATAGCCCATAAAAATAATCAGTGATCTCTGTCTGCTTTTATAGCGGAGTGAAGGCGAGGGAGGTGAGGTCACGGCAGAGCTCATAATTAGAGGCAGAACAAGAGACGTGGCGTTGATGGTGGAGAGCGGCCCGTTTCTCAGCCTGCAGCCCTGAAGTGATGTCTCTTTCTCTGCGTCTCTGAAAAGCAAACCTTGAATGTCTTTCTGTACAGCTCCACTGATCAGGTAGGTAATAACAGAGAAGGCCAAATGCCCCCCCCAAATCGTATATATTAAAAAGCTCACGCAATCAGTGGCATTCATACGAGCAAGTCATAATACGAAAAGCCTTTACGCCTGTCATTAAAAATGTATTTATGTTGGTAACACTTCACTTCAGGCTTGTGAGGCTATAAATCGTTATGCGTTAAGAATAGGACTAAATATATCATTATAATTCTTACCTATTCATACTGTTGTAATAACGGAGAGACCCATTTTAATGCATTACTCTATTTGAAGGTACTGTATAGCCATGAATATGTAAGCATTGCAATGCATTATGGCTTGTTTAAAGGTGAGGTTTGTAATTTCATTAACATCGGATTGTTTATGGTATATATAGTAAAACACAAGGAACATGAAGCTCATACTCAAGAAGGAAAAAGGCTATTATATGATGTTGATCTTAAAACATGATTCTTCTAAAAAAGTATATGAATACATTTATGGATAATCAATTAGGTAATCAGTAAATAAAGCTCATACCTAAATATTCATATATTATGACATATATTATGACATACATACATTTATATGTATGTATGTATGTATGTATGTATGCATGTATGTATGTATGTATGGATGTATGTATGTATGTGCTGTATGTGCTGTATGTATGTATGTACTGTATGTACTGTATGTATGTACTGTATGTATGTATTTATGTATGTATGTATGTATGTATGTATGTATGTACTGTATATACTGTATGTATGTATGTATGTACTGTATGTATGTATGTATGTATGTATGTTTCATACTAATATATTTAAAATAATATTAAAATACAACAGTGTGTACATTCTCAGAAATCAAAGTACAAAATCTGTCACTGGAGTGGTTCTTGTATCTTTTCAAAAGGTACTTTTTTGGTCCTTAAAAGAACATATAAGCAAATCCATGCAAATGTTAAACTTGCCATGAAAACAAAAAAGGAAATCAAAATAGCAAAACCCTTTCTAAGTTTTTTTGTACGCTTGTATTTTACAGTACTGTAAAAATACTCATTAAATGTTTCTGTCAATGTTTTCAAACAATCATTTGATTTACCAAATTCACAAACGTGGCAATTTCACATCTGTCACATCCATAACGAAGCCTTTCTCTCATAGATGCAAAAATCTCAAATAAAATAAAATCAATCATTACTGTTCTATAGGGAGTCAACTCCTCTCCTTTTGATTAGCGTTGGTCCTTTTGGGTTGTGCAGTTAAATTCACAGAATTTCTACAAAGTATGTTTTATATAAACAATCCATAACGCATGTTTATTTTCCTCACTTAAACTGTAAAAAATGTTTTACAGACTGATATTTTTCTGCTCCCGTACAGTAACTCTGTGGTCAGTTGTTTTGGAAAATATAAACAGATGTTTCAATATAATGTTAACGCACAATTTCTCTGTGAATTTATATGTTGGGTTTTTACTGCAAATGTCACATCCATAACGCTGGAATTGGTCATTCGAATACCTAATAAGTACAAATTGAAGTCAAGGTTTGAAAGGTGTGGATTTTCATTAGTTTTTCTGAACAAAAAATCATTATATATACCTTTTTGTTGTGAAATGTGGGTAACCAAAACTTTGATGATATTGACCGATGACAGTGTATCAACTGTTTCTTTACCAAACATTTTTCAAAACTTCTTCTGTGGTGTTGGAGGGTGAGTAAATGACGACGTTACATTTATTTTGAAGTGCTATTTCCAAAATGTAGTAAACAGGAAGCACTGTATAGACCTTAAATGAATTTAAATGGTTTGCTTGGCAATCTTCCTGGCCTAAACAGAACCTTCAAACCAGAAAACATTATGCAATCATTTTTACTTTCTTTTATTCCAACTTAACTTCCTGTGTGATGTGGCCAATTCAATTTATATTCCAAATGAATTGAAAAGGACACTGGCAGCCCTTAAAAGACTGCGAAATTAAATCACAGAAAAGTGTAGATAATTCATATCCTCTTATTCTGTCACCACATGTCAAACGTTCCCACCCGCCTTTAAAAAGGAAGCTTTAAAATCCTGCTCTCAGAGCAATGTTAAGATACAGCCGTGCCCGTACTAAGATATTAGCCATGTGTTCTGAAAACTAATTACACTGTGTTTAAAACAGATGACTGTGTGACCCGACTAGCACTTTCGGATAGCTATAGGAAGCATGCCTCATGCCAGGTTTATAAAAACAGATCAAAGGCGAAAGACGGATAGAGGGACAAACCACTTTGTGAATTAGTTGTACAGCATTCTCATGAAATGTGCTATCGGAAGACTAGTATTGATCTTCATTCCATAGTCATAGAGACACAGCGATGCTTCATTCCAAGCAAGAAACAATCGAATATTTTATATTCTGCACTTCCTTTTCTGCTGCCCTTGCTTTTTGCGCATTCTTCTTATTGACAGCATTCGAGAAGACGGCAAGTCATCATGGGAAAACCGTCTTCCTGCACCTTTAGAGCTAAAACTTCAACAAATCTCCCGTTCTCGCAAAGGTTTGGAGCTGCAAAACCATGGCAACAGCACACTCAGAAACATCATAACTGGATTAGGTGTCTGCCTTCCGCACGCATGATATACAGAGATTGCAGGAGTGAGCAGTCAAAGAAAGAAATACAGCAGACACGCCGAGAACAAACGGGGAGAGAAAATAGAAGAGGGAGACTAAGCAAATCGATTAGCTGTCTATGCATGCCAGACAGTTGGGGAAAAGGCCTGGAAGTTTTGGAGAATCAAACTTTCCCTTAATACTCCCATCAGTTTCTATATCTGCTAATTTCACACAAGAGCTGGAAGCAGCAGTTTGTTGCGAAAGAGTCTGTTATGTCACTTCCTTCCCCTCGTCTCGCATCTGGCTTCGCAAGCTGTTGCTTTCGGGCGAATGCATCTGCACGCGGACACACCCTGCTCGCAACAGCATGTGGCGTATCGCAAAATAATAGCCATTTTCTAAACAATTACAGCCCAAACGTCCCCCTGGAGAAAGGAGATGCTGATAATTGGAAGTGAGAGCGGCCTCCGTTAACACAAATAAACATGGCCGCGTATCGCTGATCCTGCAAAGTAGCTGTTGCTTTCAATCTGAACACGGAGCGGTGATAGCGCTGACATACTGCAACCTTCCCCGCGCCGCTGTCCACCGCAAAGGTGCCCACTTGATTAGAGCATTACAAACGGCGCTTTTGACATTTGTCTTCATTATTATCAATGGAGAGAGATGATTGAGCTACAGGCATGCTCCATTAGCCGTGCTCATCGCGTACTCGCACGGCTGATATCACGCATTAGGCCCAAGTCAACATGAAATAACGTGTTGGGACCAAGGGGGTCTGGACGTCGTTGCTCTCTCGGCCGGTGGAGGTTAAGAGAGCGAGAGCTGCATCTAAATAAGAAAGCTTATTTCAATCTGTATAATTACCACTGGGTAATGAAAAACTCGCCCACCCTGCCACCTTCATTTAAGAGAAATCAATACACGTTTGGGAGTTTATTAGAATGCCGGAATCATGAGTTGGGTCTGGGGGAGGGCAATTTGTGTATCAACAGCACAAGCTGAATTAACAGCTAATAGGGAGAAGGGAGGTGCTGGGGTCTTAGCAGCACGGATGCGGCTGTGGGTAATTTAAAAGACTCCAAACACAAATTATTTGAGTCTAGAAACAAATATCCGTGGTATATGGGCGGGAATTGATACTGACACAGATGTGGTATTTACTGATTCAAATCTTTTTCTCTTACTACACGCGGAGACACTTTGTTTTGTTTGACTTTCGTAGGAATTATGATTGCCATACTGTAGAGGCTTTGTATTCTATTACCTTACCTTACCCCTAATCACAATAATAACAACAGCAACAAAATCAGCATTTTACATTTAAAAAATTTAATATTTTGAGTTTGTGACAATAAAGATTGAAAAACATCAGGTATTACTATCCTTACACTGTAAAAAATATATATATCACAAAAGTTATGTCAGTTTAACTTATTTTAATTAGTAAATCAAATTTCAACATGGCACCACGGTGGCCTAGTGGGTAGCACGTTCGCCTCACAGCAAGAAGGTCGCTGGTCCGATCCCCGGCTGGGCCAGTTGGCATTTCTGTGTGGAGTTTGCATGTTCTCCCCGTGGTTGCGTGGGTTTCCTCCGGGTGCTCCGGTTTCCCCCACAGTCCAAAGACATGCGGTACAGGTGAATTGGGTGAGCTAAATTGTCCGTAGTGTATGTGTGTGAATGAGAATGTATGGATGTGTTTCCCAGAGATGGGTTGTGGCTGGAAGGGCATCCGCTGATTAAAACAAATGCTGGATAAGTTGGCGGTTCATTCCGCTGTGGCGACCCCGGATTAATAAAGGGATTAAGCCGAAAGGAAAATGAATGAATGAATGAATGAATTTCAACATATTTTAAGTGACACAAAAAGTATTTTTTGTCAGGTTAATTGAGTTAAGTTGGAATAACTAGAAAAGATGATTCAACTAAAACATTTAAAGCATCTAGATTTGTTTTAGTGTATTGGGACATACCATTAATTAGATATGATTAATGATTGACTGATTCGGAGCATCACAGTGGCGCAGTGGGTTGCGTGATCGCCTCACAGCGGCAAGGTCACTGGTTCGAGCCTTGGCTGGGTCAGTTGGCATTTCTGTGTGGAGTTGCATGTTCTCCCAGTGTTCGCGACGGTTTCCCCCACAAGTCCAAAGCGTGCTACAGGTGAATTGGGTCAGCTAAAACTGTCCGTAGTGTATGTGTGTAAATGAGTGTGTATGGATGTTTCCCAGTGATGGGTTGCAGCTGGAAGGGCATTCGCTGCATAAAACATATGCTGGATAAGTTGGCGGTTCATTCCGCTGTGACGGCCCCAGATTAATAAAGGGACTAAGCTGAAAAGAAAATGAGTGAATGACTGAATGAATGAATGTTTTCTGAATGGTATTAATCTTAAATCATTACTGCATTTGCATGCATGTTCTTGATCTAATTATACTCAATAAGCCACAAATGAATGTGGCCGCGTAGATTTATTTAATTAATTATCTTTCACATATACATCACATATAGAGTCTTGCTTTCCTTAAGTGTGCAGATTTGACGTTACACAAATTTACAGAAACATTTAGGAGTAAGGGAGGAGGAAATATATATCAGACACTTTTTTGACCGCAAAAATGCATAAAAATGTCTCTACTGTTTTCCCAGGACTGGGTTGTGTATAACATATGCTGGTTGGCGGTTCATTACACTGTAGTGAACCCTGATAAATAAGGGACTAAGCCAAAAGAAAATGACTGAATGTCGCTACTGAGAAATAAACTGACGTGTTAATAAAATCTTGCAAACATGGTTTACTTGCATAGTTGGGTTATTGGTTTGCATGCAAACAAGAAGAATGGGTTACTTCAATAAGCTGATATTCGTGAGTTGTCATTATTATCATATGGTGTGAATCCACAGAATCAAAATTACCATAAAAAAAGGAATTATTGATTCTGAGATGAAAAAAAAATAATAATTAAGCTTCAATTCAAACTCTGCTGCTGTTCCAGTGAAATATAAATGCAACATGGACAAAAGACATCTAAACAAACCAAAATGAGGACATGATGCACAAGATGTGATCCTTGCAGAAGATCTTCTTTTGTGTTTGCAAGACAGAGCTATTATTGTTTCAGTTTTGACTCCTTTACACATTATATAAGCGTACACCCTATAAGCCTCACACTAGCAACTAAATTTTAATTGGCAGTTTTAGTGTTTTGTTCTGAGAAATTACTTAACCATGTAGTGTATCCATTTTATTCCTACAGAAACTGCAAAACCCTGTTAGGAGTGACTACAGCTGAACGTTTGGTTTTTTTGTATTTGTTAGTGTATTGAACAATTAAAACGCAAGACTGGATACAAAAGAGCATTCAGAAGCAAATTCAAGTCCAGCACTCTTTTCTCTAAATAAAACGTTTTCATGACTAATCGATATCAATCAATAATGCAACTAATCAATGTGCGACTATAATTAAAATACTCTGCACATTTCTCCTCTTGCCCTAACTTTTCCACCTATTGAAAATATTTCAAGTTAATTAGCAGCTAATTTATTTAAGACTAAGGTAAAATACTTTACCTTACACTGATAAAAATGCTTCTGTAGAGGCTGAATTCTTTAACATATATTGCCGTTCTTTCACCAGGGGCTCAGTGATTGAAGTACAGACATCTCTGTGACTTTCCGAGGGCAAACAAGGCCAGAGAACATTAAGAAAGAACCGATTTTACGCAGGACGGAAACTGAAAGCTTAGTCCATAATTCATGGAGGTCCAGCTTTAAAGCCCTTGATTCTACTTTGTACTCGCCCTTATGAAAACTCACAGATCTTGCACAGCATCCAGAGTTTTAATGTCATATAGTACTTTTAGAAAGATCGGAGCAACATAATCAATTGAGTAAAAATGGACATTTTCACACACTTGATTCTGGTGCTTCAATCATTTTACAGTAAGTACTACAGTGGTCCCTCACTACAATGCCATTCACTTCTCATGGCCCTGCAGTTTTGCTGATTTTTCTCGAGCAATTTCATATGTGTTTTCTCTACAGCGCACTGTGTTCTTCGTCCTGATTAGCGCATTGTGTTGACATCAATCTCCTTCGTGTCGTGTCTCCTGTGCCAAATGTACATAAGTCTTCGATTGCTAGCAGTGTGACTCTGAAGTACTATACTGTATGTTTGCAAGTTTTCTCCCCAAAATGTCGACCCCAACACCCAAAAGGCAAAGGAAGATGCTAAGCATTGCACAAAAAGTTGAACTTCTGGACATGCTAAAGAAAGGAAGAAGTTACGCGGTTTGATTTCTGGTTTAATTCAATAATACTAGACTTATTTTTCAACGAAGGTTAGAACTTTGAGAGTGTTTAAACAAGAGAAAAAAGTGTGAAAATGTTAATGCCTGTCTGAGAAAAGTGTATAAAGTGTGTAGTAAGGGGTTTTACAGCCTTAAAACATCTATAATATTGTAAAAAAATAAATAAAGCTGACTACTTTACGGATTTCCCCTATTGCGGGTAATTTTTAGAATGTAAC
Source organism: Danio albolineatus (assembly GCA_903798035.1). Taxonomy (NCBI): domain Eukaryota; kingdom Metazoa; phylum Chordata; class Actinopteri; order Cypriniformes; family Danionidae; genus Danio; species Danio albolineatus. The sequence continues at coordinate 6,308,243 of CAIGQQ010006052.1, read as the reverse complement.
TCCCATGAATAACGAGAGACCACTGTACGGTATATGATTTACTAGATTTTTTTTATGTTAAATTCTTTTAAAGGGTACCTACAGTATATTAACCATTTTAAATGATGTAAGATAAGCCGACGGTGTCTCCAGAATGTGTCTGTAAAGTTTCAGCTCAAAATGTGCGTGTGCTCAATCTGCTCAAAACGCCCATGTGCGTGTCTGCTTCTCATCATGCTTTACGTCAGATAAACAGCACAGTGACAGAGACAGACTCAGATGAAGCTGAAGTACAGCTCTCTAGTCAAAAATACCAAGTAAGTTTATTTGATGTATTTGTGGTGGAATTTATTCAAGCCTTTCTGAAATGATGAGTCACACACAAATGCCGTTTTCAGTACACACACATTAGTGTTTACTGACACCATGTGGCCGTGGTGATTATAGCTTTTAAGAATTGCATAGTAATTTTACTGTCTTTATTACAAACAGGCTATTTTATAAATGTTATAAACTTAAAAAAAAAATTAAATCACAGAGAGTTGTAACAAACAATTTAATCCCAGTTTATTTGCAAAGTGTTCTGTGAACATGTGTATACATGTTACTATAGAAACATGGCGCCTGTCAATCAATTAGGTGGGTGTGGAAACTGCACTCCAATGTCATGTTTCGGTGGACCTCAAAATCACTGGGATTTGAGTAAAATTTTAACGTTAGGAAATTTAAAAAAAGACACTTGTTGGGTTTCTATCACTCCAATATGACAGTGGACACACTATACCTACACACATTTCTGTTCAAACAGCTTACAAAAGTAAATTTCCATCATAGGTGCCCTTTAAACTAAAGTATATATTGAGATCCCCTTATTTTGTGAAATAATAAAGTTATTATTAGTAATAATTATACAAGATCAAACAAGATTTAGGATCTGATCACAAATAAAGAGAAAAGAGAAGGCAGAAAGTAAGACAGAAAACAATCGTCATCATAAGAAAGACTTCAGCAATTAATCAAATTAAATGAAATAATAATTAAATCAATTAGTATTTTTCATGCCTATTTGTCAGGTTTATAGAAAGCTTAACAACTGTGATCTGTGCCAATTTTACAGTAAATACTACTAATAAACACATAAGTATAATAAATAAAAAGTAAGACATTTTCTTTGCCACTGGATACCGAATAGGCACATTTTATTCCTCCTGTTTATTTTTCAATGTTTTTTTTTTTTGCAAAGCTGTAAAACTATGTGCATTGTAAATATGCACCACACACCAGAAACCCGAACTGAATTGAATTGTGATGATCCCTCAAGTCAGCCAGAATTTACAGCACAGACGCAAAGAGTCGAGATCAGCTACCTGTGTATGTCACACTTAACTTTTCCACTTTTCAGCACTTTTCCTGCGACATTATTCATCAGATTCGCCCCCTTGAATTGATGGCGCTAAAAAGCCATGTAATAGAAAGACAAAACAGCTATCCTTGAAAACCGTTAGGTAGCCAGGAATTATTAGGAATATAGATGAGTCTGCTGTACTCCGCCATCACGGGTGGTTGACTTCCTGATTAGGCCTTTGCAGCTGAGGGTCAGAAGAGGGACGTCAAATACAACCGCCAAAAGAAACGAGAAACTAGCCAGTAATGGACATGCCTTTTTCCGGTGGCCCAGTTGCATTGTGGGAAAGAGTAGAGAGAGGGGATGCTCATCTATCTGGCCGTCTACACTCTCACCTGAAGTGATGGGGAGACGTCAGAAAGCCAGGCTGCTATTTCACGCCCTGTTAAGTACTAATGCTGTAACACACGTCTTGCTCCAATTTTAGGGAACAAGGAGTTTTACTGTGGACTCAAGGTTCATCTGTTCTATTGAGAGAGAGCGAGCGAGAGTAAAAGAATACGTCTGGGTTGTTGCACCTTAAAGGGATAGTTCACTTAAAATGAAAATTCTGTCATCATTTACTCACCCTGAAGTTGTTCCAAAGATGAAAACCTGTAACCATTGACTTCCATAGTAGGAAAACAAATACTATGAGTCAATGCAGGGTTCAACGCTAAGGATTTTTTCTACTGGCCTGATCTGGCCAGTGGTTGAGATTAATACCCCACCCAAAAAAAAAAGTTACTAGCTATTTCTTAGCCACATATTTTAAACAATATGTAAAAATAACATCAGTGAATCTAGAATTTAAATACTTTAAAAATATATATACATGTATGATGAGCAAAATTCAAAGTTTTATGCAAACAAAAGGAGCAGTATGGAAAATGTGTGGGTATTCTATTGCAGTTGAATGAACTGTGCATTCATTCATTTTCTTGTCGGCTTAGTTCCTTTATTAATCTATGGTCGCCACAGCGGAATGAACCGCCAACTTACCCGGAACACACGGAAGAAACCCATGCCAACATGGAGAACATGCAAACTCCACACAGAAATTCCAAATGTCCCAGTCGAGGTTCGAACCAGCTACCTTCTTTCTGTGAGGCCACATAAATGTCTGCATCCAAGACGTTAGAAACAGATGTTTTCTTTAATCCTCATAATTTGATGATGCCGCTATGTTGCCGTCTCTTTGCTGTACTGGTTTTTACCAGGTTACAGAAAAAATAGCATGCTCACATCTGATCAGATAAGAGGAACCAAAAAGCAATTAGGCATTTACGACATCACAGAGAGGGCAGCATTTAAAGGCTTAAAAGCACAAACTGTTTCTAAATTAAAAGACTGTATTTGCACGCAATTGACCAATGGTCACATTAATTTAAAATCAAACTTTAGTGACAAGGCAGCGCTGGCCCGATTGGGCCAGTAACAATCCTGTCTAATGTCCCGAGCGTCTCTCACGCTGGCCCCGGGCCATCGGGCAGTCCTAATTGTTGAGCCTTGCAATGATTGCAGGTTTCTAGCAATCTTCACAACATCTTCTTTTGTGTTCAACAGAAGAAAGAAATACATAAAGGTTTATAATCACTTTAGCGTGAGTAAATAGTGAGTCAATATTTGTTTTTGGGTGAATAATCCTTTCAAGGTGAGACACTGCATGTAACAACATGTATATTTTGAGCTTTTTGTCTTTAAAAAAATATTTATTCAGTCTAAAGAAAAGAAAACCTCCCAAAATACATTATATCTCATTTATTTGTATTGCATTTCAAATTAAATTTTGATTTCAGTTCCCTATTGTTTATCTGTTTTTAATAATAATAATAATAATAATAATAATAATAATAATAATAATAATA